>OU343224.1:112231565-112817920 GCA_910596185.1 Chrysanthemum makinoi | reverse complement strand
TTAATTGATGCACAGTCTCATCATTCATATTATAACTCCTGCAAAACATAACACACATGCAATATATAAGGTCACATTGTAACACATAGCAATCAAATAATATTGAACAATAAGAAACTTATTGTGCAAAGCAACCAAGTACCAAAACATCTGGCTGCACATGCGATGGTATTAATATTGAACAATAAGAAACTTACAAGTTACTATTCCACATTCTAATAGCAGAGAAGCTTTCCAACTTATACACCTAATGGTATTAACCTTTTTTGTTTTTCCCCCAAAAACACATACATACACACTGAGAAACAAAGCAGCATAAGCTTGAAATATTGCTTTTAAATGAAATAGAAGCAAGAGCATGTATTTGAAAATGGATCAGGTGTGTGTAGAAAGTAGTATTACCATCTTCTAACAATACCATCATGCCCATCAGAAGAATATGGATCTAGAGCAACATCAGTGTAGATAATCTGTAAATATACACATTAAACCATCAGAAATAAATACTCGCCAAGCAGAAGTACCACAACTAATAGATCTGCTAAAGAGGGTGGATTTGGTTTTTTGAAATTTATAAATTCTTAGGATTTAGAAAGTTCAATATGATTAAGAAATCTTCATTGCAGCAATAATAATCTAACTTTTCTAATGAAACAATTTAGGAGGTTTTATACATTTTGGGCCATTTTCAGCCCATTTTACAAGTTTGACCCGCTTCAATCTTCGTTAGAAATTTTATTTTGCTAATTACACAAAAAGTATACCCATATGCCAAATTGGCCAATTTACCTGTAAATGCGATTAAAGGGCACCTCTATATTAACAAGGTCTATATTATCACTAATAGTAAAGCGGAAGGATTGTATGTAAATTCTTACAAGATCAGGATACTTGTCTTTGAGCAGCCGAATTGTTCGAGGTACTAGTCCAGAATCGTTGTATGCTTCATCTCCTGTGGGAGTCTAAAGAGACAAAACACAATTATGCAAGAGTTTCATGACAGCTAAATATAAAATTTGAAAATACAAGTGGCAACCTTTAATGCATCTGGAACTTTTGGGAAGAGCACAATACTATTGACCCCCACATCACGGGCCTTTGCGACCTGCACCAAGTGATGAATATGACATCTTTCATTTCAATAAAGTCAATTTGCATATTTTGATTGTTTCATGTTTGAATGGGTAAAACGTTAATAATTATAATGCTCTGTTAATAGACAATTAGCAACACACATAGACAACCCTAATCGTCAATAATCTTTCTAGTTGTACTGTTCCTCTTACTGAATCTGAAAACACATTATGTTTTCATTAAGTAATTTATATATTTATAGCTATATGATGCATCAAAATTGGTTGCCGGTCGCCCGGTCCTTCTCCAACCCAATAAGTTGCAGTATATCGACTAATTACTGAGACATCCAACACTTTAGTGTACGGAGGACCGCTAACTCTCTTAAACTTTCAAAATGGATGAACAAAAGGTGGAAATTCATACATCACTTTTCTTAATTAAAAGCTATATCAGAACATGAAATACAGATGGATTATACTTCAAGATGTCTCTATAACTTAAAAGGAAATATAGTTAACAGCTGATCTACTTTTCATTATAAGAAATAAGTTTTTTAGAAAATAAATAGTCTACAAGTATCACCAATCCTTTTATACTTTTACTATACAACTATAAATGTATTAAACACACACACACATACACATTTAGAATGAACCAGTAATATAGATGCCAGGTAGGTCCCCAAATGATGTTTGCTGGATATTATGATAGTATGAACAAAATTAGAAATTTGTGGGAACTTTCAAGAGGCAACCGTGTCCAACGTGACCTATTTTCAAGAGGAATGTTATCCCGAAAGAAAATTGGCAAACCCTAGACTAATAATCGAGTGTGCTAAGCCATGTTTCATTATCCCCTATTTAAGGAACTACCTATTTATGGTCATAATGTTGTTTGTTATCTTAGACATGTAAATACAAGCGGTACCTATACACTATTAACCCTAAATGAAGAGAATAGAACCAGGCCACTTTTTATTTTCCCACAAGAGAGCAAAAAATGATGTAAATAGGTAACAAAACCTCTTCAAGAAGCCCATGCCTCCATCCAAGCCTATAGCAACCAGGCATGGCGCCAATCGGAGTGTCTTCTTCACCTGAAAATCCAAAGAAGAATGAGAAAGAATTTAAATAAAAAATAAAAAGAACATAAGAAAACTATAGCACGGATTTGACCTTCATGAATAAAAAGAGGGTACACAAAGTTTGCAGGGGACAAGCTTGTTTCCTGGAATGCAGACCTAAAGACTGGTGATCTGCGATTACGTCGTGGTCGTCGAGACATATTCTACATGATTGAACAGGCAAAACATGTAAATATCAGGAAGAGTAGCTAATATCACAACTTTTTAAACAGTGATTAGGACACTCAGGACCTTGAATGAACCCCCTTTACCTTAGTAATACCTATCAAATTCATTTTAAACATTTAAGTTTCTTTATCATAATTGAAGTTACCATTCCATGAAATGCATAAACTGATTGATTTAATAGCAGCCAAAAAATTTCAGTAGTACATCGTAAGCTATTTAGTTCATTGTAACAAAAGAAATGTACAATCCCAACTGCGGTCATGTTTTTGTCAATGATAAAGTGAGAAGATATCTAAAATCAGAATAACATGAAACTTGAAGCAAATGGAATAAGACTTAAAATGCTTTTACACAATATAAACTAAGAGTATATTTCTCCAGATGGCAAGACCAAAATATGAAACATTCTTCAAAGTAGCAAGATGGGCAGCTCTGGCAATGGCAAAACGGTTGTGTCACTGTTGGTACAGTCCATGTCAAGTTGGGATGACCCACAGACACACTTTTGTCCGTTTTCTTATAAACAGCTAAAGATTTTTTATGATCACAAGACAAAATTGTTACAATAATAATCATAATCTGAAAATAAAAAGAAATAGAAAAGTGTATGCATTAATAATGGACTCTAGAAGACCTTTCATGTCGTTTCCCTTTAGCTTTTAATTGCATTGACCCATTTAAAATAAAACACAGCCCAAATCGACCCAAATTTATAATTAAATGGGTCAAAATTACACCTCTACTTGCTTTGCAGAAGGAAAAACACTGCCTCTGTAAATTGTTACAAAATTGTTGCTAACCAACTAGTAATGTAATGAAAAGAAACAAAGACAATGCAAATGAGAGGTTATAACACTTACAAGTGGAGAAATGACCGGAGTTCCAGCAGGGGCTGAAGGAACAGGCGGCACTGGAGGTGCTTCCGGGCATTTCCGCAACAACATCAGCCTCACTTTCCTCAATACTCTTACCCACACTTTTAATGGGTCTATCATTGGCTGAAGCCTTCACTGCAAACATACGCCTAGAAGGACAAGTAGACACCATAGGGCTTAATTGTAAGGGTATTTGGTTTGAGATTTCCATGGCTCAGGCAATCTAAACCCTTCATCGTTCCAACATTCAATGGCATATTCACAATTGTAGAAGCCATAACTATGAATTCTGCAGGAAAACAAAATATGTTAGAAATTTTTGGAAGAAAGACCACGCTCTAACATTCCTCTCAAAAGAGAAAAAAATGTGAGTGAAACCCTCATGTTGGAAGCCAAGCTACCTCTGCTACACACACAGCACACGCACACACACACAAACAGAATCATAGCAGTTCAGCATCAACTTTAGAAAACAACAAGGCAGACAAACTACAAAAAAGGGAAAATATCAAATACGAGAATACAGGCACATAGAGGAAAGTGAAACTTTGATCATTTAGAAATGAAATGCATCTCACCAAAATAATGTAACAGAATTCAATGCATTCTTTTTTATCAATGTATATTTGGCTATCCTCTTACAGTAACTGAAATTCGGGTAGCTTATTCAATGATGTGAGCGCTAAGTATACATAACTCAACCCCGGCTAAAATGTTTAGCAGGTTGGACCATTCACCCGATCAAGAGTTAAGTAATTAAATCACCAGGTTACCAGTTTCAGTTGGCCTCTCTCAATATGGAATCAAGGACTAAACAGCTCTAAACTTTAAGAGGGCAGCCCTCCAACCAGTCGGTTAAGACCATTTCTAATTAATTTCGATTTATACATTCAAGAATTCAAGATTATTAGCTTTTCTAAGACATATGGAAATTATTTGCCCGCATGTAATTTCTTAGTAGTAAATTTAATATTCCTTGTTAAATCCTAAGAAGGGAATTTAATGTTAGCCACAAATCACACTTGCAACAAGAGGTTACATATAACTTCTGGTACGAAAATAACTATTTCGCCTAACTATTGATGCAAGAAAGTTAGCGCAAACAGTTCGATCGACCAATGCCTAAGCGGCAAATGTAAACTCATATAGACCATTTCCTCTATTTCTAATCTCCATTTGGGGGGCACATCAAAAAATCATGGAAATGAGACACATAAAACAAAAACAAGAAGTGAAAGCAAATTCAAGTTTCATTGTGTTCTTGTGAATTTGTGATTAAAAACTGAACTAATGAATGTTTATTTTCAATTGTAGAACACAATTACACACAAAGGTATTAATGTTTTATTCAAAGAGTTAGTTGCTGAAATTATACTAATCATAGTAAGTTACATTTAAATTTATCATACACAACACCATAAGTATACTTTTTTAACCAAACATAGCAACTCGTATCATAAAGTAAATAATGTTTCCATTATTGGTAAAATAATAAAAGTACGTTACTCTTACATGTGATTTTAGTACTGGAATAATACTAAAGGAGTAATTTTGCCAAAATCTTCTAAACATCTATTATCTACCATTAAACCAATTTTGAGTTTTGACAAAAACATATACTTATTTTCCTTTCGGGTTAATGATCTTTGAGGTCATTGTATTATGCAAAAATGTTCACTTTTTGTCATTGTACTAATTATTTGTCGCTTAGGTCATTGTAGTATTGTACTATGAGTAGGTAATGGAGATTTAGCCCCGTGGACTAGTCAGCCAAAAAGTCGGAAACCATGGTTAATCAAAAAAACGCAGGTTTAGTTCATTGGGTACCATATATTTGAGTTAGCTTGTGAAAATATGATGAGTAAGACAAAGATTTATAACGGTTTAGTAACTTGACTGTATAATTTTCAAAAGTTAAAATGACTAATCAGAACATATTAATAGGTACAATGACCAAAATGAGCATAAATACAGCACAATGACCAAAATGATTAATCATTAAGCCTTTCTATTATAGAAAGAAATTGTTAAACAAAAGTGCAGCACCAGCATATATAAAGCATTTGGGCTATCCAAAAGCTCTCTCAACGACTTAATGTTTAGATGATGAAAATGATCCCCTTTTGGGAAAAAAATCTTTTAGTAAAACGGGCAAACGGAGTAGGACCCCTATTCAGGTTACCGGGGGAAGTCGGCCTTTTAGCTCTCATGTACACGGCCTAACCATGTTCTCTTCTAAGACTTTGGAATCACCTTGGGAAAATTGTTAAAGAAAAATGGAAAACGTGTTCAAATCAAGTTTTCATAAAAAGAACCACTCATGGGTGGCCTAGTGGCAAAAGGGCTTGTGACTATAGGTGTGACGTCTCAAGTTCAATTTCTGCTAGGTGCAAACAACGCTAATCTCGTGAAAAAGGACGGCTTTACCCGTTCGAGTATGTGTGGCGGTGGGTTCAAAACTTCTAAACCCGTGGATTAGTCCGAACACACACACACACACACACACACCCCCACCCAAAATAAAACTAAAATTTGGAAAGCCATAAAATTGCAGTTTTCTAAAATTTTCCCTTAAACTAGTATCCCAAAAAAAATCCAAACACATTAAAAAAAAAAAAAACCTCTTTTAATCAAGATTAGTTAACAGTCAAATGCAGATAAACAAATATAAAGATACAAATGAGCAACAAATGCCTATAAAAGGTACGAGTACAAAAGTAACAGGTCTTACCGACGGAATTGATGCAGCAGCAGCAGCAACCTTCTTTTGGTCGTCAATTATTGTGCGTGTGAGTTGAAGTAGCAGTTAGCTAATGTTTGGTATCCTATTATAAGATGAGATTTTGTTTTTATTCCTACAAACTTTCTAATTCATAAAGTTGCTACTAAACTTTTCTTTTATACATTTTGCACCAAACTTTCTTTTGACCATTTATAAGGCTAGAAGTAATCGTATTATGCTTTATTTTAAGATAGGTCACAACCTTTGGCGCTTGACAAAAAGGACATAAAAAATAATATTATATTAAAAATAAGCAACCTAATGAAGCAACCTAGATTACTCGGCAACCCAAGATTGCCAACCCACAATCTGCCTTTGTGGCTTTTTTTTTCCTTTTTTCTTTTGTAGTTTTTAATATTTAGTATAGATTGGGTTGTTAAAAATGATGAGAAAATATAGATTGGTTGTATGTATGTTTGTGTAGGTGGAGGAAATAGATAATAATATTTTATTAAGATATTGGGCCAGATGGGTTTTGATAAAGATAGTCTTACAAAATCCATCATCTCTACGTCAGGTCATATTAAACCCGCCACCAAACAATTCTAATGGTTACCAAACCAATCCATATAAAAATACGTCACTTTATACAAAAGTACCACCACAATAAGCATAAACAATTATTGTGTGTGTGAGTTGTATCATATTATAAGATGAGATCAAACACTTCTCACACTCAATTACAAAAATAAACACTTTCAAATGAGTTTACCAAAATCGACACTTTGGATGAGCAAACCATTTGCTCTCCAATTCATTTCACCCACATATCCTCGCTACAAGACAAAAAATACGGAGAGCAAATGATTGCTCTCCCCATGTTTGCTCTAAAGTGTCGATTTTAATAAAAACAGGTTTAAATGTTCATTTTAATAAAGGTGGAGATAAAGTGTTTATTTTTATTTTTTTAAAATCTCTTTTGTTTTTATTCCTGCAAACTTTCTAACTCATGAACTTGCTACTAAACTTTACTTTTTTTTAATCATTTTGCATCGAACTTTCTTTTGACCAAACTCATTGCCTCTACATGAGCATCACATTATCATTTATCCATCATCAAAGAGTTCTAATGCTTATCACCAAACCAAACATATAAAACAAACCACTTTATACAAACATGTTCCACAATATACCCCACAAAAAAATGTGAACCGCTTTGGTGGTCGCAGACCATCAAGCCATTGCAAAAGAAAAGGGACCGCACGTGATGGAGATATGTATGTAAGGGGGTATTCGCGTGATTGTGGGAGGTGGTGGTGGTGGTGGATAACCCAAGCCTAATAGGGGTAAGTAAAGGGAAAGAAAGATGATTTGCAAACTCTTCATTTTGATTTGCACAATCAACTATACAAGCATATAAAGAAGACTGTAAATATTTTACAACTATATAATGCATATGGTTGAGTGTGTCAATCAAAAATATGTGCAAGCAAGATCGGTTTGTAAAGGGGTGCGACACGTGCATTGGCACAGGGCACCAACCAAATAGGGCCACCAAAATTTGCATTCACTTATTATATATATGTGTAGTATAGTATTTTATCAATGTATATATTAATATATAAGAGGTTAAGAGATGAGGACTACGTAGTATAATTTATATATGATAGTTAGTTTTTTAATTTTTATGGGTCCAACCAATAAAGCCTAAGGCCCAAATCCCAATAGTATAAATAGACAAACATGTCCCAAATAGAAAACGATTCTAGAAGCTTTTGGAGAGATACCGTGTTGGCGGTTGCGCAATATTCGTTTATATCCTGATCCCATTGTCTTCAATTTGTATAGTTTTTCCATTAATCACTCGGGTAACGTTTCGAACTTAACTTTTATATAATTATATTATGATTTTTGTTTTATAGAATACAATTCTTTAATCTTTTATTTTTCAATTTTAATCGTTAATTGTTTAGCTACTCACTAATTGGATTAGTTATTTACTTCTTTTGTAATAAAAGGTAGCAATGTAGTACTAATTAGATAATTTTTTGTTAATTGTTATTGTTTCTATGTGTTAGAAGTGTTTGACCCGTTTATCAAGGAGCATGTGTGACGCATCTCGAGTGAAGAGATTCACGTTCATTATCTAGGTCACACCATCCAAAATGAGTTGATACAGTTACTTGAGCGTGAAATTAGGTCGGAAATTAATAAGAAAATAAAGCAAGCAAAATATTTCTCTGTGATACTTGATTGTACGCCTGATACTAGTCACCAAGAACAAATGTCTTTGATATTAAGATATGTGAATGTCTCCTCCAAGTGTGTTAGTGTTGAGGAATCCTTTTTAGGGTTTCTAAATGTTGATGATACTACTGGTCAAGGTTTATTTGATGTTACACAAGCTGAACTGAAGGCTCTTGATCATGATATTGATGATGTGTGTGGTCATGGCTATGATAATGGATCAAATATGAAAGGGAAACATCGTGGAGTACAAAAGAGATTTCTCAATATAAATCCAAGAGCTTTTTATACTCCATGCGGTTGTTATATCCTTAATCTTACATTATGTGATATGGTTAACACTTGTAAAAGATTTTTTGGCAATCATTCAACGCATTTACACAATATTTTCTAATTCTTCTAAGAGGTGGAAAATTCTGAAAGATAACATGAAAGGGTTGACTCCTAAGTCACTGTCTACGACTCGTTGGGAGAGTCGTGTTGAGAGTGTCAAAGCCATCAAATTTCAACTTCCGAACATATGAGAAGCTTTAATTCAAGTTGTAGAAAACTAGAAGGGGGGTTGAATAGTTTACCGATTAAAATCTTTGTTTTGAAACTTATTGAAAGATCAATTGATATTGATCTTAAGTATGTTAATGAAATATGCAAGCAATATGTAATAAGTAAATAAGGAAAGAAATTATCAAACCACAACAAGTTGTTTATAGTGGTTCGGCCTACAAGGACTCTTTTTTCTTGCCCTACTCCACTCCCCGAGTCTCACACTCGAGAGTTTAGCTTCACTAGTCAACAAGCTCCTTTCACCGGCGGAGAAAACCTTTACACTTCGCTTACACTATTTCCGACACTAAGCTAGATGTCGAGTTCTTTCCAAGGGTACAACTACTCCCACACACAATGTATTTTGAGGACTAAAATACTAACCACTCACACTCACAAGATTATGATGGTTTGATACAACAATGAAGTATGGATCAATACTAGATCATACAACACTAAACAAACAAGACTTCCAACTTCTCGTTGAAGCTTGAATATGACTTGATCTTCTTTGCTACAAAAAGAGATCACTAATATGATATGAAACTGAGTTAGAAAGGTTAGAGAGAAGATATGTATGAGAGTATGTTAGAAAGGGATGAGAAACTACTTGGCTTGGCATTGCGATTTATAGCCAAATTGACAGAGCGTCCACGGACGGCGGACCCCTTAAAAGGGTTCCGCCTGTGTACCAATTTGGTACCGCCAGTCGGCCAGTACCAAGATATCAAATCTTGCCTAAAGTCAACTCTATCTAAGTGAGATTGTGCAAGATATGAAGAGTACAAATCTTCACAAAATATCTAATGGAATCTTCCAATGATTTCCATGATGTAATACATGATGTCAAATGTTGTATTACTATTTATAGAAATATGCAAATGCTTAAGTAGTGTTTGGTTTTAAGAACCTAACACATTCTACAAACTACTATCATACATAATGATTAGAGTCATATCAAGATGTTACTAATCATAAATGTAAATGCTTGAATGATGAATATATTGTTTGAGAAAGCTTGTTTTAATATCTAATAAACTTGACAAGCTTTAAGCTTTTATAAATTAAATTTACTTTTGTCGTTAACAAAACTTAGGCAAAGATCAAAAATATAAATAACGTTTTAATGACGATATTTGTATTAACACAAGTTTTAGAGAAAGATAACGATTTTGTGATCCAAAGTTAAGCAAAATCTCTAGCAACAAATGAGCTTGGTGATTTTGAGTTTATAACAGAAATAGTAATTTGGTTTGAGATCTTAAACAGGGTAAATTTAGTGAGCAAAAAGTTACAATCTGATGATATGCTAATCAATGTTTCTATTACAGAAGTGCAAGATCTAATATCTTTCTTCAAGGAGTTTCGAGATACCGGGTTTTCTAATGGGGTTGATGTTGCTAAGCAAATTTCCATCGAAATGGATATCAATCCATTGTTCATCCGTATGCTATTCGTAGAAAAGACAATTCATGAGGATCCTATTGAAGAAAATGTTATATTATCTGCCGAGGAATCAATTAAGGTCAATTATTTCTTGTACATTGTTGATCGTGCAATTGCTTCTCTTACAACAAGATTCGAACAATATCAAGAGTATGAGGATATGTTTGGTTTCTTATTTACTGGTGACAAGTTGAAGCTATATAATGACGACCGTCTTAAATTATGTTGTAGTCATCTTGAAGCCGCACTCAAGAATGGTGATCGATATGATATTAATGCAAATGAACTTTATGTAGAGTTAAGGTCGCTTAATAATTACTTGCCAACCGAGAATATGAGGCCCATTGATGTCTTAAATTTTTTTAAACAAGATGATTATTATCCCAATGCGATAATTGCATATAGAGTATTGTTGACTATTCCAAAGTAAGCTAAGAAAAAGAAGCTTCTCAAAACTGAAACTATTAAAGTCATACTCAGGTCAACAATGTCACAAGAAATGCTAAATGGATTATGTTAATACAAATAAACCGTGAAAACGTTTATTAATATTTTGCGATCTCTTTGTGTTTTGTTGATAACAAATGTAATGTTATCTTAAGTATAATTATAAGGATACATGTTATTTTTGTAAATCATTTACATATAGCCATTTAAATACAAAAATGTAATAATTAAGCATTTGTTGTAATAGTTTATTAGGATGGGTAAAAACCATAACTCATAGACCATAACCCATGGATCTTAACCCATACCAAAGAAGACTTGATACAATGTATACTTAGATACATTGAATCAAAAGAAAACCCATGGACCAACCCATAACCCATGACCCATAACCAAAAAACCCATAGGCAAAGAGGAGCGTACCACGGATCCCTAGGATTACACTAGACGGATCCCAAGTGGAAGGGATCCGTGGGATCCGTGGAACAGAGGAGAAATTTGCCTATAAATAGAGAGCCATTTCTTCATTCTAAACCACCCCTCTTCTTACTAAATCTCTCATACACTCTCATTCTCTTCTAACATATAGATCACTTGATCTAGAGATTTGTTCTTCTTTCTTTCTATTTGTGATCCTCATATGGGTCCTTCTCTAAGGCGAGATCACGAGCATTCTACAAGTCATCCAAGCAAGAGGTCCTTGATTGATTTGTCACTCCGCAAGATTTCTGAGCGAAGATCTTGTATTTGATATTTCACATATTTGTTGTGTAATAGTTGTGTTGGTTTGGTCCACCGTGCTACGTACTCGGTATCTAGCTTGTACCTAAAAGTGTAAGCAACGCTAGAAGGCTTCTCCGCCAAGTGAAGGAGTTTGTTGACATAGTGCTTGAACTCTGAGTAGGTGACCTCGGGGAGTGGAGTAGGGCAAGGAAGGTGACCTTGTAGCCGAACCACTATAAATCGGTTGTGTCTTTTCTATCCCTTAACTTTATTTATTTGCTTGCATTATCATTAGATGTAAGATATAACTTTTCACATACACATCATAACATTAACACAAGGTAGCATATAGATGGAATTCTAGAGAGAGAAAGTTAGATGTTTAGGGAACTTAGTGAGAGAAAGTGAAAGATATTATTATGAGCTCCAACTCTCTACCTTGGGAGGTAGAGAGTATTTATAGTCTTACATAAAACGCCACACATCGGGCTGTGGATCAGGCATACAGTGGGTAAAGACCCGTCCGTCCTCCACGGTGTTACTTAACTAAATACTACTTAACTTAATATTACTATGACTACGAACTTTCTAACGATTACATATACTTGAGGTGACCGACTCTTTAATACCTGGAATTTCTAATTCCTAACAATCTCTCCCTAAGGGAGGTCACCTCAATCATGCACTAAAATTACATTGAATACAAACAGATATGACATTAACAATTGTTCTTGCATTCTTGATGTAGTCCTTTGTTCCTAAGCTCGGAGTCATTGATTCTTCACATTGCATGTTTGGTTACTTCAAGTGGAGGTCTATTATGATCCACGGATAATAATTTTGAGCCAGCTTTTGAGATCATCAGCTAGTAGAAAATCTCTGATACATCCATTGTTGTGTTGGTATTATGTGATGTTGTGACATTCGGACCGACATGCTCACATTCTGGATCATGATATATTCTCATCAGAGTAGCGGAAGCATTTGTTGATTCATGATATTGGCAGCAGTAGCGTAAGCATGGAGTAAAAATATCGAGTCATTGATGCACTAATCATGATTTCTTTTGAGATGAATGTGTTAGGTGAGCATGCGGCTATGGATTTACCGCTTCATTCTGATCACCGCGAACGCCGGGTGTACCTGCATAAGACAGTTAGCAATAAAGCGCATCTAAAGTGTCTTTGAACACTTTCGATGAATTGAGGTACACGCCCACGGTTCCCGCTGATCAAGCACAAGTACTACCTGTGATCGTATAATTCGGAGAATTTCCTTGACATGTGGTTTCGCAATGCTCTAGTCGTTTCAAACCGAACGCTCTCAAAGAAGACAACACGGAGTGAGTGAACCAAATAATTTTCGCCCAACGATTGATGAAAAGAGATTTGAAAAACAATCGTGTATTGCTCAATAGAAATTGTTTTTGCAATATAACGAAGGTTTTAATGAAAATCAATTATCAATCATAAAACACCTTTTGATTTGAAAAATTAGTACACGGTCGACGTGCTTAGTGAAAAGAGTTTTTAAAGCACAAAGACCGGTTTTTCAAAGGTATCCGTCAATCCATAACCTGAACCGTGATTGATTCAAAAGATTGAATCGCCCCATTGTTTTGCTCTCGTTGTCACATGGTTGATCTAGATAATAGATCTCACATGCCACCTACCAGGAGCTTGTTAGATGTTGGCTCCAGTAGGCTTTCCATCTTCATTGTGAGTATGTTTGCATATCACTCGATGTTCGCAATACCACAAGGATAATGCGTAGGACTCAAGATATAATCTCTCTTTTCACATTGTGTGAAACAGAGAGTCTTCATTGAAAAGTGTCCTAATGAGATTTATTGATGATCTCGTGGCTCTAGACTCAATTTTGCATATTTGGATCCCGCGTCGAGACTGTGGGAGAGGTCTCCTTCTTCAATATCAACAATCTCTAAGAGAAAGTCGATAGATAATGTCGGTTCCCGTGAGAATGAAACAAGTCCTTTTAAGAGGAACTTGAGTGGGTTGGAAAGTTGAAGTGCAAGGCCACTGGGTCCATGACGTCTTGTCTTCAATACCGATGTTACCATTAGTAGTATATGAATTGAACCCTGCTTTCTCTAAGGTTGAATAAATGGAGGGCTATTTGTTTTCACCCTTTCTCATTCAATTCTTTTTAATTCTTCAACCCCTTCAGTGCTTACCGAGACTTCATAGCTAGAACCTTGTTGGGTTTATTCCAGTACTAGCTCAGCCTCAGTCTGCACTCTTCCCATTCCTCATTTTTCTCCTTTTATTATCATACCCGAGACTTCTACACTACCTAGTGGATTGTCCTGGTAGATCCCTCGGTTCTGGCGGATCATGGGAACCAATACCTAACCTTATCATCCTTATATCACCGTATATAAAGTAAAGTTGGTCGGTCTATTTGGTATTGTTCATCTGCCATAGGAACCAATTGAAAACCATTTGAAAATCAATCCAGATACTTGTGATATATTATCAAAACATTTTGTACCTGAATTGTTTTTGATATTTTTAGAATAAGTGCTCCCCTCAACATGTGCATCAAATGTTTGAAATTGTTTTGCACACGGAGGCAAGAGGAAGAAATTAACTTCTTTGTTTACCATTTTCTAAAAAATATCACCATCACTTCCTTGATCAAATCAAGTAGATAAAGCATTTCCAGGAAGGATGAGGTTTCCATGAATTTGCTCCCCCTCAATATGTGCCTCGAGGTTTGAAAAGAGTTTTGCACATACTAGAGGGAAACTGCACATTGAGATAAGTGATCACGTTTCAAATCATTGTGGTTTAATATAGATGCTCCCCTCAATGTGTGCATGGAAAATTTGAAATCGGTTGTCACTTACGGGGAGGCAAACATGCTAATCACTTAAGAAACCATTTATCTAATTATCAGTTTAAATCCTATTTAAATCACAACTTTTCCCCCGATCACAATTATTAAAACATTTGAGATTTGTGATCTCTGTAGATTTAAATTGATTTTGAAAGCATTTAAGGAGAATTGTGACTTGATATGAAAGCGTTTTAACCGATAAGGATCATGTTGAGATTTTAAACTCCATTGGTTAAACATGCATGTACATCTTTTGAAAACAATTTAATGCCAAATAACTTTTAATTTAATTGAAATCATTCTCCCCCTCAATCAATGACATAGGTTGTTGATTGAGCGATAGAGATTTTGTCAGATAAGTCCCGATGATTATCAAAAATAGAGACCAAGTTATTTTTCAAAGCATTTAGTTTTCAGCAGATAAATGTTATAGAATCCGAGCATGGAATTTGAAAACATGGTAAAACATGGCTCTGTTCTTTCTTTTAAAAACCGGGTTATTGCCTGAAAATGACAATAAACCATTTTTTTCTTTTTCTCTCAAACATAATTTTTTGATTTTTTGAATTTTTGAATTCGACCAACATCTAAAGTCCCGTGTCATTCTTTGAATGACAGCACAAAGACCGTAGATATTATCGAACCGAGAAAACGCATGACAAAAAGACAATATTTTTGGAGATTTTTTTTTTTTTTTTTTTTTCAATTTTTCGATTTTTTATGGATTTTGAAGGTTTTATAATTTTGTATTTTGATTTTTCGAATAGATATATACAAGAGATAGATGAAGATAGACCTTTACTCCTCGTCTTCCTCCTGAAGACGCTTGAGAGTATCAAGTTGAAGGCTTTTCAAGCCAAGACGTGGAAGAATAAACTCAAAACGTTCTCTTGGAAGAGCTTTAGTAAAGATGTCCGCTAACCTATTCGCATCTCACAAAATATAGTTCCACCACACCTTTTTCCACTTGTTCCCCGATGAAATGATGTCGAATGTCGATATGCTTTGCTCTTGAGTGTTGAACGTTGTTGCATGAGAGAGCAATAGCACTTTTATTATCACAGTACAGAGGGATTTTGTTGAATTCAAAGCCATAGTCCGATAATTGAGATCTCATCCATAAGATTTGAGCACAACAAGATGACATGGCTATGTATTCAGCCTCTGGAGAGGAAATAGAAGTACTCATTTGCTTCTTTGAAGACCAGCTCACAAGCTTATCACCCAAAAACTCAGCACCTCCAGATGTACTTCGACGTGCGGTATCTTGACAACTGCATGATCAAGATTCGCATAGGCCGTTAGTGACATACCGGTGTCCTTCGGGTACCATAGTCCCATATTGATGGTTCCTTGGAGATACCGAAAGACCCGTTAACCGCTTCAAGGTGCTTTTTAGTAGGCTTAGCCTGGTATCTAGCACACATGCAAACAGCTTAACAAGATGTCGGTCTACTAGCTGGAGGTACATCGTGGATCCAATCATACTACGATATTTCGTTTGGTCAATCATGATCCCTGAGTGGTCCTCATCTAGTTTGGATCGATCAATCATGGGTGTCAACAGTGGTCACATGAATCAAATCCAAATTTCTTTAAAATCTCAGTTGCATATTTAGATTGATTTATAAAAATGCCTCCTGACTTTGTGAAATTTGTAATCCCAAGAAAAATGACATTTGTCCCATCATTGACATTTGAAACTTAGAACTCATTTCATTAGAAAAACGATCACATTCCATTGGGTCAGTCGAGGCAAAAATAATATCATCAACATAAATTTGAACATGAGTTAAATGTTTGCCTGACTTCCTGGTGAACAATGTAGGATCAATCGCTCCTTTATCAATCCGGTTGATAGAAGAAACTTTGACAGAGTATCATACCATGCCCTTGGAGCTTGCTTTAAACCGTAGAGAGCCTTCTTCAGACGATAAACGAGAGTAGGATGCTCTTGATTTACAAATCCTTCAGGTTGGCTGACGTAGACGTCTTCTTTAAGATCTCTCGTTCGTAAATGCCGCTCTTCACATCCATCCGATACACTACCATGTTCTTACTAGCAAATTAGCCAAAAGATTCCGCCATTGCCTCGATTCGAGAAACAGTGAGCAAAAGATTCTTCAAAGTCTATAACCTCCTCTTGACGATATCCTTTAGCAACTAAACGAGCCTTGTTCTTCAACACATCACCATGCTCATCAAGTTTTACTTTGAAGATCCATTTGAGATCTATAATCATAGCACATTCCTCGAGCATGTACTAACTCCCATACATCAAGTCGATCAAACTCATGAATTTCATCTTGCATGGCATTGAACAAGCTGTCTTCATTCATGGCGGTTTTAACATCTTTTGGTTCGATCTTAGAAAGTACGGAGTTGAAGAAACACCATAAGGCATCGGTTGCAAGTTGTTTTCGGGTTGATACAGGACGAGAGGGATTTCCAATGATGTTGTCTAATGGATGATCGTGAGTCCATTTTTAAGGTGTTCATGTGGCGCTTGTTGAGGAACCGAGGTAGCGAGTCGATGTCTCTCAAGAAGATGGTTCGATGATGATTCGTGAGTAGCAAATATGTTTTCAAATGGAGCATCCTCAGGAGTAGCAAAGGGATTAACTTCATCATTGATGCCAAAACATTTCCATGATGTACATTTGAAGAATGATGATTTGTTGATGAGACTCAAGGATCAGCAGCAGGTGCTTCTTGACTTAAAGATATTGAGAGACTGAGGATTGACTTCATTCACAGTGAATATGAGCATCCTCTCTGCTGCGTGAATCATCACCTCATTAGTGTTTGAATCATAAAGTTCATCAAACATAGGATCAAACAATTTCTTTACATCATCTTCAAATGGAGGTACATATGGAGTTTCTTGAGTAGAGTTTGGAACAAGAGATAAACCAATGGGACTGTCTTTGAAGTGCAGGTCCCGAAAGCTGAGTGTTCGGAGCCATTTGACCGTCACCATCAAACGTAACGGAATGGTTTCCATGATATTTCGGGTTTGTAGAAAACTAGAAGGGGGTTGAATAGTTTACCGATTAAAAACTTTGTTTTGAAACTTATTGAAAGATCAATTGATATTGATCTTGAGTATGTTAATGAAATATGCAAGCAATATGTAATGAGTAAATAAGGAAAGAAATGATCAAACCACAACAAGTTGTTTATAGTGGTTCTACAAGGACTCTTTTTCCTTGCCTACTCCACTCCCGAAGTCTCACACTCGAGTTTAACTTCACTAGTCAACAAGCTCCTTTCACCTACGGAGAAAACCTTTACACTTTCGCTACACTATTTCCGACACTAAGCTAGATGTCGAGTTCTTTCCAAGGGTACAACTACTCCCACACACAATGTATTTTGAGGACTAAAATACTAACCACTCACACTCACAAGATTATGATGGTTTGATACAACAATGAAGTATGAATCAACACTAGATCATACAACACTAAACAAACAAGACTTCCAACTTCTCGTTGAAGCTTGAATATGACTTGATCTTCTTTGCTACAAAAGAGATCACTAATATGATATGAAACCGAGTTAGAAGGGTTAGAGAGAAGATATGTATGAGAGTATGTTAGAAAGGGATGAGAAACTACTTGGCTTGGCATTGTTATTTATAGCCAATTTGACAGTGAGCGTCCACGGACCGGACCCCTAAAAGGGTTCGCCCGTGTACCAAATTGGTACCCCCGATCGACACCAAGATATCAAATCTTGTCTAAAGTCAACTCTATCTAAGTAAGATTGTGCAAGATATGAAGAGTACAAATCTTCACAAAATATCTAATGGAAAATGATCTCCATGATGTAATACATGATGTCAAATGTTGTATTACTATTAATAGAAATATGCAAATGCTTAAGTAGTGTTTGGTTTTAAGAACCTAACACATTCTACAAACTATTATCATACATAATGATTAGAGTCATATCAAGATGTTACTAATCATAAATGTAAATGCTTGAATGATGAATATATTGTTTAAGAAAGCTTGTTTTAATATCTAATAAACTTGACAAGCTTTAAGCTTTTATAAATTAAATTTACTTTTGTCGTTAACAAAACTTAGGCAAAGATCAAAAATATAAATAACGTTTAATGACGATATTTGTATTAACAATCTCCCCTTTTGTTGAGGACAAAATATAAATTTTATTTTTATAAAAGAAACAAAGTTTGTACAAGAGTTATAAAAATATTAGTTTTAGAGCTTGAAAAGAAAATGATAATGCAAGTGTATGAAATTTGACTTTTAATGAAAGTCAAAGAATTCACTAGTTGATGCATGATGTTTGACTTTTCAGAAAGTCAGTATGCATTTGACTTTTTAAAAGTCAAATATAAATAATTTCAAAGTTCTATATTTTCTCCCCCTTTTTGTCTCAACAAAAGAAGAGGCTATGCGGAATGTAATGAGCCCGAGCTATTATCTCCCCCTTGTTCAAAGCTCCCTAAATTGGGTGCTTTTGTGGGAAGATACATGGATTGTGACAATAAAGCAAAAAAAAAAATTGTTAGTAATAATGAGCATTCACAAGCATTTCCAAACACTATGTAATGACACCAACAATATAAGAAACAACATTCATTAGTTAAAATTTTTCATGAGTAAAGATCATGAAAAGAGAACACAATGATGTGTTTCTAGTACAAGAAAATGAAAATTATCCTAAAAAAAAATAAAAGAAAGACTATTTTAAAACCATCCTAAAGTGATGGTGGATGGGAAAGAGCGTTGAGACGCCCAAGAATGTGGTTGAGGATGAACCTCATTTCTTCGTGGAAGTCATGGACCATAATCCGGGTCCGTTCCACGGTTTGACCCGTTTGCTCACAAGTAGAGCAACCATGCCTTGGAGGGTAGAAAGTTTGCGGAGGTTGTGGTGGTGGAATGGTGGATGTGTTGGTGGTGTTGGGGATGTTTGGAGTGGTCATGATGGATGCAAGCAAAGCACTTTGCATTTGCATTGTCTCACTTAAGTGAGAATCCACCATGCCTTTGAATTGGTGGAGGTTGTGAAGTTCAGCTTGAATCTCCTCTCTAGTGGGATTGTCATCCCACATGCTCTCCGGAATGTCCTCAATATGAGGGGACATTGATGATGGAAGTGGATGATCCCCGTATAAAGGACCATGAATGTCCTTGTAAATGGGGTGGAAAAGGAGAGGTCTTGGCCCTAATGGGGCGTTTGGGTCAATGGATGACCGAGGTGATTCATGAGCGATTTGCTCAATGGTGCCAAAGGATGGCAATGGTGGTGGATGACTTGGCCTAGGAGGCAAGTCTTCCAAGTCCTCTAGGAAAGGATTTGGTGATGTTGGTGGAGTTGAAAATAACTCCATGGGAGTGAGAGTAGGAGACCTTGGTGAAGGTGGTGAGGGTGTTTTGGATGTTTGGATGGGTGCCGGTGGAGGTGAAGTAGGTGGTTTTATTGGTGGTGGAGTGGTGATCACAATGTGTGATGAAGTAGGTGTAGCTAAGGTAAGGTGTGTATCATCTCTAATGGGAGATGAGATTGTGAGTGGTGAAGATTTGGATGATGAGCTAAGATTGACAAAACAACAAGGCCTTACGCTCATTCTAGCGGTTTTCTTGCAAGGTTTTGGTGATGATTTAGTCATTTTAACTTGGGTTTTGATTTGCTAGATAGTAATGAGAATGAAGAAGGTGTGAGGATGATCATGGTAAAGCCTTTCAATTTATAGAGGTAAGAAATTGTTGAGAAAAGGTTTGATTTGATGTTGAACCATTGAAGAGATGAGGTTCCTAATGATTTGGGAGTGGGTTGAATGCTAGTCATATCACCCAAGTCAATCCATACAAAGAAGATGGAGTGAAGAAGAAAAGATATGCAATTAATGTGTTCTAGTGAGTGGAATTTCCTAATATTCAGATTACCCACGGATTTGAAGGTACCAAAAATTTGGTTCCTTCCTTTATGCCAAAGGGCTCCTTGGGTGGATTTTTCAAATTTTTGAATTTTGGTGGGAAATGGATTTCTTACATCCCTTAGTGAATAATACTAGTTCTAATAACAGTATAAACTAGTTAAGGTTGATTTTAAGTGATGGAAGATAATTTGGAATCACGAAAGAGTCGAAATTCAGAAAATTACCCGGAGGATCCACGGCACCAAAATCATACACGGACGGAACCCAAAAGGGTGCCGTCCTGGTCCTGAAAGATATGGCGGTACCAAATTGCATAAAGGACGGTACCAAGATAATGGTGCCGTCGATCCGTGAAGTGTCTTGAAATTTGGACGTAATGTTTCTTAAAACCCAAATTTTCTAAACCCAAATTTTTCTCAAAACTTGTTATACTAAACATTTCTAGTTAGGAAAAGTAAATAACACATATGTAAACATAGTGGAGCATAGATTAAGAGCAAGGCTTATTGATTTTCACAATATAGTGAAAATGGGTAAAATTTGATAGCATACTTGTGCTATCCCCCTGCATGAGTTTGTTAGCATACACCATTGTTTTAAGTTATATTATCATCCTACATAATAAAAACAACTAAATTGTATCAAACATTAATGATAAAGCATTGTTCCAAACACTCCTTAAAGTACCCTTATTTGTCCAATTTCTTGTAAATCTTGTTCATCATCCTACCAAGGCACTTGAACATTCCCTTAGTTTGCTTGAATTCTGCTGATTCATTCTCAATCTCTGGAAGAGATGCGTAATACTCATGAGGTGGAAGATGAGAGCTTGGAAGACCATCCTCTGAGCTATTTGATGATGATGATGAAGGAGTTGGAGGTTTAGCTCTCTTGCCTTTAGTCTTAGCAACTCGATCATCACTTAAAGGTACAAAGATGTGAGGGATGAGTTCATAGTGAAGGTGCATTCCTTTGGGGTTGGTGGAATTGGAGCGAAGTTTCTATAGAGACGGGTGAGAAGCATCCCGTATGGAAGAGCAACGGATCCTTGAGTTGGAATATCAATCATTCTCCTAGCTATGTAGTAGGCTAAGTTGAATGGTTGTCGGGTGGACAAGTTGTAAAGCATGTGACAAAGACAAGCATTTATGTGATCCCTATTCCCTATGGTGCTAATGACGTTTGCTCTAAGTAACTCCTCCCATTTCTTAAATTCATGCTTAAGTTCATTGAGCTCCATTCCATATGGATCTCGGTCTACCTCTTTTCCTTTTCGGGTTACTCGGGTTGTATCCGCTTTGGGTTAAAAGTGTTCACGGATGACATCCTTATCGGCTAAACGGGTTATGTAGGGAAGAGAGCGGTCATTGATTGCATCAAGGGCGGTGAGTGACCACTTATCCTTGTAGACACAAGTTCCTCGGTTGGGAATTCCTAGTACTCTAGCAAATTCACTTAAAGTGATGGTGTAGTCATTTTGGTTGATTCTAAAGCTAAGACAAAACTCATCATCTTCATCACTAAAACCGGTCACACTAGCATAGAATTCTAACACGAACCTAGGACAAATTGGTTCATCAATGTCAAGAAGACAATCGAATTGAATGGCGGCTAGTTCTTCACGAAGATTAGTATGCTCAAGGAAGGATGAGTGAATGGTTCTACCCTCGTGGAAATACCTTGATTCTAGACCCCTAAATATTTCTATTTGTTCCTTGGTGAGTCCTTTGGTTTTGTGGTGTTTGGGAATGTAGTTAAGAGTGTCTTTGTGATCATAGAATCTTGCGGCTACCATGGTTATTCCTAAGGACAAGAGTTAACATGTTAAAAAATTGAGATAAATTTTAACGCTTTTGATTCTAGTGTGTGCCTATATGAAAACAATTTGGAGTTGCGGTTATCTCGACTCATTTTATGCACAAAATGGTTTTAGTGGAGTGTTTGGCAAATACCTTGAGATAACCCAAATGCTCCTAATTCAATGTGGCTATATTTGAATATACCCAGGAGTGCATATTAGTTATGCAATACCTTTAGTATTCAAGAGCATGCAAGTGATGAAAATTCTAACGTTTCTATTTGTATTAGCAATGAAAGAATGTTTTCCTATAAGTGAGAAGTTTTTCAAAACTTTTGACATGGGGTGTTTGGTTGTTTGAATAAGGTCTTATATTTATTATCTATCAATTAGTGGGAAACATGATTTTGTTTATGCAATATGATAATGTAGTACCTAATTTGAATGACTAGTTATGCAATTTGCCAATTGAATTCATATTTGGTATAGAAGCATACATAAAACCCCATGTAATGATTTGTGATAGTTTTGTGCATAAATAAGAATCCTAAATAAGAGATGAAATGTAGTTAGGATACTTACAATGATGTTAACTTCAGTGATTAGTGAGTGGGAAGATGACAATAATGAGCTTGGTTTGAGTTTTGCACGTTTTGGTAAAGTAAGTTGTGAGGAAGAGGATGTTATGTATAAAGTCGTTTTGTTTCAGAGACACCACGGACCGGACGGCACCAAATTTTGGTTCCGTCCGTGTTGTCGCTTGGTGCCGTGGCTACAAAGAGCGTAAACAAGACAAAATTGTTTTGGTTTGACTATTCTAATGTTTTAGGCTATGTTTGTCCTACATGCTTGGTTCCATTAACCCTAAACCAAGTCTAAGAAGATTAAAAGGTTCTCGTTTAAGAGGTTTAGTAAAGATGTCGGCAATGTTGTCTTCGGAGGATACTTTCTCGATTGAAATGTTTCCTTTTTGAACATTGTCGCGAAGAAAGTGATGACGGATTTCAATGTGCTTTGTACGAGCATGTTGAACGGGATTCTTGCTGAGATCGATGGCTCCTTTGTTGTCGCAAAGTATCACAATGTCGTTGAGATGAATTTCGTAGTCTACGAGAGCTTGCTTCATCCAAAGAGCTTGTTGACATGCTTTTCTGGCCGAGACGTATTCGCTTCAGAGTAGAGATGGCTAAAGCCGTTTGCTTCTTTGCAAACCATGAGGTGAGACAATGTCCAACAAAAGTGCAAATACCACTTGTACTTTTTCTATCGACATAATCACCGGCATGATCCGAGTCGGCATACACTATGGTTTCTATACCCGTTCCTTTGGGATACCATAATCCTAAACACGTTGTTCCCTTAATATATCTAAAAATCCCTTTTAATGCTTCTAAGTGTGATGCCTTTGGGTTTTCTTGAAAGCGAGCACATAGACAAACACTAAACATAATGTCGGGTCTACTAGCCGTAAGATAGAGTAGGCTACCAATCATTCCTCTATATTTAGTGTTATCTACGGATTCACCTTCTTCGTCCTTGATGAGTTTAGTGTCCGAGGACATGGGTGTTTTAGTTGGTTTGGAATCTTCAAGACCAAATTTCTTAAGCATGTCTTTTATATATTTAGATTGATTAAAGAAAATACCATCTTCTAGTTGTTTAATTTGAAGTCCTAGAAAGAAGTTTAACTCACCCATCATACTCATTTCAAACTCGTCATGCATGATTTTAGAGAAATCATTACATAATTCTTGACAAGTTGATCCGAATATAATGTCATCAACGTATATTTGAACAATAATAATTTGTGATTCCTTTTTCTTGGTAAAAGAGTATTATCTACTAATCCCATAGTATATTTGTTATCAATAAGAAAAGTCTTAAGACGGTCGTACCAAGCTTTAGGTGCTTGTTTAAGGTCGTATAATGCTTTCTTGAGTTTGAAGACATGATGTGGTTTCTCAAAGTCGGTAAAACCGTGAGGTTGAGCAACATACACTTCTTCGTTAATAAACCCATTAAGGAAAGCACTTTTAACATCCATTTGAAATAATTTAAAATCATAAGCACATGCATAAGCAAGTAATATTCTAATAGATTCAAGTCTAGCTACCGGTGCATAAGTTTCATCATAGTCAATTCCTTCTTGTTGATTATAACCTTGTGCAACAAGCCTAGCTTTGTTTCTAGATACTACACCATTTTCGTCCATTTTGTTTCGAAAGACCCATTTTGTTCCAATTATAGTTTGATCTTTGGGTTTTGGAACTAGTTTCCAAACATCATTTCTAACTAATTGGTTTAATTCTTCTTGCATGGCAATTACCCATGATTCATCTTTTATTGCTTCATTTATGGTTTTTGGTTCAATGGTGGATACAAAACAAAAGTGATTACTTTGATTTTGAGCTTGTGATCTTAAGGTTCTTTGATTAAGTTTTCCTATGACCTTTTCTAATGGATGACTTTTAGATTCTTTTATATTGATAATTTCCTTATTTAATGGTTCATCCTCCTTGTTATTATTAATTTGACTTTCAATTATTTGACTTTCAACTAAGTCATCATCTACCAAAGGTGATGTTTTAGAGGGAGGTGGACTTTCGTCAAATGTTATGTTCAACGATTCCTCGACTATCATTGTTTCTTTATTTAGGACAATGTAAGCTTTACTAGTTTGAGAGTAACCAAGAAATACACCTTCATAAGACTTTGGGTCAAACTTGGTGAGATAATCCTTAGTATTAAGAATAAAGCATTTACAACCAAAGACTTTAAAATATCCTAATGTTGGCTTTTTACCTTTATAAAGTTCATATGGTGTTTTGTTTAGGAAAGGACGTATTAGGACTCTATTTAAAATATATGTAGAAGTGTCAACGGCGTTACACCAAAACTTTTGAGGAATGTTTTGTTCATTAAGCATTGTTCTACTCATTTCTTGAATTGTTCTATTTTTACGTTCTACTACTCCATTTGATTGAGGTGTTCGTGGAGCCGAAAAGTTATGTGTTATACCATTTGTATCACAAAAGTTTCCAAATTGAGTTTCGTTGTCA
Source organism: Chrysanthemum makinoi (assembly GCA_910596185.1). Lineage (NCBI taxonomy): Eukaryota > Viridiplantae > Streptophyta > Magnoliopsida > Asterales > Asteraceae > Chrysanthemum > Chrysanthemum makinoi. The sequence continues at coordinate 112,792,895 of OU343224.1, read as the reverse complement.
AATTCACGACCATGATCCGTTCGGATCGACACAATTTTGACACCTAGAAGATTTTGAATTTTCTTGCTAAGTATTTCAAATTTATCAAAAGCTTCATTTTTGGTTTTCAAACATAATGTCCAAGTAAACCTTGAGTAATCATCTACTATGACCAAAGTGTATAAGTTGCCTCCATAGCTTCTTATAGCGGATGGTCCAAACAAGTCCATATGCAATAATTCTAGACACTTAGATGTGGATACCATATTTTTAGATTTGTGACTACTATGTGTTTGTTTACCAATTTTGCAAGCGTCGCAAAAGTGTTGGTCATATTTTAGTTTTGGTAAATTCCTAACCAACTCTTTTGAAGATAGGTTTTGTATAAGTCTCATATTAGCGTGACCTAAGCGCCTATGCCAAAGAGATGAGCTATCGCCTAATGTTGTTAGGCAAAGTTTGTCATTATATGTTTTATCTATTTTCATGACGTATATGTTATTTTTCCTAACTCCTTTAGCTATAGTGATACCATCTTTTAGTATTTTACTACCATTTTCATCAAATAGTACTTTATACTTTTTATCACATAGTTGGCTAATACTAAGTAGATTAAATCCTAACCTATCCACATGAGCAACATTTTCAATAGTTAGAGAGTTATGAGCAATCATACCTTTGCCAATGATTTTGCTTTTGAGATTGCTACCAAAGGTGACATTACCTCCGTCATACTCTTGGTATGATGAGAAGAGACTTTGTTGCCCGTCATGTGTCGTGAGCATCCACTATCTTTTATCCATTCATCCGGTTCCAATCCAACTTTCAAACATACCTAAGAAGCAAATAACTCAAACATTTGGTCCCCAATATCTCATGGGTCCGTTTGGGTTAAACATACCATTTATTTGATTCATGTATGGAAATGATGGGTAAGAGTTCCATGACATGTAATCCGGAGTTTGATATGGTCTAGGAAAGTTTTGATTCCAACCGTTGTGTTGGTAGTTAGGTTGAACGCTGTGGTTGCTCTTAGGAAAGGGCGCTGGCAAAAGAAGTTTTATATCGTTGTTGAGTAGTTTTGATCTAAATTCATTTTAACAAGTCCTACTCCTGATATAATGGCTGGTTTTAGTTTAACATTATCATTGGTTTTCTTTTTTATTTTAACAAATTCAAGACGGTCCGTATTAACATTCTGTTCTGCTGAAGTACCCGGTACCATTTTCATAACGGACGGAACCCTTATTTTGGTTCCGTCGGTCCGTGCTGCATCGGCAGCAGCTTTTGATGAATGTTCTTCTTTTCGGCCGCTTTGTTTTGACTCTTTGGAATTAATACTTCATTAAAACCTAGCCCATTCATGTCTCCCGGTGTTTTATGAATTTTAACTATTTCATCGGCAAGAGCGATGTTTTTGTTAAACCTTTTAAACTTAGAATTATTTTCTATTAAAACTTCTTGTGTGAGCTTTAGTTTTTCTATTTCAAGATTAAGCTCTTGACATGATTTACAATCATCGTTATTTGCTTTTCCTTTTCAAGACGCTTTGCTTTTTCTTTTAACTCATATACCTCATTTTCCAAAAACTCCTTTTTGGGTTTTAGAAATTTATTTTTAGTTATGATTTTTAGACTTAGCTCACACAATTGATTATATTGGTTTTGCAAGGTGTCATCATCTATAGAGGAATAAGAAGAGTCGGAAAGTACCTCATTTGACTCATGTGCCATTAGAGCGATCTCTTCCTTGCTTGTTTCCTCATCGTCTTCACTATCACTCCAATCACCACTTACAAAAGCTCGTTGAGTTTTGTTTTTAGGTGGCTTGGGACATTCTCCTATGAGATGACTTGCATCACCACATCTAAAACACTTTCTTTCACCTTTAATCTTCTTAGCATCCCGATCTTTTCGAATGGCTTTTCTTCTCGAGGTTGTCTTACAAACTTTCCTCTTCTTCTAAAGAACTTCTTGAAATCTCTAACGGCCATAGCATACTCCTCATCTTCACTATCGGAACACGATTCACCATCATCGCTGATTCCGCTTTGCCTTAAGAGCAACGGATTTGATCTTCTCCTTTCTTCCTTTGATGATCTCCGAATCTTTCTCCATTACCATTTCGTGAACTTTGAGGTTGCCAATTAGCTCGTCTAGTGACATTATTGAGAGATCTTTTGATTCTTCAATAGCGGTCACTTTAGCTCTCCATTTGGGATGGAGTGCTCTAAGAAATTTCCCGACAAAGTTCTTACTACGAAAAGATTCATCAAGTGCTTTAAGTGATGTAATGATAGTGTTAAAACGAGCAAAGCCACAATCAATGGTTTCATCTTCAGGGATAACAAATTGTTCATATTGTTGAACAAGAAGATCAATTTTGTTATCCTTGACTTGTGAATTACCTTGATGTGTAACAATTAAAGATTCCCAAATATCTTTAGCGGTTTCACACATAAAAATTCTTTCATATTCTTTTCTAGGTAAAGCATTATAAAGCATCATTTTAGCTTCATTATTTTTAGCAACTAATTTCTTTTGTTCATCAACGGAAATATCCTTTGTTGTAGAACTAAAATCTCCTTTAACAATAATAAACCAAAGATCTATATCTTTTGATTTTACATATGTTTCAAAACGGTTTTTCCAATAGATAAATCCATTGGTTTCAAAGAGTGGTGGTCTTTGCATAGATTGACATTCTTTAAAGTTTTCTAATCCATGGATCGTTTCAAGTTTATAAAATACAAGTTATTTTAGAAATTCTTGAGCAACGAGGCTCTCGTACCAATTGTAGAAAACTAGAAGGGGGGTTGAATAGTTTACCGATTAAAAACTTTGTTTTGAAACTTATTGAAAGATCAATTGATATTGATCTTGAGTATGTTAATGAAATATGCAAGCAATATGTAATGAGTAAATAAGGAAAGAAATGATCAAACCACAACAAGTTGTTTATAGTGGTTCGGCCTACAAGGACTCTTTTTCCTTGCCCTACTCCACTCCCCGAGTCTCACACTCGAGAGTTTAACTTCACTAGTCAACAAGCTCCTTTCACCGGCGGAGAAAACCTTTACACTTCGCTTACACTATTTCCGACACTAAGCTAGATGTCGAGTTCTTTCCAAGGGTACAACTACTCCCACACACAATGTATTTTGAGGACTAAAATACTAACCACTCACACTCACAAGATTATGATGGTTTGATACAACAATGAAGTATGAATCAACACTAGATCATACAACACTAAACAAACAAGACTTCCAACTTCTCGTTGAAGCTTGAATATGACTTGATCTTCTTTGCTACAAAAGAGATCACTAATATGATATGAAACCGAGTTAGAAGGGTTAGAGAGAAGATATGTATGAGAGTATGTTAGAAAGGGATGAGAAACTACTTGGCTTGGCATTGCTATTTATAGTCAATTTGGACAGGAGCTCTGACGGACCGCTGACCCCTAAAAGGGTTCCGCGTGTACCAAATTGGTACCGCCCGACAAATCAAGATATCAAATCTTGTCTAAAGTCAACTCTATCTAAGTAAGATTGTGCAAGATATGAAGAGTACAAATCTTCACAAAATATCTAATGGAATCTTCCAATGATCTCCATGATGTAATACATGATGTCAAATGTTGTATTACTATTAATAGAAATATGCAAATGCTTAAGTAGTGTTTGGTTTTAAGAACCTAACACATTCTACAAACTATTATCATACATAATGATTAGAGTCATATCAAGATGTTACTAATCATAAATGTAAATGCTTGAATGATGAATATATTGTTTAAGAAAGCTTGTTTTAATATCTAATAAACTTGACAAGCTTTAAGCTTTTATAAATTAAATTTACTTTTGTCGTTAACAAAACTTAGGCAAAGATCAAAAATATAAATAACGCTTAATGACGATATTTGTATTAACATGTGGTTCTTTTGTTATAGATTCTAGTATCCCTTTTGTTTGGTGCGTATCCTACAAATACTCCAATGTCAGCTTTAGCCCTAAGTTTCCCTAAGTCTTGACCCTCATTAGTTGGGTAGCACAATGCACCAAACACACGAAGGAAAGAGAGATTAGGTTTTCAGTTGTGGACAAGTTCATATGGAGTTTTTCCATGTACAAAGTGGATTAGGAACGATTTTGTGTATAGCATGCAAAGTGGCGATTGCTTCAGAGAAACATTGGAACCTTTGAGTAAATCAACATTGTTCTAGCGGCTTCAACCAGAGTCCGATTTTGTCTTTCAACTACACCGCTCGCTGAGGAGTTCGAGAAACACTTCTTTGATGCCTGATTCCAACGCTTTCATAGAATTCATTAAGTTGTTTGTTGACAAACTCAGCCCATTGTCCGCTCCGACAATTCGACGGCTTTGTTAAGTCGAACTCTGCTTGATGAGTTTGATGATGATATCGAGTTTCATCCTTTGTCCTTAAGAACTTGACCCTGTGAATCTAGAGTAATCATCAACCACAACTAACACATATTTCTTCCCAAAGATATTCTGTACCCTCATTGGTCCACATAAATCCATATGAAGCATATGAAGAACTTCGTGATGAGTTAGTAGGTTTGGGTTTGTGGGCATACTTCTTGCTTTTTCCCAATTGACATGTGAACAAAGATGATCCTTTTCATACTTTAGTCTAGGTAAACCTACAACTAGGTCCTTCTCGGAAAGATCGTTGATGGTGCCGAAGTTCAAGTGATTGAGACGACGGTGCCATAACCATGACTTTGGTTTTGAAGCCTTTGATAACAAGCAGATTGGAGAAGCCCTCATCATGTCATCGATAGAGATGGTGTAAAGGTTTGACCCACAAGTTCCTTTTAACAGTTCCTTACCATTAAGATCTCTAACAAAGCAGGTATGTTTTCTGAAGGCAACTTATAGATCGAGTCACGAATTGACCAACAGAGAACAGATTATGACCCAACCCTTCAACATAGTAGACTCTCGAGATGACACTATCACCAACAACATAATCTCCATAACCCATAATAGCACCAAAATGATCATTACCAAATCTAACAATTCCGATGAACTTGCTCACGAAGTTCATGAGCGCGACCGGTCTCCAGCCATATGCTTGGAAACCTGAGTCCGGGTACCACGTAATCGATTTGAACGATGCAGTTGAACACGCATAAAAATGGATAACCGGATAATTGGGATCCCCATGCAAGAATGGGTTCCACTTGGTTAGTAATTGGAACACCCACATCGTAATCGAAACATCCATATCAAGTAGAAGTAATGGAATCATTGGGAATAGATGCAATGTCGGTGTTCAGATTTGACCTATTCAAAGTATGTTTACTTCTTAAGGGAATAGTTCTACCAGGAGGCATCCATTTTCTAGTGGGCATAATCTTAGCAGTTTGAGAACAAAACTGATTATTCTTATGGCCAAAAGGTATCCAATAATAACCTATCTTTATAAAAGTTCTTCCTGTGGGTTTCCACTGCTTTCTAATCAAATTTTCGCTTTTGCCTTTTGCCTTATTTGCACGATTATTAGCATTAGCAATTTTAATCGGGCATTTGACAAACGGCATTAGACAAAGCATTCACACCACATTCATGATTAGCAAATGTAATTCAAGCATACAAAGATTACAAGGTTTGCAGATAGTATCGAATTAATTAATTACAAGACGCCTAAGGCTAATACTAGAATCAACACGATTCGCTTTATTCAACTCAAGCTTAAAGTTCCTAGATTGGTCTTCTACTCTCTTCCAAGGCACATTCTTAGCTTGCAAGGTCCTATCATTCCTTGTATTGTCTTGAGACTTTGACCGCCGCTTTAAAGTCACCGATTACCTGTAGAGGAATGGGAACATTAGTTGGTTGATCTAACTTTTGCATTCCCTGAACTTGATGTGCAAGGATCAAGTACTAGAAGGCACATTAGTGTATACTTTAAGACGTGATTTGAGCTTTTTGAGTGCACACTAAAGTTCACTTTCTTAGCACTAACATATCCGAATCAACTACTTGAAGGCACATTAGTGTTTCCTTTTTAAGACCGGGCATAGAACGGATTTCCGCTTGGCACTAGGCATAGAAAATCGTGGCATCACAAATTTTGCCTTTTGCACCTAAGGTTAAGGATTTTGGACATGTGGCAATTACACATTCTAGCAACTCTTGAGATCGTTTGGCCTGGAGGCAAGCAAATCTAATTTCACTATCAAGAGGTTTGTTAATGAAATCCTCTTCGACAATCTCACGGAGACATTCTAGACTATCCTTAAGGTGAGGACAGTAGTCATGAAAAGCATGTTCATTATTCCTAAGATGAGGAGGAATATATATTTAACTGTCACAAAGGTATTTGCAATCTAAGGGTGATTTTGAGACAACATTCTTATTGAAAATAAGTAGCAGTTTCCCATTTCGACTTCTCGATTCTCAATTTCCTTTTGTAAAGACGTTATTTTTTCGTTGTTTTGGTCACGGGTGACGTTTATTGAATCATATAACTCTTTAAAATGTCGCTTAACCTTTTCATTTTCTTCTAGAAAACTTTCATTTTCCTTTTGTAAAGCATTTACTAGGTTTTGAAGATGAAACGTTTGAGAATACTGAGAATCTAAAGGAGGAGGCATTTGGGAGCCTGTCATATTGTTCGCTTGACCCTTTAATTGAGAGATTTGGGCTTTCAACTTTCTGATCGCGTTGCAATGAGCTTGAATCGCTCATCACGCTTGTTAATTTGAAAACGCATCAAACTCGGAGCATCCAAGATGTCTTGATATTTGAAGTTTTGACATTTTCTTTGAGATGTTGATATTTGAGTTGTAGATTAAAATGCTCAACTTCTAGTTTAGAAAAATGTTTAACCAAATTGTCGTGATCATCCAGTTCAATTTTCTCGCTTAGTTTAGAATTAGTTTTTTCAAGCTCAATGACACGATCATGGGAGACTTTCAGGCCACAGATAGTTCATGAAATTTGGAAGCATTAATAGAGTAATTTGAAGCAGTGAAAAGATATCTTGAGCAACACATTCAGGAATAAGAGTCTCATTTAAGGTATGCAAGTTCTTCCTCTCAATCTCATTATATTTTAGTGCACGCCCATAATCACTAACTTCAACTACCATTGCATCAAATTCCTTTTCCATTTCTTTAATATCTGATTTTATCCCCTTTTAAGACTCTCAAAATGATCTTTTAGTTGTTTAAAGAAAGGCATGACCTCCGTTAAATAACATTCTTTCATTTGCTCAAAACCCCTTTCCCCTTCAGTTATCCCAATGGGTGTGATCCTTTTCTTACAAGTTTTCTCAAAATCGTCAAATAGTTGAAGAATAACATATTGACTGATTAAGGTCTTGCTCTTAGTGGCAATAGTTCTAGGAACTAAATGCATTGGTGTATTTGGAGGATACACAGTCGCTTTAGGGAATTTCCTACAAGGGGATTCATTTCAACAAGATTTTCACTTTTGCAAGTCCATATCCTTTTTCCGAACACTTGTTCTGGGTCAACAATGTTTGAGGCTTAAACATGTTCAAGGAAATCCAGTTTTCCTTCTTGTAGTCATGGGGAGTGATAATAATCTTTTTCTCTTTGCATTTCGGGTCATCTAGTTTTTGTTCATCCTTTCCCTAGTGACTTCATCCTGATTTCTTATCTTCCTCGCACTCAATGCAACTAGGTTTCGCCTAGGCTTAAGAATTTCATTACCATCATAAAGCACCTTATGAGCATTTCCTAGCCTTTTAATTACCTCTGATTCGGTTCCTCAACAAGGGGAATGCTATGCTTATCGCTTAAGACTCGATGTTGAGTGACCATGTGAGCAAATGAATGGTGTTTCCTTGTATGTACAACTTGTTCTCAAGTTTGTTTTTCAAAGTTTTCAGATTAGAAAAATCTCTCAAGAGTTTTGATTCCTTTGCATTGAATTCTTGCTTAAGCATTTTCACATTTTCTTGAAGTTCTTGTTTTTGTTTAGATGTTTTAGAAAGTTTTTCTTGCAAGGAATTTAATTCTTGTTTCAATACTTCTTCTCTAATATTACTTTTTCTAATTATCTGTACTTACTTGGTTATCCATTTCCTGCTCACGAGTGGTCAACTCAAACTTAGCACGTTGTTCATAAATAGCAACACGCTCTTTATAGGCATTTAGTTCAGAAATAATGGAATCATCGGGCACATGCAAGTGTATTCATCAAAAACATAGTCATTGTTGACCGCAGAAGATGCATCACTTGGTACAACTTCACTTTCACTTTGTTTCACATATTGATCATATGGGACAATATTGATATTACCCATATTTTCAATATTTGATTCAATAGTTTCAGCTGATTGTACTTTGTCATGCATCCGTGCACATCAAAGATCATCGTATAGTTTTAATACCTCTGAGATGAGCTTGTCATGGGATGGCCCAACTAGTGATGAAGAAGAGACCTTGGGAGAAACCATTGGAGAAATGATAGCCATAAAAATTATGTGTGCATTAGGTCCATCATCCACATCAGAGTCGTATGCATCACAAATGACTTGAAAGGCATTCGATGATTGTGACCTATCTCCAATAGGCCGCTCATCCACATCTCGCATCATAGGTCTTGGCATTGCCCTCAGAAGAAACAAAGAATTCCTCTTCATTTAGAGTAGCACCATTGTCCCGAGCTTGAGCGAAAAGATCTTATCTCTCAAGTAATCAAGATTCGGGCGCTTTGGAGATGTACAGTTCCTTGCAATGTGTCCCTCTCCACCACACTTATAACATTTGATGAGCTTAGTTTGACCTTGGTTACCATTCCTTCCTCGATTCCGGTTTCCAACATAACCTCTCCCAGCTCCACCTCGTCCCTGATCATACTGTCTTTCCTGAATTGGTTGCACCACGATCCTTCCATCTTTAATAGTGGCTTGATTGTGTGGGTTAGATGCGCCTCGAGGTTGTTGTTGGTTTGTGGGAGAGTATTCATGTTTTGACCGATGAGAAGAGCTAGTTGATTAATGAAGCTACCCACGTGAGCATCAAGATCGGCTTGTTTGTACATTGGATCGGGAATGAGTTTGTGATTACCATTACCCAAGGGTATGACTTGTGATGCTTTGGTTGTGATTCCTATGTTTGAGTAGAAAGTCAGAGAGTCATTAGACGAGCTTGTCTCTCCCCGTTGGTTTTGAACCGATTGAGAATTAATTTTCAAACATAGCATGTCTCTCATTCTCAAGGAGGAAGGCATAGAGTTGCTCATAGTTTGTATTCTTCAATCCTTTAGTGAGCTTCACAGATGTAACAAACTTGTGCCATTCGGGATTCATGTTGTTCACAAATTTTGAGTTCAACTGAATGTTAGGCATAGTCATTCCGATGTTCCTCATGTCATTAACTAACTTATGAAATCTCACATAGTACTCATAGACACTCTCATCTGGTTTCATCTTGAAATGCTCAAATTCTTCATAGAGTTGGGATTCTCTGTCTTCCATAGTTAATTGAACCTCGAGAGAAGCATCTTAACATTGTCCCAAACTGCCTTAGCATCCGTGTTATGATTGATCAGCTTGTAGATGTCTTTAGGAAGACCTTGAAGAACAATGTTAGAAGCCCCGATATCAGATCAAATCTCTTTTATCCTTATCATCAAGCTCATCATACATCTTAGGTCCGTCCATTCCGTAAACAGAGTACCATCGCATTAGTATCAAGTATGTCTCTAGTCGCCTCAACTCGATATGGTCCTTCATCAATGGATTTGAGAATGTTGACACCATTTTCATTTCCAAGGCAATACGCTTCTAATTCGCTGAGCCCAAGAGTCGAATGGGCTCACAAGCATGGGTGGACGAGTATCCGAGCCACCGCTTGAACATCCCGCAACTGGAGATGACAGTGGGAACGTTGGTAGACATGTTAACAGATTATACGGGATTTTATAACTCTATGATTAAACCGAGAAATAGATTCTTTCACAGGATTTTACTGAATCAAGAGAAAACCGTAAACAATCACTCAAGACTCTAGAAGATAAAATACTAAATCGCTAGAAGATAATGCACTAAGTCGCTAGAAATTAATGCACTAAGTCGCTAGAAATTAATGCACTAAGTCGCTAACCCTTAATTCGCTACACCCCTAAGTCGCTATAGTCCCAAGTCGCTAATGTAAAAGCAAGTCGCTAAGTAGTAACTCGCTGCACAAGTCGCTAACCAAATTTTGGAAGCAATTCGCTACACAAGTCGCTAGAGACACAAGTCGCTAAAGAGCAACTCGCACGACCAAGTCGCTACCATTAAAGTCGCTACCGTAGTGGAGAATCCACTACTTGTACTTTAACTCGCTAGATCTAACTCGCTAGCTCCAACACTGTAAGTCGCTACAAAAATGTGAAGCAAGTCGCTACCAAGAAAATATTCCGTGAGCTAAGTCGCTAGCTTGAGAAAACCATAAAAATCTCACTTTTCAATCCAAAAACAACCCAACCAAGATGATTCAAGCTTACCAAATGAAAACCTAAACACTTTTGATGATTCTAAACATAAAAGTACCAACAAAATTCAAACTTTAACACAAGAAATCATCCAAATGATGCAAAAACCACTAAACTTTTTCAAACTCAAAAACCACCTAAAAACCACTACACATCCAAAGATGTGCAAGATATGATCTAACCTTGGCTCTTGATACCAATTGTAAGATATAACTTTTCACATACACATCATAACATTAACACAAGGTAGCATATAGATGGAATTCTAGAGAGAGAAAGTTAGAGGTTTAGGGAACTTAGTGAGAGAAAGTGAAAGATATTATTATGAGCTCCAACTCTCTACCTTGGGAGGTAGAGAGTATTTATAGTCTTACATAAAACGCCACAAATCGGGCTGTGGATCGTGCATACTGGGTAAAGACCCGTCCGTCCTCCACGGTGTTACTTAACTAAATACTACTTAACTTAATATTACTATGACTACGAACTTTCTAACGATTACATATACTTGAGGTGACCGACTCTTTAATACCTGGAATTTCTAATTCCTAACATTAGATCTATATGTTCTCAACATCCATATGATTTCACATAATATCGAATCTAAAGTTTTTTGAAATCAACTTAAAATCGGCAAAACTATTCAACCCCCCCTTATAGTTTTCCACAATTGGCATCAAGAGCTAAGTTTATAAAAGTTTTAAAATAAAATTGTATTTTAAAAACTTTTCGATCACTATGGGTTCTGAAAATTATAAGGAAGGGCAATCTATGCAACGACCACCACTACTTGAAACTAATGGTTTTATATATTGGAAAAATAGATTCGAAACATATGTGAAGTCTAAAGATATTGATCTTTGGTACATTATTATTGAATGTGATTTTGAGGCTACCTCAAATGATGATAAAGGAAATTTAGTTCACATACCTCATGATAAACTAAACGATGAAATGAAGAAAAAACTTTCTAAAAATAGTGAAGCAAAAATGGTTTTATATAATGCTTTACCGAAAAAGGAATTCAAAAGAATTTCTATGCTTAAAACCTCTAAAGAAATTTGGAATTCTTTAGTTGTAACTCATCAAGGCAACCAACAAGTTAAAAATAATAAAATTGATTTATTTGTTCAACAATATGAACAATGTTCAATATCGGATGAGGAAACTATAGATCATTCATTTGCTAACTTTAATACTATTATTACATCTTTACAAGCACTTGATGAATCTTTTTCTAGCCGTAACCATGTTAGGAGATATCTAAGGGCACTTCCATCGAAGTGGAGATCCAAGGTGACGGCGATCGAAGAGTCAAAAGATTTGACAATCCTCACCCTCGATGAACTCATAGGCAACCTAAAAGTCTACGAGCTTGTCCTTGCTAAAGATTCCCAAGCCTCAAAGGTGAAAGAGAAACACAAATCTCTTGCCCTTAAAGCCAAAAGGCTTTGAGCGATGAGGAGAACTCATCTTCGAGTAGTGACGACGAAGAATACGCTATGGCCGTAAGGGACTTTAAAAGTTTTTAGAAGAAAGGGAAGATACGTCAAACAACCATATGACGACAAGAAAGGCTTTCGGAAAAGCAAAGAGGACGAGAAGTCAAAGGATGATCGTACTTGCTTTAAATGTGGGGACCCAAACCACTTTATTAGTAAGTGTCCCAAACGGGATGATCAAAAGGCGCTCGTGAGCGGCACATGGGGAATGAGCGACGAGGAGGACGAAGAAATTTGTCTCATGGCAAATGACGAGGTATGTCACTAATACTATAGTAGTTCATCACTTGATGACGACTCATTGCATAATGAATATGACAAACTATGCAATATTAGCTTAAAACTAATTAACAAAAACAAGCTTTTAAAGAGTCAAAGTCAACGCTTAGATAAAGAAGTCATAGAATTGAAAGCTAAACTAAAACGCTTAGAAAAGGGTAAAATAGCAAGTGGTGAATGTGAACTTTATGCTCAACTTCAAACACTAGTGGATCACTTAGATTCTAAAATTGCTAGAATGAGCACTAACACTTTAGATACAATACTCGATAGCGTTAAAACCGGTAACAATCAAAAGGGTCTAGGTAGTCAACAACTTGATCCATCAACTAGTGAAAGTAAAGAAACAAAATTTGTTAAGGCACTAGAAAACCAGCCATCGTTGTGGCGGATCCCACGGATCCCCTAAAAAGGGAACCGCTAGTGTACGTAAAGGGATCCGTGGATCTCACTGTAGCAAACAAAGTAGCAATAACGTAGCTTCTTCATCTAGAACTGAGTTTGTTATAGTTAATAGGAAGAAACCAAATCATGTCACCACTAGACAACCACCTCTAAAATATAATCCTACTTTTGCAAGAAACAAAGCTCCATCTTTTTCAAAACCTAACTCATTTAGGAGACCTAATAACGTTTACCCGAAAAGTAACCATCAAATGGGATGGAATCAAAACATACAAAACGGTTTTCCTTTTCAAAACTTTGCTCCATGGAATGCATACTCATCTTATCCATACATGTCTAACATGAATGGAATGTTTAACACTAATGGACCCATGAACAAATGGGGACCAAACTTTTGAGTTTATTATTGTTTTAGGTGTGCTTAAAGGTCGACCTAGACTCCAATGAATGGGTCAAGGATAGCGGGTGCACGAGGCACATGACCGGCAATAGGGATCTATTCTCCACATACGAATCCATTAATGGAGGTAATGTGGTGTTTGGAAATAGCAAAAGTAGAATCATCGGTAAAGGTACGATTTCTAACAAATCTCTAACCATTAACGATGTGTGTCACGTAGAAAACCTAAACTTTAATCTCTTAAGTATAGGACAAATATGTGATAAAAAGTGCAATGTACTTTTACCAAAACCGGTAGTAAGATACTTAAAAATGGCATAACCATAGGAAGAGGAATTAGGAAACATGGAGTCTATGTCATTAAAATCGGTAATGAACCTAAAGACAAACTATGTCTTACCTCTATGGATGATACTTCGACCTTATGGCATCCAAGATTGGGTCACGCCAACATGCGACTTCTTCAATCGCTATCATCCAAAGATCTAGTAAGAGATCTACCTAAGTTAAAATATGAACATCACTTTTGTGATGCTTGTAATGTAGGAAAACAAGCTCATTCGAGTCATAAAGCTAAAAACATGGTGTCCACAACTAGGTGTCTAGAATTACTACATATGGATTTATTTGGTCCATCCGCTATCCAAAGTTATGGAGGCAACTACTACACTTTGGTAATAGTGGATGACTACTCTAGGTATACATGGACAAAAATTTTAAAGAACAAAACGGAAACCTTTAACTATTTTGAAATATTAAGCAAAAAGATCCAAAGACAACTAGGAAGTCCCATAGTGTCTATTAGAACGGATCATGGTAGGGAATTCGATAATGAAGTGCAATTCAGAGCTTTTGTGACGCTAATGGTATTACTCACAACTTCTCGGCTCCACGCACTCCACAATCGAATGGGGTAGTAGAAAAAAAGAATAGAACTCTACAAGAAATGAGTCGAACCATGCTTAATGAACAATCCATACCTCAAAAATTTTGGTGTAATGCCGTTGATACTTCAACGTATATACTCAATCGAGTCTTGATTAGACCAATCTTAGGAAAAACTCCATATGAGTTACTTTGAGGCAAAAAGCCTACGTTAAATCACTTTAGAGTCTTTGGTAGTAAATGTTTTATTCTTAACACTAAAGATTACCTTACAAAATTTGATCCTAAATCAACCGAAGGTATCTTTTTAGGTTACTCGCCAAATAGCAAAGCTTACGTCATATTAAACAAAGAAACAATGAAGGTAGAAGAGTCATTAAATATAAAATTTGATGAAAGTCCAACCAAACCCTCTCCACCTCTTGTCGATGACGAGATTATAGAAAGTAAAGCCATAGTAATAAAGAAAAAGATAAGTGAAGAAGAAGAACCTCTAAGTGATGAAATAATAAACATTAAAGAGTCCAAAGATCACCCCGTAGATAAAGTCATAGGAAAACTAAACGAACGAACATTAAGGTCTCAAGTTCAAAACCAAAGTAGCTTGTTTTGTTTCGCTTCAACCTTAGAACCTAAGAATACACAAGAAGCCATAAAAGATGAAAGTTGGGTAATGGCTATGCAAGAAGAACTAAATCAATTTGTTTCTAATGATGTTTGGACACTTGTCCCTCCACCTAGTAATCAAACCATAATAGGAACCAAATGGGTTTATAAAACAAATTAGATGCAAACGGAGTAGTGTCTAGGAACAAGGCTAGACTCGTTGCTCAAGGGTATAACCAACAAGAGGGAATAGACTTTGATGAGACCTACGCGCCCGTGGCTAGATTAGAGTCTATAAGAATACTTCTTGCGTATGCTTGTGCTAATGATCTAAAGCTTTATCAAATGGATGTCAAAAGCGCTTTTCTAAATGGTTTCATAAATGAAGAAGTATATGTAGCTCAACCTCCAGGCTTCATTGATTTTGAAAACCCAAACATGTGTATAAATTAAAGAAAGCCCTTTACGGTCTTAAACAAGCTCCAAAAGCTTGGTATGATAGACTCAAGTCATTTCTAGTTAAACACAACTACACCATGGGGTTAGTTGACAACACACTTTTACTAAGAAAAGAGAGTCACATATAATCATAGTACAAATATATGTAGATGATATTATATTCCGATCCACTTGTCAAGACATGTGTGATGATTTCTCTAGAATCATGCATGACGAGTTCGAGATGAGTATGATGGGAGAACTTAGTTTCTTTCTTGGTCTACAAATAAAACAAGTAGAAGATGGTATCTTCTTCAATCAATCTAAATACATCAAGGAGATGTTAAAGAAATTCGGTCTAGAAGAGTCAAAACCAATTAGGACTCCAATGTCATCCGACACCAAACTTACAAAAGATGAAGACGGAGAATCCGTAGATAATACTAAATATCGTGGCATGATAGGTAGTCTCTTCTACCTCACGGCAAGTAGGCCGGATATCATGTTTAGTGTTTGCTTATGTGCTAGGTTTCAAGAAGACCCTAAAATATCACACCTAGAAGCCGTAAAAAGGATATTTAGATATATTAAGGGTACAACACAATTAGGATTATGGTATCCTAAGGGCACGGGAGTAGAAACAATTATTGTATATGCAGATTCGACCATGCAGTGTGATTACGTTGATAGAAAAAGTACAAGTGAGGTATGTACTTTTATGGGATGTTGTTTAACATCATGGTTTTCTAAGAAACAAACGGCACTTACAATATCAACAACCGGCCGAAGTACATCTCCGCAAGCAAAGCATGCCAACAAGCACTATGGATGAAACAAGCGTTAGTAGACTACGACATCCATCTAAGCGACATAGCCATCCTATGTGACAACAAAGGTGCCATCGACTTAAGCAAGAATCCGGTATTGCATTCTCGCACAAAGCATATAGAGATTCGTCATCACTTCCTAAGAGACAATGTTCAAAAGGGGAACATCTCTATTGAGAAGGTAGCATCCGAAGACAACATAGCCGACATCCTCACCAAACCGTTGAAGCGGGAACAATTCAACCTACTTCGTCTTGGTCTTGGTCTAATGGAACAAACGCCGTAACTTAATTGACTCTACAAGGTATGTAAACACTAGCCTTCTTCTTTCTGAGTCTAGGATTTCTATTTCACGCACAACTCACAAACAATACGGGAATTTTCAAAACCCAAGATGAGTTTTTCCACTTATAGTTTTCTTATTTTATTTTACACATTTTCAAAGAAAGCCTACTTTCACAATGTTTTCTAAAAGGATGATACATTCCCGTATCAATTTCACAAAAGCAATTTCTCACGCCTAGGACAAATCGCTTTATCATTATTAATACAAAGTAAAACCCGCTTTCATTGCATCTCATGTCTTTTGAATGCTAAAGGGGACACATAACTAATATGTGTTTTCGGGTACATTCATTTAAGCAACAATGAATTAGGAGCATTGATAACACAAAATTACGTACTCATGTACTAAATATGTGTTTTCGGGTTATCTCAATAGGATGGTTTTATACTTCTAGTTTATCTTCTATTTTTTTTGGGGTCGAGATAACCGAAACTCCAAATAGTTTGCATATAGGTACACAATAGACAAAAATGTTTCCAAAAGGAAAATTTTGTGCTGCTCGAATCACTGCACCCACGGATCCCCTTCATGCCGGACGGATCCCTCAAGGGAAGGATCCGTGGGATCCGTGAAACGTAAGTCGTTTTCAACTTCTATTTTTTCACTTTGGATGAAAAATCCACATTTGTTTCATTTTTGGGAGTATGCTCTTTAATGCTTGTGTTCTCATGATCACATGCCTTGAATTCATATCTAATCATTAGATTTTAATCCACATTTTGGGTCAAGCATTCATTACAATGCTTTGTTTTTCTATATATAGAACTCCCAAAATGCTTGCATACTCCATCTCCTTCTCACAAACACACTTCATTATGTCATCCAAAAACCCTTTAGGAGAATCATCTAGTACAAACAATCATGATATCCAAACCTTTGTACTTCCACCATCCAAAATACCACAATCAAATGCTAGGATATCCGCACGGATTAGTATCCGATCTTGTTGTTTAGCAAAACCAACCTCAAATGAGTCATCCTCAACAAATAACTCACCACAAGATGCTTCCATTATAGCACCTCCCTCATCACCAACAAGTACACCAACTTCATCACCATCTAAAGTCACTCTTTTGGAACTCCTTAAGACTCCAACAAGATCTAAACAACCTAAACAAAAAGAAATAGTCTTTTCAACACCACCCACATCTCCAAATACTATCTTTCAAGATCTTGAAACATCACCACCATTAGCTCCCATCACATTACAAGAACTTCTAGGTTCTTTTCCACCACCATTTACAAACATTCCGGATATTGATCCATATTTTCCTATTTTTCCACCACAACTTCCGCATAACTCAAATCAAAACAACCCGAAAACTTCCGCACTCATTACCCACATCATTTACATTGTGAACATTGCCAATCCACTAGGGAAATTGCAATAGAAGTTAGGGAAGAAATGTGTTTCATACTCAACCTCATCCTTGATCGCATCAATACCATTACTCATCAAAACCTCCATCCATAACCTTATGCAAGCATGGAAGGAATCACTACTACTATTTTATACTTTTAGTATTATTTTTCTTTTGAAGTCATTTTCAAGAACAAGTCTTGTTCTTATTTTTACATGCTTGTAAGTGGCATACATACCACTACAATTTGTTGTTTTATTACAAGGCCTTGTTTACATACCTTGGCTCCCAATCTTGATTCTCGGCAACCACAAGATTATATAAGCATGTTACTAACCTTTCTTTTGTAGGATTTTTATTTTTCTTCACTTGACGCCCCAAACAAGGGGGAGCTACCGCCATGGGGAGTTAGAAGTTTGTTTATTTCTTCCAAGGGTTAACTTTTTGTTTCAACAAAAAGGGGGAGAAAAAGTAAAACTTAGGGGCTTTCAAAACTTGCATCTATTCTTAAGTTTTACTCATCATAACATTATGTTTTGTCATCAACAAAAAAGGGGAGATTGTTAATACAAATAAACCGTAAAAACATTTATTAATATTTTGCGATCTCTTTGTGTTTTGTTGATAACAAATGTAATGTTATCTTAAGTATAATTATAAGGATACATGTTATTTTTGTAAAGCATTTACATATAGCCATTTAAATACAAAAATGTAATAATTAAGCATTTGTTGTAATAGTTTATTAGGATGGGTAAAAACCATAACCCATGGATCTTAACCCATACCAAAGAAGACTTGATACAATGTATACTTAGATACATTGAATCTAAAGAAAACCCATGGACCAACCCATAACCCATGACCCATAACCAAAAACCCATGGGCAAAGAGGAGCGTACCACGGATCCCTAGGATTACACTAGACGGATCCCAAGTGGAAGGGATCCGTGGGATCCGTGGAACAGAGGAGAAATTTGCCTATAAATAGAGAGCCATTTCTTCATTCTAACTCACCCTCTTCTTACTAAATCTCTCATACACTCTCATTCTCTTCTAACATATAGATCACTTGATCTAGAGAGTTGTTCTTCTTTCTTTCTATTTGTGATCCTCATATAGGTCCTTCTCTAAGGCGAGATCACGAGCATTCTACAAGTCATCCAAGCAAGGGGTCCTTAATTGATTTGTCACCCGCAAGATTCTCAGAGCGAAGATCTTGTATTTGATATTTCACATATTTGTTGTGTAATAGTTGTGTTGGTTTGGTCCATCGTGCTACGGACTCGTATCTAGCTTTGTACCGGAAAAAGTGTAAGCAACGTTGTGAAGGCTTCTCCGCCAAGTGAAGAGTTTGTTGACATAGTGCTTGAACTCTCGAGTAGGTGACTCGGGGAGTGGAGTAGGGCAAGGAAGGTGACCTTGTAGCCGAACCACTATAAATCGGTTGTGTCTTTTCTATCCCTTAACTTTATTTGTTTGCTTGCATTATCATTAGATCTATACGTTCTCAACATCCATACGATTTCACATAATATCGAATATAAAGTTTTTTGAAATCAACTTAAAATCGGCAAAACTATTCAACCCCCCCTTCTAGTTTTTCACAGATTAGCATTGATAGCTATTGAGAATGACATTTTAGAGAATGTTAACTATGATGATCTAATCAACAATTTTGCTTCTAAGAATGCTAGAAGAATCGCGCTATTTAAATAGTTAATTTTGATGCTTGTAACTCGGTTAATTGTTTTTTTTAGTATTGTTGTTTTAATTTTTTTAGAATCTCAGTAATACTTTTTACATATTATCAATGGATATTTTTATTTATATTTTTTACTTTTGGTATTTAGTGGGGCCTTAGTGTTGTCATGGCATAGGGTCACCGAAATTCACGAGACGGCACTGTGTGTGCACAAACCAATTCCCAAAAAGAAATTACTTTTTAAAAAAGTAAAGGAAAATTACCAAAATGAGCCATTATTGGTGTATTCTATGAACACGGACGAAAAACTAAACATTTAACAGTCTGGACCGTATGGCGCATGGTTAGGAAGGGTGCGTCGCCGACACGAGCCCTCCTTCTTGTGATATGCGCCTAAGGCGGCACACGTATAAGGAGCGTCGTACGCCGAGCATTTGATATGTGCGGACCTCTTTCTTCTCGACCTACAACCATATTGTTTCCTTCATTGGTGGTTCTTTTGAATGGTTTCTAACCTTTTGGGCTGGCTAATTTACGAGTTTCGAGTCCATCATCACACAAAATGAAACCACGTAAATCCCTCCTTTTTTCAAGAGGTTGACATGATCACTTCAGGGCTGTTTGCACCTCGCAGAAAATCTGCACCGCTTACTCTAATAATACATGCGCATAAAACAATCGATCTCCTTTGATACAGTATAGCATACTCATGCACACCTTTTGCTATGTCTTTCGCTATGGTTCGAATCAATAACCCGTAACTGCCTGGCAAACATTTTTACTTTGGAAAAAAGATGATATATGATATTCGGAGATCAAAAACATCTCATTGATGACACACTTGATTTATCAATTATCAATCATCAATCACTTGCCACATTGACTTAATTGCTTGATCGTAAAACTAATGAAACATCAAAATCATGGACCTTTAAACGCACTAACTTGAAAAATGCACATACACCAATGAGATTGAAATACTACACTTGACTTAGACCTTTAACCTTGACCTCAAACACCTTCATTGAACCGTAACTTGAACTTGAGCAAATACAATATTCTTTTTATGACACCCTTTTCTCTGACGACCAACTACGACCTACTCACATCCTCAAGCTCAAAACAATTATCATAATACAAATATAGCATTGAAAAGAAGGTTCAACTCCTTGCAGGATACATTACCAAATTATTCATTTACAAAACAAGAGATAATTCTAAGAAAAAGAAAGGAAAAAAAAATGACATTCGGATAATTTCTTCATTAGCATATGAATAAAATTACCGAAATTTCATGAGTAATGCTAACATTTCACTCAAATATTGATTTTAGAATATTTGCAAGAACATATTACAAGATTCTCATAATTGGTATAAAAAATAGGTTAATAGACAAATGACAAAAGTTCAATATATATCTCAAATTTACCATATATTTAATAAACCAATAATAGTTATTCATTTTTCAAAAAAAACAAAAAAACAAAAAACTTTTACCATAAAATTAAATATGTCGCAAACCGTTAATTGTTACGAGAAAAAAATCATACCGTCGCAACGAGAATTAAATTGTCTTTTTATAGATATGCACTTCTATACATTTTTAACAATTATTTTTCAAAATTTCAGCTAAGGAAAATCGTATGTGATTTGTGAAAATCACGTGCGATTCGATTTTTACAAATCACATATGATTTTTTCATATCATATGTGATTTGTAAAAATCGAATCGCACGTGATTTTTGAAAATCATATGTGATTTTTTTAGGCGGAATTTTTGAAAAAAATTTGTCGAAAATATAGAGAAGTGCATATCTATAGAAAGATAATTTAATTCTCATCGCGATGGTGTATTTTTTATAGTTTGAAGATTTACTGTTTTCAAGATATGTTGTTTTTAAAAAAATGGTGAAGAATAGTTTTTTTATTAATTTTGATAAAAATGAATGGCTAAAATTGATTTATTTGATCTATGGTAAATATGAGATTTATAATGATCTCAACTCATAGACAAATATGTTACCAAAGTTTGCCAAAATGTTCACGTAAATTACTAAAGTTTAAAACGTTATAAACAGGTTACTAAAGTTTGGTCTCCGGTTACATAAGTTGCCGAACCTTTTAAATGATGACATAGTTTATTTTTTAAGTACAAAACGGTCCTTGTGGTTAGCAGTGTTTCACAGATTTAGTCCCTAGACCATTATTTCTGGTAGTTTGACCGTTTTTTACGTTTTTATATGTTTTTATCCGCTTTCGTCCGTTTCTAAACGTTTTATCCATTTTCGTTCTTTTTTATATGTTTTCGTTCGTTTTTCTTACGTTTACGCCCATTTTTCTATGTTTTCATACGTTTTATTACGTTTTCTGTTAGGTTCCCAAATATGCAACACAAGTAACAATAGAAGAAATAAGATGAAGATGAAGGCGGATGAACAATATCCAAACACACACACACGATATGCTTATGCGGTTATGCGTAGAGAGTGAGTGAAAGGAATAAATTGATCAACCAACCCTCAAGTGAAGGTTTACATGAGGTATTTATAGGAGGAAAGCTAGGGCAACACTCCTAGTTCCCATCCTTTTCCTTATTGGGCTAGGCCTAGGCTTATGGGCCTTCTACATAAGCCTAAGGCTAATTACTAGCATAAAGGTCATATTAAGCTAACTATTACATATTAATTACTAACACTTGAATTAAGGTTTAAGAGTGATTCCAACAATCCCCCCCTCAAGTGTTGGTGATGAATGAATACAAACGGTGAAAGTGCTGATGTAATAGTAGCTTTGACGTCTTTTGACATTCTTCTTTCTTGTGAGAAGAATTGCCTTGATTTTGAACAATCTCCCCAAGTAGAGAAATTTTTTCTTTAAACAGCTCGCTTTGACGTCATCTTAATCTTTGTTCTTTGATCATTGTTCTTTGTGATGGTAGTGTTAGTATGTTGTTGTTGGATCGCATCAAGTCTCGCCAGTTCCCGCTTCACGCTGCTCCAAAGGTTCCACGCCATTCTTCTACATGCTCACACGCCTTTTGACGTTGGATTTCAAGATCTTGATGAAGTTCTTTAAGTCTTTAAACTTTGTAGATTCTTTGGTTTGACGAAGAATCATTCTGACTTTTGTGTCGCTTTTCGAGAGAACTTCCATTAGTGATGATGTTGGCATGAGCACGTGAAGAATCAGACGATCGTTTCGCCTCGAGCTTCCATAAGAAGAAAACAAAGAAAGGTTAGTAATAAGCGGATACCGGCACTTACAAGTTCGAACTTCGAGTGTTAACAAAGATAGTGTGAAAACACAACTCTAATTCTCACAAAGGCCGCTCTGAACCTGAGTCCCACAAGTGAGATAACGCGATGTACCGAAGTACATCTACGGTTCAGATGAGTCAGAGGTACACCAAGCATCACCTCACGCATCAGACCGCTTTGAGACACACTAAGCGTAATCCACGGGAGTTACCGAAGTGACCTCGTGGTCGTTTGATGTTGACCCCGGCAGAGTTTCCATTCAATCACCGAGGATCACAATTGTGAACCTCTCATAAATGTTCTCGATGATTGCTAAGATCGTGAAGGACTCGATAACGTACCACTGATGTTCATATTGTTGAACACCAAGTGTTGAAATGTCAAGTGTACCTAAGAGATCTTTTGATGAATCTCGTGGCTCTAGACTCAATAGTGCGTTTTGGTTTTCCTGAGCGGAGACTAGGGAGAGGGTCTCCTTCTTCAATACCAGCGATCTCTAAGAGAAAACCAATAGTTTACGTAGGGTTCCCTGTGAGAATGAAACAAGCTTCTGTTGAGAGAAACTTGAGTGGCTAAGAAGGTTTAGTGCATGCGTCACTGGGTCCATGACGACTTTTAATCTTCAATACCGGCGTCATCAAGTGACAACCCATAGCATATGAATTGAACCCTCGCCTAAGTTGAATAATTTGGAGGGCTATTTCTTTTCACCCTTTTCTTTACATTTCTTTTTAATTCTTCAACTCTTTCTTTCTCCGATTCTCATTTTCTCCTTTTTACAATCATACATAAGGACTTCTAATTCTAACTATTGGTAGTGTCCTTGGGTAGATCCTCCTCTCGGATCATAGGACGATTATTCCTAACCTTAATCTCCTTATAACTCCATTGCCATAAAACCATTTTCAAGAAAATCTCTCGTAGTGTTTGTGAATGAAAAACATTTTGTACCACTGTGAGAGTTTTATCTTTAGCATAAATACTCCCCCTCCACACGTGCTTAATAGTTAAGACGTAAATCGCGGGAGAGAAGAGCGCGCACTTTTGAATTGATCGACTCAAGATAGACAATTCCCCGCGAGACACGGTTACATTGAATAGTTAAAGAGATACATTGTCAGTGTTTAGGTGACAACTAGCTCTAATAACTATCTTGAAGGTGTGGACAAACCTCGAAAGGTTGTCAAACCCGCCAAAGATCATGTCTACCAAGAGTTTCTCGAATGGTACATTCTACTCGGACAAGTCCTTTCATGAGACACGCGTTTACATCACTAGCGAACTAGCTTGAAATTATTACCCGTCCCGGACAAGTCTTTTCGAGTTACTAATGGTTAAGATCTCGTCAATTCGTTGGTTAAGTCTATAGCACAAAGATTCATTTGCGCCACAACATATTTCTTATCACATAAATTTTCTCCCCCTCAAAAATAGCATATGAGTGTTATTTTTGAAGAAGTGTTGAGAATAAATATGACCATTTTGAGTTTTGTGGGAAGATGACCACTGTGAACAATTTGTGAACAAAGATTTAAGTCAAATACTCCCCCTCAACGAGTGATATAAACGTTTGAGGTTTTGAAAATCATAAGGGGAAGTACTTGTTCTTTTGAGCAAAACCTTGAAAAGTGAAAGGTTTGATAGGTTGTACTCAAAAGTAAGAAGCTTTCGCTCCTTTTATAGGATTGTGGCAATCAAGCGCACTACGTGGTCCTTTCTTGACAAGAACGGGTTGTACATCGCTATGTGTGCACAAGCCATCGTCATAATAAATCATACATACAAAGTTATAATGAAAGAAGCGTTCAAGGGTACCGGTAGTCCGTGATGTTGCCGTGAGTGTGAAGCGCGTTGAAAGCCGGTGATGTTAACCCCTGGGTCGACCACCAACAAAGCTTTCCAATATTCAATCGATCCCTTCGATACAACCGTTCATCAATCATCGTGATGATCCTCTTCACATCCCTTCGATCCCGAGAATTCCATCGCTTAGGAGACCCAATCTTTTGATGTATATCCTTCAACCGATAAGCCAATCCGTCTCTAACCATCTTCAAAGTGTGATCCCCAAACTTGTGAAGATCTCTACACGCCATTAAGCAGTTTCTTTGAAGTTCACCGGTAAACAACTCGAATGGTTTGCGATGAGTGTATATTGTGAGAGCTGGTTGATGTCGGGAAGATCAAGCTGCGGTGGAGTGAAGTTGACACCGGTCCGATAAGATTCAACCGCAAGTCGGAGATCTTCTACACGTTCTTTGATGACTATCGCGCCCGATGAAGATGAGCAATGACTTGATGAATTCACGTTGTACTTCAGTTGAAAATTGTCGCATGCGACCCTGTACTTTGGCAAAGTACATATCTTCAATGTCGTTGATAGATAAATTCTCAAAGTCAGCTTCAGAGAATGCATAATCTCTTTCGTTTTGCCTTTTGACCACAATATTCTTGAGAAAAGTGTAGTCTCATTTGGACGAAAGATCAACGTGTTTGATGGCAACGATACTCTTAGTACTTATAACAACCCGTAAATTTCTGGATTATTATAATAATATTTATTACGTTAGAAAATTCAAATCAAATAATTTCTGACAAAATGCCAATATCTAAAATTTAAAAGCGAGACGACATTTCGTTTCTTTAGAAATAAGACACCACACATACAATACTTGCCCACAAAGTATCTGTGAAATTTATTATTGTCCAAGCTAAAAGGTGAGCATACATAAGCTTAATTCCGTATACTGCAGCGCAGTATCATACAAAACTAGAAATAAATACTGAGATAAGAGAAAAATACACTTTTTATCAATCACTGATAATTCACTAAAGAAAACGAGAGATTATCTCGTGAATTTAGAAGTCACGGCACCGCACGCAGACCGACACCAAATTAATAACGGCAAACATTTATAATCAAATTTCTATGTAATAATAATAATATATTATTACACTTACAAAAACGCTTCTAAAAATATAATTTCTAAATCTTTCGGGTACCGGGAAGGTACGTTTACTCGAAGATTCGACAAAACACGGAGTACCAATTATACTGTTCCGTCTAATAAAACAAAAGAGATAACACATAACCCTCCCTCTCTCCCACGTTTATCTGTTCCCTTCTTTTTCTTTCTCTTGTCGACAACCACAGAGGAAACAAACACAAGAGTAGATATCTTCTTCCTCTTCTCCTAAAAGTCAAACCCCTTTTTCCATCTTTACCATCTCCAAATGGAAACCTACTTAGTTAGACATCACATGATGTGTTGGAGCGTGGCTACATGAAGGCGGCGAGAGCCAGAAATAGTGATACTCTAAGCACAAGGTCAAAAAGGCAACAAAGTTCCAACCCTCTTCTTCTATCTACAAATAGATGTCTAACTTCACAGGCATTTCACCAAATTTTTCATGGGATAATGACAAAAATACCCAATTTTTCAAGCCTACTTCACAAAATACCCCATTTTATACTCAAAAACCCAAAATACCCAATAAATTCGCAACATTTTTGAGAAAAATCGCAAATTTTCGGGTTTTTGCGAAATTGGAAAAAATATCGAAAATTTTCGATATTTCTTAAAAATATCGAAAATTTTCGATATTTCTTAAAAATATCGCAAGACTTGCGATATTTCTTAAAAATATCGAAAATTTTCGATATTTTTAAGAAATATCGAAAATTTTCGATATTTCTTAAAAATATCGCAAATTTTCGATATTTTTAAGAAATTTCGCAAATTTATGGATAAAACTTGCGATATTTTTAAGAAATTTCGCAAATTTATGGATAAAACTTGCGAGATTTTTTCAGCTTTGCTAGATTTTGCCGATAAAACGTGTTTTATTGTTATTTAAGCTCCTTTCACTAAAAACTCAAATTCTCACTAAAAAACTCAAGTTTTCCATGAATTCCGTCAAAGAAACCGTCAAAATACGTGTATGTAAAGGAGGTACATGGGAAAGAGTGGATGGTATGTTGGAGTATATGCCGTTAAATTGTGTAAAACGTACACTAATTTTACCATTGTTGTCATCATATTCATGTTTACTAGAAGCGGTATCCGAGAGGCTAGAAATCGATGCTAATAGTGGTTTTATGATAACTTACAATTCGGATAATGATATTGTAGAGGTATGTGATGATTTGGAGGTCAATGAATTTATGGAATTTGTTGTTAAAAGTAGTAGAATTGTTACATTGTGTATTGTTGAGTCTAGTGTAAATGGTAGGCAATTATCAACTACGGGAAGCAATCAACAAAACAATTTTATTCATGCTAACTCGTCTGTAAATGTATATCAAACCGAATACCATGCCACACAAATTCACCAAACACAAATGCCTGGTAGTAGTTTTTATCAAAATTTTAATAGTTTTCAACATATGCATGGATTTCCTGGGAATCCTATGTATGTGCATGGAATTCCTGTGTATCATACGCAGGATCCTCAAAGTGATTCAGCTATTTGTAAAAAAACAAGTTGTTGGTTCACCAAAAACAAAAAGACTAACGAAAGGGATTTGCTAGATGATGATAAATTACGGCCTTTCTGAGAAAAGGTAATGGGTGGTGTTTTTGGGAAAGTGAAAAGATTGTCTGGCGAGGATGAGAGTAGTGAATCTAATGATGAGCGTAGTGAATGACGATTACAGAGTAGAAAATCGATGAGCAGTTAGTGAATCCAAGAAGAATAAATTTTGGAATATGCCTCCCTACTCAAAACACCAGCCAGATATCAACTCGAAAAAGGTATGTGTTCTGGAACATCTAGTCTTGTTCGTTTGCATGATACTTTTGATAATAAAGAACATATAAAAGTTGTTTTGGGTAGAAAAGCTCTTGAAGAAGGATTTCAAATTAGATACCCAAGATCAGACCCCCAAAGGGTATATGCAAAATGTATTGATGACACATGTGAATGGGTTTTTCGAGCCTATATACCCAAAGACTATAAAAAGTTTTATGTAACAACATTTCACGACCATCATACATGCACTAGAACTCAAATTCACCCACATCATCGTAATGCTTCCCCAAAAGTCCTTGGTCATATATTGAAGGAGGTAATGTCTGAGAATAGTAGGATTTATAGGGGAAAGAGATTATGACAGATATGAATGCTAGGTTCAAAATTGATATATCATATTCTCAAGCTTGGCGAGCTAAATGTTATGCATTGCAATTGTTAAGAGGGACTCCTAGGAGTCGTTTTCGAACTCCCTTTGTATTGCCACAATTTGAAACTAAAAACCCCAGGGACTATTACACATATTGAAACTGACGATGAAGACAGATTTGAGATATTTTTTTCTTGCCATGGGTGCTGCGGTAAGTATTGTTTATTACAAAAAAATAAACGTATTATTCATGCTATCTATTTATTATTCTAATTATCGAAAGATTTTTTTATGTAGATTCGTACATTTGTGTCACACATGCGACCATTGATTATAATAGACGGTGCACATCTTAAAGGGGATTTTTTGGGTACAATGTATCTAGCAATTGCAATGGATGGTAATAATCAGATTCTGCCGCTTGCATACGGAGTGGGTAAGTCGGAGACATTTAGATCTTGGGATTGGTTTTTGACGAAACTCAAGGAATGTATAATTGGTAAGCAAGATAACTTAACGATCATATCTGATGGAGCTGGACCCATTGCTTTGGCCATTCGTAATGTATTTCCCAATGCATTTCATGGTCGTTGTTGTCGCCACTTGTTGATGAACTTACGTGCAAAGTGTCCTCGATTTATAAGTAAGGAAACGCTATTTTGGAGAGCATGTAAAGCATATCGGATTTCAGACTTTGAAGAACGTTTTAGCACTTTACGTGATGTATTGCCTAGTGCCGCTAATAAACTTGATAGGATTGGTCATGAAAAGTGGGCAAGGGTTCACTTCCACGGTATGCGTTATAATTACATGACCTCCAATAGTGCGTAATCGTGAACGCATTGTCTCGACATTCTAAAACTCCGATTTGTATGATGATTGATTGGTTCATAAAATCCTTGCAACAATGGTACTTTGAACATCGACAAACGGCAAGTAAACACATACTAAACCATGCCTATTTATGTTTCTTTTTTTTATAAATATATTATACTCACATATATTATACCATGTGTAGATGAACATAAAGATGAATTAACACCACTGGCGGAGGCCAAGATAGCTAAAAGAATTGCAAAATCCACCACATGGACTGTAAGACCACGCAAACTACCTTTACAATGTTGTTGATTATAACAAAAATGGGACAGTTGATCTTAATACTAGGACATGTAGCTGTGGACAATGGCAATTATCGGGTTTACCTTGTGGGCATCTTATTGTTGTTATGCGACATTTGCGCCAATCAAGTGCAAATCAGTTTGCATTTCCGTGTTTCAAGACTAGTGTTTGGAGGGCTTCATACAACGAGGTTATATACGATGTTGGGCATCCTTCAGAATGGGAGAAACCATATGATCTTATAACTGTCCTTCCACCTGTAATGGACAAACGTCAGCCAGGAAGGCCGCGTAACCGTGATCGCTTTAAATCTAAGGGTGAAGAAACTACACCAAAATCATGTACACGATGTCGTAAATATGGACATAACCGTCGGATTGCCCATCGATATACCATCCCAGACTTTTATTGCGACAACATCAAGTGTGAAGTCAGGTTCTAGCACATCAAGGAAAGGTTCAAAAAGATCTAAAGAATCTAGTGTGTATGAAGAAATATGATAACGTATTGTATTATTGAACTATGTTATTTCTTTTAGTGTTATTGAACTATGTTATTTCTTATTAAGTATTTTTTGCCAATATGAAAAGTAGACATTACATTACATCACAATGATAATTAGACATTACATTACATCACAATGATAATTAGACATTACATTGCATGACAATTATAATTTGACATTACATTGCATGACAATGATAATAGTTATTAAATTATTATAAAGCCTTTTGATTCGGCACTTGAACTAGCTCTACAAGCCTCAGCCTTTACCTCCTCGCACAATGTAGATATGAAGGAATTGCGTCTTTCCGTGTCCAATATACATGTATAGATCCATGTAATCTTCTTCATACCATAGTTGTTGTAGTCCAAGATCTAAGTCACAATTAGGTTTTGAAAATAGCGTAAATAATCATTCGACTCGATATTCTCAACAACGCCACTAGCATCACTTATTTTCTTCATAATATTATACATGTCTTCCCTACTAAAATCATCAATGTTTAAAAAGTCTACTTCATGTATCTTTCCTTGCAAGTATTTTCTTTTTGGAAAACCGTGAGAAACGTCCTTCATGGTGTATTAACAATGAAAACAGTAAGGAAATTCATCTGCATTATAAAACAAAATTTATTGGTTAGCTACCATTAAAATATAAAGCATTAAGGTAATGTAGCAAACATACCGTAAGTATTTCAAATGTATGATGGTGTACCGGACTCTCGAATACAAGAAAACTTGGGTAAATCCATGATGAATTTTTATAAAATATGTGGCATACTCTTATATATATATATCCCTATATTTGCGATATTGCATTTTTGCCGATAAGATTTTTATGAGATTACAACCGACAAAAATGACAACTTTATTCAGGGATAAGATATTTGCGATATTGCATTTTTTGCGAGATAAGATTTTATGAGATTACAACTGACAAAAATGACAACTTTATTCAGGGATAAGATATTTGCGATATTGCATTTTTTGCGAGATAAGAATTTTGGGAGATTACAACTGACAAAAAGGACAACTTTATTCAATGATAAGTTAAGTATTTAATTAACTTATAAATACCCCTTAACTTCAACATTTTTAAGCACAACAAAATGTCTCATCAAAACACAAGACATTCCCAACCATACCATAACAAACCATTCACAAGTCCTCAACATAACGTTGGCGCTTCTTCATCACAACCAAATATGAACCATCCTTCGTCTCCCGTTCATCCATTTAGTGATGAAAATGTGGTTAGGATAATACCGGTCCCTGCGGTATTCTACAAGCCGCGAGGCTCCGTAAAATAGCAGAGACTAGGGAATGTGGTCATGACTGTGAAATGCCGACACGTGAATACGTTAGGAAAATAATTGAGGATGCTAGTGAGGATGATCATTTTACGCGTGGCCCATGGCTTAGCGCGGTTCAATATCTAGTTGTTGAAGGGAGTATCGCAATTGGTTGTTTTGGCGATATGAAAACCTTTTTGAAGAATGGGAAACTTGAAAAGGTTGTAGCAGTAATAAAGTCTTGTATGCCGAATGCGTTGGGTGACCTAACAGTAACACTCAAAGATCCTTCGTATAATTTCGGTACAATTCATTACAAAGTCCTTAAAGAGGAGGGTTATCAAAAGGCTATTACCGTAGGAGCTGTTTTAATACTTCGTAATGTTTCGTTGTTTTCCCCTAAATTTGGTGGCCATTATCTTAACATTACATTGAAAAACATTGTTAAGGTTTTCCACAAGGATACAATCTTTAATTTATGAATGTTTACGCTTTTATTTCAGACGTACGCTTTTAATTATCTATGTAACGTTTTTAATTTATGAATAAAAGTTTACGTTTTTAATTGTCCATTTAATGATTCAGCCATAGTCGTTGTTGTCCAATATCATTTGACTCGATTTAGTGAGAATTTGAGTTTTTTTAGTGAAGGGAGCTAAAATAACAATAAAACACGCTTTATCAAAGAAAATCTAACAAACTGACAAAAATCTCGCAAGTTTTATCCATAAATTTGCGAAATTTCTTAAAAATATCGAAAATTTGCGATATTTTTAAGAAATATCGCAAATTTTTGATATTTCTTAAAAATATCGCAAATTTGCGATATTTCTTAAAAATATCGCAAATTTGCGATATTTCTTAAAAATATCGAAAATTTTCGATATTTTTAAGAAATTTCGCAAGTCTTGCGATTTTTCTTAAAAATATCGAGAATTTTCGATATTTTTCTCAAAATCGCAAAAATCGAAATTTGCGATTTTTCTCAAAAAAACTTGCGGATTTAGTGGGTATTTTGGGTTTTTGAGTATAAAATGGGGTATTTTGTGAAGTAGGTTTGAAATTTTGGGTATTTTTGTCATTATCCCATTTTTCATCCACAAACAAAACTAGGGTTTTGTAGTTTAGGGGTATCCAAAATTAAGTTGGGGGTTTGGTAATTCGAGGTAGAAGGATGGTAGCTCAAGTCTCAATTTGTTCCATTTCATTCCAAGTCGCCCCAATTAGAGCTTTTGTAAATTAGGGTTCATATTCGGATCAAGGGGCTTTCCAAAATTGATAAAGGGGTTTCGTTCTTGGATGCATAAGGAAGGCTTTCCAAGTGGATAATTGTTCTAATTCACCCCGAGCCTCCTCCAATCGAAGCTATTGATGTTCGGTGTTCTACCCACTCTACCCACCGATTGTGTTCCTTTTTTTGTAAGGTTACACTCTTGTCATTTTTGATTTAACTTGTATATTGTTCGAATTAATTAAGTTAAATAAATTAAGAAATGGTTAAGAATTATTGTGTTGTTATGTTGTTGTTGTTGCTACTGTCAAAGAAACGAGAAAGTTAAAAAAAAAATGGGTTAATGACATGGGTGTAGAAACTGATTTTTGTTGTTTACATGTGGTAATGAATCAGAGTAACCAAGCTCCAAAATTTTAAATTGGCTTAGTAAGAATCGGTTTATCATGAGTTTTCTTTCCAGCTAGTTTCCTTGGCTCATTAGTAAGCCTATCCGGCTTATTCCCTCAACTTATTCTTGCTTGTTGATGTTTCCCTTCGACTTATATTTCTTACTTATTTTTCGTGACTTAAATATTGGCTTTCGGCTTATGCCTTTAGCTTAATATGGTCTCGACTGTGATGAATTCACGCTCAATAGGTGTTCATTTTTCTTGATTCAAACAACCCCTAGCTGTAAGGATGTTGGACGATGAGTTCTTTGATTTTTATTAGCAACTAGGGAACCCTTGTGACTATCTCGGTCTTGACAGGCCATTGGCTCCGATAAGCAAATGACTCCCAAGTCGAGTTTGTTTATTCGATCCAAGGCAGCAAGTGAACATCCCGACGGTGTTTGCTACGACACATAACACTAGGCCAAGAGATAGTCGGTTGAGACTCGTAAAAATCTTTTCATATAGGAGATAGTTCTCGTTTTATGGTTGTGTTTTGAGTATACATCTCGCGTCAGTCTATGTTCAAAATGTTCAAAAACCCCTAAGACTGTTTTATTATTAGTGTACTTTGGGCCTCAAGCCATACCCCATTAAAAGTCTGATGGGAATCTGGGATTGTTTGTCATCTTGGGCTGCAAGCCCATTCAATCTTAATAGGGTCCATTTAGTTCTATTCATAGGCCAGACCCAAGGTCTGTTTTCCAGAAGTAGGCCGAAGCCCAAATAATGCAGTCCGTTTAGTTTGGTCACAGCCCACTTGGGCGTTAAATCTTCGTGTGGTTTCGAGTTGGCATCCGACTCGAACCTTGTCTTGTTCAAATTACTTTCCATTCCGTATCAATTCACCATACCCGACATATAATATATATATGACATTAGTACAAAAGCAAATTTTGGTAATAACAAGATACTTATACAACTCATTTACGCTACTCGTAACAAAGTTAAAAATTTGATACAATACCTATTTAGCAACACTTGATTCAAATATAAGACTGGGAGAATCCAACTTAGCGAAATGTGAACAATAAATACAACTTGAAAAACCGATTTATTAGATAAAATGAGTTTACACCTAAACTATATAATTATATTTTCGTATCACTTATTATACTTCTAAATCAAATTATTGGAACATAAACTCATATTTCCGGTATAACTCAAATGGAGGTTTTTATACTCAAAAATTTATTAAGAATATAGAGTTGGTAAATATTTACTTGCAATTATTTAATCTCAACAAGAAACACTTTTGACGATAGTCACTTAGGACATCCGGGTCACACATCCGGGTCACGCCCTATCTTCTACAAATATAATATATACTTTCCATAACAATTTGAAACAATTATATCGACACTTACTTCACTTTTTAAAATACAAGTTTAATCATTTTGCTTAACCATTCTTTTAAAGTATATACATTTATGACCCGTGAAATGTATTTTGAAATTTAATAATGTATACAAGTCATATTGTACTCAAGACTTTTAGTAGCAATATAAATATGGATATATATATAAATATACCTTCTTCCTTCATGATATCCAATTAATCCAATAAAGTCTCATAACAAATGTACATACTTTTCGTACATCGTCATCAACAAACCAAAGTCTTGTTCATCCTTGATATCTTTTCTGCGTGTACTCTTCCAAGTATTATCATTGGTCAACATTAAACCAAAGTCGTAATTCTTTCTTCGAGATTCTTTCCATGTCCTCCTCCATAAGCCGAAATCCATCCAAATCTTGTAAATTGTTTTAAGATAAATGATGCCAAATAAGCAAAGAACAACAACAACAAAAACATTTAAAATTTATAAAGTTAGTTAAACTTTATCGAGTCGTAAACATAAAGACTAAATTTCCGTATTAATTAGGTTGTGTGTCGGAGCCGTGCACTATCACTCCTTGATCTAATTCCCCTTAGACTTCATATTGCACATTGCCAAGGTGAGTTTCATAGCCCCTACTTTTACTTGTTTTATAACTATTTTGGGGGAAGATACATGCTCATTTTTATTTAAATGATTTAATTACTAAAATTCTGCATTCTATGCATATTATGCCCTTTAATTGATATGCTTTAAGATACATCATACCTAGATGCTTTAAGGACCACACCAAAACCTTTGACCTAGAATATTACGCAGCTTAGCCTAAGGCCTTAGATCCCAAATTGCCCTATTCATGAACCGTCAATTCGGGAAGCGAATGTTATAAATAGATCTATTGAGGGTGACTCTTCTGTTCGGTTGACCCCGCTTGGGTCAAGGGGAAACATATAGCATGTCGGGACCGAGTGTATTGGGATAAACACTCGCCATGGGCTCCTTAATTGTATGACTTCCTTGTGCATACGTAAACCGTCAGAGTTTCGGTTGCATGAACTTTGTGCTAGCGTAATAGATTCAATATATGACATTATATTCGTTGTAATGTACATATACCCTACTTATGGTCCACTAATGAAATTTCTTTTATGAAACCCTTTTATGAATTGAAACCATAAACTTTATGACATTATGCAAGACGTAATGATCATCAAAAACCAAATTTTGAAACATTGTACTGAAATCTCTTTTTAAATAAACCTATGAACTCACCAAATGTAAGTCGACCCCTTTAGCACGTGTCTTCAGTTTTGAGGTGATAGCTTATCTTTGGAGGCGCAAGGCAAAGGCATGGCATAGTCATAGACGACTCTGATTTATGTATTGGGACCACCTTTTTATAATGGGCCATTTTCCGCACTAATTAAAAATGTAAACATTGTTTTTAAGAATGAATAAAAGTTTATTTATTAAAAACCAATTGTTCTATGCTTATGTTGTGATACCAATTTAGTAGCACCCCAATACTTGTATGTTTCCACTGAGTTATTTTTGGGGGTGTTACAGTACTGAACACTTCATGTTGAGATTTCGAACCGGCAACAGTAGTAGATTCTTCGGCGTTCCGGCCAATGGTGAATCCCATACATTGCATCACGGTCATACTATTCCACTGTGTTGGAGAACAAGTGGTTAGATCTTTCCTCGATGGCTATGCGCTAGAGTATATTGTCACGGAATGGAAGTGTCAAAGATGTAGCGTATTTCCTTGAACCATCGCCACCGTGTAGAAGAAAATCCAAGTCTTTATTGAAGAAATATCGGAATGGAATTCGAGGCTCATCTGGTTGGCCAATTGTTGGTAGAGGTTTAGACCAGTCGGTGTAATATGGAGGGTTGTCCCGTTTTGTGAAGTCGATGTTTGCTTCCGGGTTGAGCCAATCCATGTTGTTAGACATAACTCGAGCAATGTTTTCGAGGTGATATTCGACCTCAATGGCACTTTCTGAGCTATCTTTTAACAGTTGAAAAGCTTCATTCTTGATTCGCCGTAACTCATATTTCGTCATCTTCTTTACTCGGAATTTTTCTTGCAGTAATTTAGCATGCTCCAATGTATTACCGTCTACCAGATCTTGACCTTCAGCAAGGTAGGGAGTGGAATTAACAAGTGTAGAAAACCATTCAAATTCCTCTGTGTTATCTTCATGTAGCCATGATAGGACGCGTCGGCCTTGGCCTTCTTCTTCTTTTCTTAGGCCTAGATGAGGGTTCCGTTTCATGTTCTAAAGAATCATACCTACCGTAACATGCTCACACACTCGCCATCGCTCGTAAATCTACATACAGCAATTGGAATACAATGCGATGGTTAAAGGTCAAAATGCGGACAAAGGACGCCAATCACAAGCAACTCACCATCACCCGCCGACTTACGGTCGTTTCTCCTCATTCCGACATCATTCCAACTGAATTCTCACTGCACCTATCAAGAAACCGTGCTCGCAATTCTTGATTAATATTGGGTATGACGAAGCTTCAGGGGTTATCATTGTCGGGAGAGGTGGGTTGTTGTTGGGGCTCATGGTATTCCTCATCGTCACCACCCGTATACTCAAAATGATCACCAGTTTTTTGAGTCTGGGGCGGTGTCTCGGAATCCCGAGGTTTATCCAGAAGAGCGAGGAGGGATCTTTGTTGAGCCGAGTCCTTTGGGGCGAGGTCGCATTGAATAATCGAATGGACGATGATTCACCGTAATTCTTCGCGCGTTTGGGCTCGTATCGTTATCCCGAT
Organism: Chrysanthemum makinoi; assembly: GCA_910596185.1. Taxonomy (NCBI): domain Eukaryota; kingdom Viridiplantae; phylum Streptophyta; class Magnoliopsida; order Asterales; family Asteraceae; genus Chrysanthemum; species Chrysanthemum makinoi. The sequence continues at coordinate 112,756,581 of OU343224.1, read as the reverse complement.
CTTTGTCTTCGCCGCGTGAACGCTTAGGCCTTACAGCTTCTTCTCTCAATGCGACTGAAGTTGGTATTCCAAAGAATGCTTCAAACAATTTAGCTTCGTGGGAGGCAAACGCTGCAGAGCGTTTCGACATTTGAGCTACTAGCCGGTTCACCAATTCATCATCTGAGAAGATTGTAGATTCAACCTGGATTGATGCTCAAATTCATTGGAGTTGATTTCATGGCTTGCTTGGCTAGATGTAAGAGATTCGGATAAAGTTGTCTCGGATACATCTCCTTTGTCGGCTTTAGGAACGACCTCCATAAGGAACTTGTGAGAGTATCCTTTGATCATCTCGTCCATGCTCCCTTGAAGATCATCCTTCATGAGCTTCTGGACATACTCCCTTTCAACTTTCATCTTGTCATTCTAATCATGAAGATACGTTATCCGATCGCCGAGGAAATTCAACTTTCTACAGAGAATATCTTTCTTTCTGACTCGTTTGACAGCTTTAACGATTCGATTCTTAGATTTAGAGATCCAAGATGGAGTTGGCTTCTTCACCGATTTGGATGATGATTTGGTTGATCTTTTTGATGGTGGTGGTGAAGAGTGAGAAGAAGAATCTGATGATGATGATGAGATGTGAGGAGATTCCGGGTCCTTTGGTGGCTCGAAGTTTCTTCCTTTGATCGCAGGACTATCTAGAAGAAACTTATCATACTCAACATCTTCTTCATTTCAGGACTTAGCTTTTTCATCACTTTGGCTTTGGCTGCAGCTTCTTCATCGCCTTTTACCTTCTAACTTATCATATTCTCGTTCTTCAAAGTCATACTCAAGAGTGTCCTCCACACGTGTTTGTTGTTGTACCAAAGTGGTGGCACTAGATCCCTTATCGAGTTGATTAACCGCATCGACGGGTGAAGGTTGAGCTCCACCACTGACCGGGGCCACCCATTTGTTCTTTAGCAAATTGTTGTGCGACGTGTTGAAGTCTAACGAACAACTTTTTCCCGTAAACGGTTTCCAAAGTGGCTCTTCATCCGAGCTTTCTTTATAAGGCACAAGTACCGAGTCTTCCATTTTCCTTTGTCGGTTGGAGGACCGGAGGTTTAGGTATGTTGTAGTGTCATCTTTAGCAGTTTGAGTAGAAAGTCTCTTCATCCGATGCAACCCTCTCGAGTCCTCGCTTAGCTTTCTCTCGGTTCAGGCTTAGGTACGGGAATAGGAACAGCTTCCTTGGCGGGAACTGTCCTCTTTCTTGGAGGATTCCTCCTGGGGAACATCCTCTGACTCTCAGTGCAAGCTTATGCGTAGGATCCTTACTTACGCGTAAGAAATGTTACGCGTAGGAAAAGGGGACCTTATGCGTAAAGCTTACGCGTAGGCGTATATATAAAACCTTACGCGTAAGGCTTACTCGTAGGAGTAGACCTTATGCGTAGAGGTCACTGTTTACGCATATCCTTCACAGGATACGCATAGTCCCTTTGTAGAACCTTACGCGTAACAATTACGCGTAAGATTTCTCTTACGCATAACTTTCTACGCGTAAGGTGATCCTTATGCGTAGAGTTTCAATAACCTTGATTCTGATTTATACGAGTAGCAAGCCTGAAATAAAATCATCATAAGATCAATTATGACACTAACATTCATTCTAAAACAGATCATGACATGAAACTACTTTAAACAGTTACGCGTAAGAATCTTACGCGTAAGACTAAACCCTAATAGTTCAAGAATTACACATATGATTTCTAGCCATAGGATTAGCACCAAAGTTTTTCTGGGAGGTCTAAGAAGCATATAGAGTATGTTTATCCAAGTTTTAACATCAAAAGTGTCAAGAATCAAAAGTACCCAAACCGTATGAATATAAACCCTAAATTCCCATTGATGATTCATTTGAGTTTCTGGGTAAAATCTGGGCTTAGATATGATTAATTCATCTTGAAAACAACCTTATACAACTATCTTTATCACAAAAAATGTTCTCATTTGAAAACACCCAAATCAACGCATAAACCCTAATTTTCAAAATCCATCAATTCGTGTATCTGGGTGTATTTTGAGGATAGAAAAGATATCATTGATGTTATTAAAGCGTTTTGACACTATCTTTTTAACCACAAACACACAACACATGATCATGTGTTCTAACCCTTACGCGTAAAACCTAAAATCCATTGAATCTTAAGTTTTAACCGTTGGATTTGCATGAAATTCAAAATTATTGTTTAAAAACATGTTAAGAACACAAAACCACTTACAAATTGATGATCGAAAGCACGGATTTGTTAAACGATTTTGGATCGTGGATGATATTAGGTGAAGTAATAAATGTTATGAAATAAATGAGGTAGGAGGGATGTTTTATTGAAAATACTTTAAGCTATTGACACTTTTGGTCCCTCTACATTTTCCTTTTTTTCATTCAAGGCCATTTAACTTCCATTTTGGTTACCAAACGAAAAGATTTTAAGAAAGAAACTTGACGACACTCCCCCTTGACTTGAGAAATAAAGATAGGTTATAAATTTTAGTCCGAGGAGTGTCAGTAAACCAGAAATGTGACCACCATTTAAAGAAACAACCGGGATAGGATAACATGCAAGTGCACAGTTATTTTGAAACAGTTAAGTATTTATTTTCTCCTCCTCAACACTTGATCGGAAAAAATACTGAATTTTGAAAGATTTGAGTGTTGACGGAAGAGTTGTACTTGCCATGTTAAAAGAACTATAGATAGAAGAATATTTTTGTTGTTTTATATGATTTTATACTTTTGTATTTTGTTTTTGAAAAATATTTACAAAAGAGGTTTTGGTGTTTGATTGGTTTTTAAGAATGTTTTAAGAGTTCATCCAGTTCCTCTTAAGTCAAACACCTCATACCAATTCGGTGGACCAACTCATTAAACCTAGCAGGAGCTAAGGCTTTGGTGAGAGGATTTGCCAATTGGTATTCATACCCACAGTATAATTCAACAGCACTGCTCCACGTGGTCTTTGATGAAGTGATATCGAAGATCGACGTGCTTTGATTTCGAATGATGAACTGAGTTGCATGAGATCGCAATAGCACTCCGATTGTCGCAGTACATCGGATTCTCAAATACGTAACCATAGTCTTTGAGTTGTGTTCTCATCCAAATGACTTGAGCACAACATGGCTACATATTCTCGCCGGTTGAGGACAGCGATGTGCAATCCTGCTTCTTCGATTGCCATGATACCAATTTGTCACCAAGAAATTGTAGTGCTCTCAAGTACTTTTCCGAGTCTAAGCATCCCGCGTGGTCGGCCTCAAAAGCGATTAGTTCAAAACCAGAATCCTTCGGATACCGGATCCCCAAATTAATGGTTCCCTTGATGTATCGAAGGATTCTTTTAGCCTTTGAGAGGTGGGTTTCAGCTTGGTCGCGATCGATAACGGGAGCAAAGATAAACGGCAAAGACAATATCAGGTCTGCTGGCTATTAGATACATGAGAGACCCAATAATACTACAGTATTTGGTAGGGTCAACCATTTTCCCATGCAAATCAGCGTCCAGCTTCTTGGTATGTTCCATTGGTGTGGCATAAGTATCACAAGTATGCATTCCGAATTTATTCAGAATTTCAAGAGCATATTTGGACTGACTCAAGAAAATACCACGGGGTGATTGATGAACTTGTAGTCCTAGAAAGAACGTAAGTTCACCCATCATTGACATTTCAAAATGTTTCTTCATTAGTTTTGCAAAAGCGATTGAGTACTTTTATGAGTTGACCCAAAAATGATGTCATCCACATAAATTTGAACAATTAAAATATGTTCCCGTGATATTGTATGAAAAGAGTTGGGTCGACCGAACCTTTGGTGAAATTATTGGCAATGAGGAAAGATGATAGCTTATCATACCATGCCCAAGGAGCTTGTTTGAGACCATACGAGCTTTGTTCGGCTTTGTAAACATGGTTCGAAGCACGGGATCAACAAATCCTTCGGTTGGTCGACATAAACCGTTTCTTTCAGTTGACCATTCGAGCAGTTTTGACGTCCATCCGAAAGACCGTTATGTTCATATGAGTCTGAACGCCGAAATATCCGAACGACCTCAAGACGAAAGCAACCGGAGCAAATGATTCTTCAAAGTCAATACCCTCTTCCTGTCTATAACCCTTAGCCACTATACGTGACTTGTTTCGATAACGCCCTTCAACATCCAATTTGTTTTTCCAAATCCATTTTAGACCAATGACGTAGACCTCTGATGGTCTTTCAACCAGCCTCCCATACTTCAAGACGCTTGAATTGGTTGAGTTCTTCTTGCATGGATTCAATCCAGTTATCTTTTGTCAATGCATCCTTAATGTTTTAGGCTCGATTGGCGACGGTGAGTGCATAAATGCAATGTTCACCATCGTGTGAAGACGCTGTCTCGTAACGACCGGTTGATTCGGGTTGCCAATGATATTTTCCAGAGGATGATCTTTTGTCTATTTATGTGTAGAGGGTTGATGTTTGTATACATTGTGCAGATTTTGAGGATTCAAATGGCTTGTTGAAGATTCCGCGACATCAGTGCAGCCTCATTAGCAAACGGGTTAAAAAACGCATTTGGATCAAAATCTGCAGGTGGGGGTACTTCATTCAAAACATCATCACCGGTTCATCATTGTTGGAAGCGGTTTGTTCAACTGTTGTGGTGGAGTCAATGGTGGTGCTTCGTAATGAGTTGTTGTAGCAGGTGTATCGGTATAAGAGTAGTATCGGGTTGAGCAATGAAACAGCGGATACACTCGAGCACGCTCATCAATATCGCCATTGAACAATGGAGCAAATAACCTTTCCATTTGTTGACGAGTGAGTCGAGGGCTTGTGTCACCGATGATGGGGTTTGGGGAAGTTTAAGCGGTTGTGACCGGGTTCCAAGTCTGTTATACTCGAAGCCATTTCAAGAAGTTCATCAAAATTAGCATGAATCGCTTCCATAACGCTTTGTACGACGATTCTATATCCGGTAACCTTTTGAATTCTCACAATATTCAATAAAGACTCCAATGTCAGCTTTAGCTTTGAGCTTTCCAAAGTCATCACGATCATTATTTGGATAGCAAAGAGATCCAAAGACATGAAAGTGTTTGAGGTTCGTTTTACGATTGTGGAGAAGCTCAAATGGTGTTTTGTTGTGGCGTTTTGTAATCATTGAACGGGTTTGAGTGTAGCATGCGTTGAGACCTTCACCCACAAGTAATCTAGAAGTTTAGCATTGATTAACATCGTTCCGGCAGCTTCCACTAACGTACGGTTTCGTCTTTCAACAACTCCGTTTTGTTCTGGTGTGCGGGCTATAGATGTTTGATGCTCAATTCCCACTTTCTCATAGTATTCCCGAAGAGTTTGATTCACAAATTCAGTTCCTTTGTCTGTTCGAATGTGTCTAACGGTGTTCGAGTGAATTTGAATTTTCGTGAGAAAGGTGATGATCATCTGTGGAGCTTGATCTTTACTTCAAGAAAATAAACCCAAGTCCATATTGAGTAGTCATCAACAATTACCAAGATGTAGCGTTTGCCATTTATCGTCGCGCAAGATCGGGCCACACAAATCCACGTGAAGAAGATGAAGCACATGCTGAGAGCCGTGTTCCAACTTTGAAGGAAAATGAGCACGAGTGCTTTTTCCTTGTTCACAAGCTGAGCATAGGTGATCTTTAGAATACCTGAATCATGGGAGACCTTCAACGAGTTTGTGTCGTGCAAGATTGGTGATGGTTTGAAAGTTTAGATGTGTGAGACGACGGTGCCATAGCCAAGATTTTGTAGATGTAGCCTTTGAGAGTAAACAAATGGGAGATGAAGCGATCATGTCTTGCATGGAGATAGTGTAAAGACTGGATGAGCGTTGGCCAGACATAAGATCATTTTCTTGAAGATCACGAATGAAACAAGTTTTCTCCCTGAAAGTTACTTCCAAGTCTCCATCACAAAATTGACCAACTGAGAATAGATTGTGACCGAGGCCTTCCACATAATAAACCCCGCTAATTTCGATGTTGCCATTAATGTAATCTCCGTAGCCCATGATAGCTGCGAAGTGATCATTCCCGAATCGGACAGTGCCAATGAACTTTGAAACAAAGTTTGATAACAGTTTAAGGTTGCTTGTCATGTGTCGGGAACATCCGCTATCAACAATCCAGAGGATGATCTCAGACACCGCATTAGACACGCGACACGGATGGAATAGAAGTAGATGTGGAACCCGAGGTGTTAGAGGGTTCCAAAGCAGTTATAGTAGAAATACACACATCAATAACTTTAGGCATCCATATAAATCCTAGTATATTATGTATCCATTTCTGCCATCTCCAACTAGTCTTAGCTTTAGTCTTAGTGAATGCACTAGGTGGTACAACAATCATTGGGGGTGAAACTGGAGCTACAGGGACAGCAATGTGTTTTCTAGAATCGAAAGAGGGCGGTTTACCAAGCACAGACTTAGAAAGATTAGTGGGCTTAGAGGTATTCCGATTCTTAGGATTCCGTAAACGAGAGATGATAGCTTTAGCAACACATTTGTCATGACAATCAGAATTCATACTTTTACGACAAATAACACAAGGTGCATTAGACTGAATATCAAAAGTACTTAAAGGTTTAGCATTTGTTACATCACTATTCCTATTACATTTGCCAGACGCAATATTTATAGTGGAAGCAACATGAGTCTTATTCATATTCCTAGGGTGTTCTTCTACTTCAAAGATTCTTTATTGTTCTTTTCTTAGGTCGCAACTTCCTATTCTTCCTTGTATTGCTCCTAGGCGTGAAGTCGCGGACGCTTGGAAAAACAACTATTCCCTGTTTCAGTAGAAGGAAGCACGTTAGCAACTTGTGATTTGGCAGGAGGGATTCTAGGTTCATGATTACTAAGTGTTACTGGGGCTATTCTCTTAATCACGAGGGCGGAAGTTGTTCATACTTTCCTAACATTTCCTTAACTTAGTGATAGTGTGCACCAATCTTGATTTTCGTAACGAAGAATTCAGCAAAGAAAATTCATGACTTCTTTAGTGTGTGCAAGATAATGATCAAGTTCGTTTGATGCTTCATCACGAGTCTGTTTGAGTAAATCAAATATGACACCATATTCCTTTTAACTTTTGCAAGTTCTTGTTCATATTTTGAGATTTGACACTTAAAAGACACGTTTTGATCATCCAGTTGCTCAATTTTAGGATCATAAGATTTTGCACGCAACTGGGCGATTTTCTGTTGAAAAGCAAGTTGTTGATCGTGAATATCTTTTTGACACCAATTAAAACGACGTATTGCATTTGAAAGCTCGTTTGACAATCGTTTGTTTTCAACTGTTAAAGACTCGACCGATGCATCATATCGATTCACAACATTATCAACAGAATCATAATCGCCAGAGATATCATCGATGCATATGGCAAGGAATTTAATAACACAGCATTATGGATATCAGCACAGATAACATCTTCCAAGAGTCGATCAACATTTTTTCTTAACAATTTCTTTTACGTTTAGTATTTGAAATCGATGTTTCTGTTTTCTCGAAAACTATTTTCATGAGACCAAGTTCCTTGTGAAAATCCTTTTCCCAATATAGTGCACAATTTTTCAAATTTTTGACATGCGGTAAAATTCTTTCTCGAAGAATATCTCTATGTTCTCACGCCATGGGCGAGGTAAAATGTTGAACTTTTATTTCAGAATGAAATTCAATCTCACGTTCCAAAATTTTGAGGTCCGATAAGAAAGTGTCAAAGTATTTGATAACGCGACAACTTTCGGCATTAGTTTTTACTTCACTAAGTGAAGGTAAATGACCATTAATTTGTGCACCTTTTGGTTGAGGACCGACTTGAACCGGTGTGATAACCAAAGGTGTGTTTGAAGTATCTTGTTGTGTGACAAAAGTTACGGCTTTCGAATAGTTAAATGGTTTGTTGTAAACGACATTTTCCATTTTTGACCCACTCGTCATCAAAGATCTAATTCCTCCATCCGATTATATTCAACAACAGTCATAATTGAATCATCAATTCTATGTTCTGCATTGTAAACTTCAGGATTTGGTTTGAATGCTCTGTGTGAAAACTTAGGTTTATAATCAGCAAGATTCGGTCCATATCCATTTGGATTAGGTTTGAAAGAAAACTTTTGAATCGTTGTGATTGATTCACCATGTTTATAAACAACAGTTTTAAACTCTTTGATTTTGGTTTGTAAGTCGACAATTTCCTCAAGATAGTCATCTATTCGTTTCGTTGAATGCTTTTTGTACTCAGAGAACTGCTTTTGACAAGTTAACAACTCAGCCTTGGCTTTTGAGTTTCCAAAGTAAGAGCGTTAAGTTGTTGTTTATGTTCATGTTTCATTTGTTCTATTTGAGACAACAAAGCATTCTTCAAGCGGCTAGATCACAAATCTGTCATTCCAAATATTTTTCATTTTGGTGTGATTTGGCAAAAGCGGCTTCAAAACCTTTTTCACGGTTTTCTTGAGTTTTGAAAAAGTTGAGTTGTCGAATTAAGCATTCATTATCCCCGGTTAACAGTGCATTTTTCTCTTTTAATTTCGTGCAAATTTCCAAACGAGAATGTTGGTCTTTAATTAAGGTTAAGAGCTCAGTTTCTCATAGACAAAGCTCATTTTGTTCAACGTAAGTCTCAACATGATCATTATTTAGATCCTCAAATATAACTACGGAGTCAACATGATTATCAATATTAACCATAAGGTCATTTTGATCATCAAATATAACTACAGGATCTATTTGATAATCATCGGAATGAGATGTGGATGACTCATGTTGAACACTCGATCCTTGTCGATAGAGAAAGTGGCGGAGATATCACTCATTGATGATAATTGTTTGTTCAGTTCCCGAGACAAGCCGTCGATGTCATACACCGGGCCGTGTCACTCATGTGTAGAGCTTGCATTTGTGCCATCAACATCACTGCTGCATTAGCTTGCAAGTCCTCCATATCATCATAAGAATCTGATCCGCCATAAAGCTCGTTCCTTGTTGGTGAGAGTTCCACCAGCCTTCATCCTTAAGAGCCAAGAGCAAAGCCTCTTTGAAATAAGCACTGCCTCTTGTTCTCGGTTTAGGACATGCATTAGCCAGATGACCCTTCTCATTACAGCTTATAGCAACGAAGACCATTAACCCCACCGAGCATTTCCTTATTCAACCACTTGAGCCCGCTTCGCTGCGGAGCACCAATGTTATTCCTTCCCATAGCATTGAACCCTTGACCACCTCCCATCTGACGACCATAACCACGATTTTGAACTTCAACTCGTCCATTGTTCACAACAGCCTGATTTCTTGTATTAGATGAGGAACGAATGCTATTGTTGGATTTGTTTGTATAACGGCCAAATGTTTTAGCAATCATAACAAATCCTTGTTGCAATTCATCGAAGGCATTGGAGTCCTCATCAGCTTCACCGTAAAGAGCTTGAGCAGTGTTGTTGTTGTATGGAAAAATTGATTTTGTTGAGTTTGTAGTGGATGATCGAAGGTTTGATGGTTGCGCTTGTTTGAGGAGCGGGTTGAGGAGCTTGTTGAGGAGGAATGTTTGTTTGAGCCCACAAAGCAAGTTGTTGATTTTCCAGAAGTGATGGTGGAACAGTTTGACCACGGAGAATCCTTTCCTTATCAACTTCTTTTTGGTGAGGCTTCAGATAGTCATACAACAATCCGTAGGTAGCATGATGCATATCTTTAGCTTGACAGAGAAAATTACATACTTCTCCCATTCCGGACCAAGACTACTTAGGAACTTTGTGTTGACAGCAATTGGTGACATGATGATATTGTGTTTGTCCAAATCATTAATGATGTCTGAAAAGCGATGATGATAAGATTCTAATGACTCTCCTGGTTCAATCATGAAGTGTTCATAAGCCAAGTAGATTTTGGATTCCATGTCTTCCTGATTGAGTGTTGTGCCTTGGATAAGAAGATGAATCTATTCCCACATTGCTTTGGCGTCTTTTGAGCATCAACACTTTGAAGGATTGGATTGGGTAATCCTAAAAGGATGTATTGCATTGCAAGTTCGCTCGCTTCAAAGTGTAGAAGTTGATCACCCGCGAGTTCTGCAACAGTTGCAATGTTGGTGACATCATCTCTTGGAGGAACAAAGATTAGGATCTCCGGGTGTAACGACAGTAGGCATCTGAAATGGACCTTCCATAATGACCTTCTTTAAAACTTTCCATGTGGCTTCTTTAGATCACAAAACCTAAAGAACCGAATCACCCATTGATCATAATTTACGGGAGTGAGCATTGGAGGTCTATCAAGTGAGCCAGCTTCATGAATTGATTGTTTGCTACTCAAGGCTTCACACATCTTGCCAAACCATGCTGGTTCCTTCATAGTATTCCTGGATGGATGTTGATTGTAGAAGTTTGTGTAAGGTTGTACTTGAAGACTAGGTGGTGGTTGAATCATTTGAGGTTGTGGAATTGCTGCAAGTAGTGGAGTATGTTGTTGATTAAATTGTTGTTGATAAATTGCTTGTTGTTGATTCCATTGTAGATGTTGTGGACTTAGTTGTTGTTGTTGTTGTTGTTGTTGATTATAAGTGTAAGGAAAGTAGTTAGAGTATGGTGGTTGTGACATGTTGAAAACTTGTGTTGGTAAAAATGGATCTTTGTAGTCGAATGAACCGTTGTTGATGAAGTATCCTTAGGCGTAGAAATCACAATGAACCAAGTAGGACTTATGCGTAAAACCACCAAAGTTACGCGTAACAGATAGAGTTACGCGTAGGTTTAGCTTACGCGTAAGTAAGGATAAAATACTAAAGTTATGCGTAAACAGTAAGTTAGGCGTAGAAAACTTAGGCGTAGGATTACCTTATGCGTAAGACTAGGCTTAGGCGTAAGATGAATCTTATGCGTAGGATGATCTACGCGCAAGCTTATGCTTATGCGTAAGTTTAGGGTTTTTCCCAAATGATCTTTTACACTATCACAGTGCAAAAGATATCCAAAGTCGACGTGTTTTCAGGCTTATCCAAGCAAGAAACCACGGAGTAAACCACGAAACTGAAGATCAAACTAAGGATAAAGTTACGCGTAAAGCTAGGGTTTTGTTACGCGTAGCTTTACTCATAAAAATGATTTTGCCCAAAGATGTTTCTAAACCAGATTTTTGTGATGAGATAGCTTCAATAACACCAAAATAACACAAAAGTGAGACTTGATGAGCCAAAACTCCTAAAACAGTTACGCGTAGGATGAAACCCTCGTAAAAAAACAAGCTTAAAAACGTAGATCCACGCATAAAGTTTGAAACTTTTTGCCAAAAACAGTTATTTTAACACCCTAAAACATTGAAAGTACAAGAATCTTGGATTAAAAAGTGTAAAAACGTGTTTTTAAGCAAACCAAAGTATCTCGTTAGCTTTACGCGTAGGAACGAAAACCTACTTCAAAAGCAGTAACGATTCACCCAACTAGTAGGCGATTGATACCACTGTTAGGTTCCCAAATATGCAACACAAGTAACAATAGAAGAAATAAGATGAAGATGAAGGTGGATGAACAATATCCAAACACACACACACGATATGCTTATGCGGTTATGCGTAGAGAGTGAGTGAAAGGAATAAATTGAACAACCAACCCTCAAGTGAGGGTTTACATGAGGTATTTATAGGAGGGAAGCTAGGGCAACACTCCTAGTTCCCATCCTTTTCCTTATTGGGCTAGGCCTAGGCTTATGGGCCTTCTACATAAGCCTAAGGCTAATTACTAACATAAAGGCCATATTAAGCTAACTATTACATATTAATTACTAACACTTGAATTAAGGTTTAGGAGTGATTCCAACATTTTCGTACGACTTTTTCAAGTTTTCATACATGTTTATTCGTTTTCAACCATTTTTATACGTTTGTTTATACGTTTTTATTCGTTTTCGTCCGTTTTTATACGTCTTCATCCATTTTTCTTAAGTTTTCGCCTGTTTTCTTATGTTTTCATACGTTTGTTTATACTTTATCATACGTTTTTATTATTTTTCAACCATTTTTATATGTTTTCGTCCGTTTTTATACGTTCTTATTCTTTTTCATTCGTTTTTATATGTTTTCGTTCGTTTTTCTTACGTTTTCGCCCGTTTTCTTATGTTTTTTTACGTTTTTATTCGTTTTCAACTGTTTTTATACGTTTTCGTCCGTTTTCAACCGTTTTTATACGTTTTCATCCGTTTTTATACGTTTTTATTCTTTTTCATACGTTTTAATCCGTTTTCATCCGTTTTTATACGTTTTCGGCCGTTTTCTTACGTTTTCGCCCATTTTCTTATGATTTCATACACTTTTTTAAACGTTTTCATACGTTCAATCATTTTTATACGTTTTTATTTGTTTTTATACGTTTTAATCCGTTTTCGTCCGTTTTCTTATGTTTTCATACGTTTTTATTCGTTTTCCACCGTTTTTATATGCTTTCGTCCACTTTTATACGTTTTTATTTTTTTTACACATTTTTATCCGTTTTCGTCTATTTTTATACGTTTTCGCCCGTTTTCTTATGCTTTCATACGTTTTTTTATGTTTTTATTTGTTTTCAACTGTTTTTATATTTTTTTGTCTGTTTTTGTCCGTTTTTATATGTTTTTATTCGTTTTCAGCCGTTTTTATATGTTCCGTCCGTTTTAATACGTTTTTATTTTTTTTCATACGTTTTTATTCGTTTTCGTCATTTTTTATACGTTTTTGTCCATTTTTCTTATGTTTTCGTCGGTTTATTTTTACGTTTTCCCCCGTTTTCTTTTTTTTCATACATTTTTTTTACGTTTTTATTCGTTTTCATCCATTTTTATACCTATAATAAATAGTAATTATACGTAAAAAAAAACGTATGAAAACGTAAAAAAAATGTTAGAAAACATAAGAAAACGGGCGAAAACGTAAAAAAAAGAAGAAAACGTATGAAAACGGGTAAAAATGTATAAAAACGAATAAAAGTTATAAAAACGGATGAAAACGTATAAAAACGGGTGAAAACGTAAGAAAAACGGATAAAAATGGTTGGAAACGAATAAAAACGTATAAAAATGGACGAAAACATATAAAAACGGATGAAAAGGAATAAAAAACAGTTGAAAATGAATAAAAACGTAAAAAAAATGGACGAAAACGTATGAACATAAAAGGCGAAAACCTAAGAAAAGCGGACGAAAACGTATAAAAAGGGACGACACAGATAAAAACGTATGAAAACGGACGACAACGGGTAAAAACGTATAAAAGTGGTCAAACTAACAGAAATAGTGGTCTAGGGACTAAATCCGCGAAACCCGGCTAACCACAAGGACCGTTTTGTACTTAAAAAATAAGTCATGTCATCATTTAAAAAGTTCAGTAACTTATATAACCAGAGACCAAACTTTAGTAACGTATTTGTAACATTTTAAACTTTAGTAACTTAGATGAACATTTTGGTAACATATTTGTCTATTAAGCCTAAAAAATAACATTTGCTTATTTGTTTTTATGATGTCAATGGACAATAGATTTATTTAACGGATTTAAGTTCATTCACATAGCAAACATATACTCACATACTAAGGGACAAATCTGAGTCACTTGTTTTTCACAAACTCATTTTCATTCCTTATTTTTTTTTTAAATATTAATATCTCTTATACCATTAATCGTTAAGCGAAAAAATATATCATCGCGACGAGCATTTTAATTATCTTTCTATAGATGGACACTTTGATATTCTTTCGATAAACTTCTTTTTTTTTACTTTTTTTTCCTTCGTTGTTGAAACTTGCATGAGACATCACATGTGATATTACACTAATTTGGATAAATTACATAAAAATACATGTGATTTTTCTCACACGTGATCTCAATCATATGTGATTTTTTATTAACTGTGATTTTTTCACATGTGATTATAGAAGTTTCATAAATGAACTGCTATAATCTATAATTCGAATATAGTGTGTGTGATATATGGTTGGAAAGCTAAGATTGTATGTTTTCATTGCAAAAAAGGGAAATGTTTTTTATTTTATAGACAAATATTAATGTCATTTTTAGTACGGATGTTTAGTATTCGGATTTCGATATTAATGTTAAATCACATGTGATATGTAATTCAAATTTTGGTACAACTAAGAAAACGTGAAAAAACGACCAAAAAAAAGTTTGTCGAATGTATATCAAAGTGCTCGTTTACAGAAGGTAATTAAATGCCGTGACGGTATAATTTGTTTTGTCCAATGATTAACTATTCATGAGATATTTAAATTACAATAAATGGGTGTAATTGAATTTTTAATTTAAATGTTAATTATTATCCCTTTTTTCTCAACAAGAAAATAAGTGAGATTTGTCTTTTGATATGTGAGAAAAGTTTGATATGTAAAATAACTTTCCTCTATTTAACGTTAAAATTTATAAAAAATATTTCCGGACTAGGATGGGTGCGGATGAGGATGAGAGTGAGAACGGGGATATGAACGGGGAATGTGTCCTCTGCCATTCCCCGCCCTTGCTAGACATTCTTATTCCTATATATTTTTGTTTAAATTTTTTCAATTCATAGAAAAGAGTTAGCCGATAAACATGCAAGATTTGAGCATGTGCGAAAAGGGCAACTACACAAGGCCCACACTTTTTAAAGGCCTCAAATTTTTATAACTTCAGTCTTAGTATGTAATTGCTTTTGGAGGATTTGGTTATGCCCAGGGGCGGTACCACCTTGGGGGCAGCGTGGACAACTGCCCCCACAAACTTTTTTACGACAATGGTAGTTTTTCAATTTGCCACCAAGAAATTATAAATAAAAGCAAAGTTTCAAGAAAGAGATGGTTTTCGCCTAGTTGTTTTGTATGCTGTGTTGCTACACAAATGATTGAGTGTTTGAGCCTAGATTTTGTCTCTTCGCTGCTCAATTTCTCAATATTTCGTTATTTATAATTGTTTCCTTTTCCCCATTCAATGAAAAAAAGAATATTAAAAGCTTGAATGACATCACAAAGAAAGTTTTCTTTAAGTTTTTCTCCCCTAAAAATGAACTCTACTAATTTAGTGTATTTATTAACCTTGTATTGTTTAGAACTCCGATAAGTTGAAGCCCTTATATAAATATTTTTTTGTTCGAATATAGACTTGGTACTGAAGAATAGAAATTTGGATTTTTAGGCTCAAATGAAAGCCAAATCGAATTATGTTTGGTTCATAGTAAATTCGTTTCATTTCAGTTTATCGTTATAAAAAACCCGACTCGAAGTCCGTGACCCAATATACACCTTTAAGTTTTGCCCCACATAGATTCTTTTCTGGTACCGCCTCTTGTTATGCCTTAAGATGATTTAGGATGGAAAATAGAGGTTTGGCGTGAAAGGAAAAAAAGAGGGTTTGAGCCATGGAAGAATATGGAAGAAACTGTCGTGTGTGGGCCTTCAAATTTTGATGGGTGTTTGTGTATTAGGAAAACATTTAGCTATGATACATTTTGGGAAAAAAATATGAAGCATCTTACTTTAAATACTTTGGGGGGCTTTTATATATATATCTTTGGAAATTTCGGAAATTACATATATATTCTTTTGATGCATTAAAAGCATTGTATTTTATGCATAAAAAACTAATACAAAGGATATACATGTAATTATTCATCCAGGGAAAAATATATATGAAATTATGCCTACTTTGGAAAAAACTATTGTATCATTTGAAAGTCGACATTTACATCTAGAAAGAAAAAAAAATGTATTTAAACTAAACAAACTATATACTGTAATAAGATTATCAAGTTGCTATCTGATGATACCACAAAACAAAGCATACTAATATAAGTGTTTGCTAATTTTACAAACATTTTAAATTTCACAGTTAAAGGGTCTATTTTGAAATTGTAGCACAGGCCTCCAAATATCATGGGACGATCTGGCCGATAAATTATCTTTTACATACCTGCTAGCTTCGATCTGCTGGTTGAAGCTTATAATATAACTAATGTCTGCCAGAAACTTTTAGAACCAAGCAAACATATATGTAACCTACAATAATTTAAATGGGTATGCAACTGCAGAAATATTGTAAGAATGATGAGGTAACTCTTCAAATTAAAGTTCTTGACTAGCTTCGTACCCCTTAAAAACATGGGGTTTACACCATTTTTATTCCGAACCGGCCTGAAACTGAATCAAACTATCTTGCGATATAGTGTGATGGGCATGACAGCAATACTTTCTACTTCCTTGTTTCATTGTATGCAGATCTGGATCTGAATCTGAATCTGAAAATGATGAGTATACTGCAAAAACTCTTTTATTCGTTCCACAACAAGACTTGTACTTTGCCTTTCTTACCAAGCACTGTCCTATGCGAAATGGGACTTTCACGCACCACCATAACGCGATAATTGGACAACATAAACATAAACATGCACTGCATGCGAATTCTATAGCTTTATGACTACACTTAGGTTTTTCACCGAAAGATGAGGGGAAATTTGAAGAAGAAGAATGCTTTGGGTTCATCTCTTCATGCTTTGTGTTATCTTTTAGTGCTTTCATGTACTGAGGCATTTTCTGTACCTTTCTTTATCTTGTTTGCTTTTCACCTTTAAGTTACTTGGTTATGAAGTTGGAATGTGATGCTGCATTGTAACCAAATCATGTGTATTAGGACCACTTGACATCCACTAAGCTACCCGGTTTTGAATAATAAAAGCATACATCACATATCCAAATTCCGTAATCATTTCTTTTTTTAGAAAAGCTTATAAAACTATTGGTCTTTTTGAACATAAAAGATTGGATCAAGTATATAAGAGACTGAAATTTGACGTTAATTTTGACCATCTGCAACTCTTGTTTAATATATAGCCGGCCCTTTAACAGCGGATCTATTTTTCACTTGAAAGACATTGTTGCAACTCAATTAACAGTATAAGATCGGGCGTAATAAGGGATGCACGATCGAGTCTTGGACACCCAAGACGCGTCGACCCTTATTACGGTCCTTTTGAAAGATGCGTCTTCAACAGAAAAATGAAAGACTCGGTCAATGCCAAGACCGAGTCGTGGGGTTGTTTGTGCACAAAAAACATAGGCCATCGGTAAAAAAAAAGATTCGTTTGGCATTTTAAAAAAAATATATTTTATATAAATCTATCTCTATAAATACCCGAATACTCTTCATTTTTATTCATAGTTTCAAACACAATCTTTACTCATATACTCTAATATTGTCAACTCAAAAGATGTCTCAAAAAACTTTCAAATCTAAAACACCAAAAATCTGACGCCAACAAAACGTTCCAACACCGAATTTTAATTTATGTATGGGTCACTCACCAACCGTTAATTTTCAACCCGCAAGGCCGCAAGTTTTGTATACGAACCACAACAACAACAACTACAATAAATGTACCAAGAACAACACCCCAATTTGTATCGTCCACAAATGTTCCACGATTTATCGACACCACCAACGTACCAATCTCAAAGTTCTCAACATATTCCCCGGTTCACCCTTATGTTGATGAGGTAGAAGATTTGGATCTGTTTTTTGGTAGTCAACATTATTCGCTGCCTAAAGCTTCGGGTGGTCTATCTGAACCCGTTCAAGACGACTCTCCCATCGAAAAGGGGGCGATCGTCACAAAGAAGTTGTCAAAAAGACGTCAAAAAGCCAAGACGGCCACAAAAGAAGACACTAGAGTTCCATAGATCCAAAAGAAAGAGATATCGTTGTGTAAAGCTTGGATCAACACTTCTAGAAATAGTGTCAAAGGGAATGCTCAAAAGAGTCATGGGTTTTGAACGACTATACTAGATTACTTTGAGAGGGAAATAGGGGAATTGAAAAAAGGCTACGATGCCCTCAAATGCAAGTGGAAGTCGCAGACTACAGTTGTTCAATTTTTTTGCGTGATTTACGACATGAAAACGGAGGAACCAAAGTGGCTCAAATGACCAGTGTTCGATAACGCAATATCTGAATATCGTATGATGTATAGTCAAAACTTTACACTTGTTGAGCCATGGAAACTTTTAAGAGAACATATGCCAAAATTTTACAAATGCAAAGCCACTCGAAACAAAAAATTAAAGACATCGGAAATCACATTACACATCGGACCTCATGGTTGTTTTAATCTCAACAACGAAGTGGATGAGTCATAAGAGGAATAGGTTTGGGAAGTTCAACTAATGGGCATGACAAAGCTAAGAAGAAAGCGGCATCCTCGTCTGTTCTTTCAGAATCTTCAGCTGCTGCTCCCGCACCATTTGTTGATTTGTTAGTCGATAAATGAAAAAACATCCGACATCCACTCGGGTCTTCTTTTTGGAGCCTGGGAGTCTTATTTTGAGATGAAGCAGCAGCAATTGAAAATGGAAGAAAAGATGAAAGGCAAATGGAAATGGAAGAAAAGAAGTTTCAACAAAAGGCAAAAATAAAATTGAGCTACAACATCAAATTCTCATCTTTCAACAAGAAAAATAACGCAAAAAAGACATCTTGTTCTATCATACTCTTGATGACCATTTGACCGGAAGACAACAAGAAACGATGTTAGAGATGAAGAAACAAATCAAAGAGAAATATAATTTAGACTATTAATTTAAGTTTTTAATTTTTATTGTAATGTTTTTACTTTTATTTGAATTATTAATGTAATGTTATTTAATTATTAATGAAATTTTAATTTTAGTGTTTAAAAAAAATAAAAAATTTAGAAGTTGATGAAGTTGATTATTTTATTATACTCATGGACGGGCCTTTTTGAATGCTAGGGAGAGCCATGGCCCCTTCAAAAATTTTGTCCTTAATGTATTTGCTTAAGAAGTTAGTGCTAAGCATTTGTTGGGGCAATTTCATATCTCCCCCTCTTTTTAAATAGAAATTTCATATATACCTCAAACATGCATTAAAAACATTATACATTATGCATTCAATACTTGCACTTTGGATATATATGAAATTAAACATGAAAGTAGGGTGATATATGAAATTAATCCGCATTTGTTTTAGTGTAGTTTGGCCCTCTTAAAAATTGATCATGAACGTTTCGGCCCCCTCAACAAAACGGTTCGAGTTCCGTCTATGATTATACTAGTTAGTGGTGAAGTTGGTTGTAGAGTGAGAAAACTGAGATGTGACGGTGATGAATGCGTCTTGATGCATCCTTATTACACTTGGTCTAAGATGAGTCCCTCAACTCTTTCGCATAAGCACCACCTCAAAATATTTTCCATGCACACTATAATATGAAATCAAACATAACAGATAAATCTCTGCTTTTGAAACCTTAAGGATGATCTTAGCTGCAAGGAGAATTTAAGAATGTTTGATACCATGGTGCACATAACGTTGGACCAACAACACAGGCACTTTATATAGAATAAAGTGCCAACTACAAGAAAACGAATCGCTTTAAAGCCACGATATAGCTATCTAATACAACCATGTAGGTAGGCCGTAGGTATGCAGAATCTTATTCTCATGGGTATCAAACCCATTGCTTCATACTCATACCTATAAAACAAAAATGTTTTAACACCAATAAACGAATAGATACCCTTAAAAGCAAACATGCCTCTAGGAGTCAACAAATTTTGTTCAGATGTCAAATTTTTACGCCAACTATCTACGACGTTAGTATAGTCTAGTATCCGATACATGATAAAAATAACTCAGTTATGTAAATGTGCAGGAGGATAAGGGCACCTGAAAACCTCAATGGGCAAGCACTATGCAAGGGTTTGAAGAAAAATTAGCATACATGGCCAACCTTGCCCCATTTGATGAAGTTCGTTATACCCGTGTCTACAGAAATATAAGAGAAAAGTGATTTCTTATTTGGTTCCAGTTTACTGTATTTTTTTATTTTTTTTTATCCTAATAGCACTTCACATGAGAACCGTCACTAAGCCAACCCAAAATGCTACTACAGTACAGTGAAGAACAGAGTGGACAACATAGTAAAATCAATAACAACATCCCTAATCCTAAATACTACTACAATCATGATTCGCTTTGCCTAACCTAACACATATTTACAGAAGCAAGGAGAACTCAATTAAAAATAACAGCCCCAAAAGATACATATTAATGAGAGTCTACCCTTAATCTGCTAATAAAACTGCAGAAACAATAAATAATTACACCCCAGATAGTAACCGGAAATCACAAAAGAGAAAATAGAACACAAAGATCACTGAAAAAGGTGACAGTGAAGAGAACTTAAAGCGGGGTGAAACAGAAAAGGGCCTTTGGTAATACCAATCGGTTCAATAGCTGTCCAGCAGAGACTAGAAATAATAACATGGCCTTCTAATGATTATTTTTTGAAAGTAAACTGTCCAATGACCCCCCTTAGGCATACAGGTGAGATCCACCTTAGAGAGTACCAAAACTTTGATCAATTAGCACACATCTACCAATTGTACACTAGCATCCAACTTTTAAAACCTTATACGCTTACATTAGATATCTTCACTCCTTCCTAATACATAGTAATACGCTAACCAAAATATTAGTTGTTTGCCAACAGCTTTACATACCATTTCCTTCACCTCTTAATCAGAATCACTCTCTGAATTTGAATCCGAATTGAAACCTTCATCATTAACTTCTGGTTGGTCGACTCGAAATTCATTCATCAACTCATCATCTGAATCTTCATGCTTCCCTGATAACTTCCTTTTTAATATTGATTCAAATATGTTTGGTATTGCTTCGATATCACCCTCCTTATAAAACTTGTCTATTTGTGCTTTAAGCTCTGCCAATACAAGATCACACAGATTAGACACGAAATTACATTAACTAACAAAATTTACATCCATGTGTACGGTAGAAACTCTATAGTAATACTCATGGGACCACTTAAATTTATTAATTAAAAGAGTTATTAATTAATCGATATTAATTATCTATAAATTAATGAATCACTGCAAAAAATATTATTTTAGAGAGTTTATTATCGAGTATATGCGTATATACATGGGGGAAAACGGTATTTGACTTAAGGCATTCAATACGACAGATGTGTGTTTAAAAGAGGACATCCCCATACACAAGCCCATTGCAGATCTACATGGTTAGTGAATTATTTAAGTATTTTTCAATATATCAGGGTACTTAAACATTGCTACGTCATATCTAAAAAGATAGTGAAAAATTCAAAGTAGATAATTTAGTATTTAACATGTTAAAAGTTAGTGTTCTAGAGGGATGTTCAACCGTTGCTTGAGGTTAATGTGGCGCTTCAGCCACATTCCATTGTACTTATTTGGTTCTGTGATTAATATATTTAGCCAGGGTGAATCCCTTTTACCCTGATATAGGGTCCATTCACACAAAATTAGTATTGCCTACCAACTTAAACTTATTTCACAAAACCTTGCATGTGAAAATTTTGGTCCAATTTGGGTTCAGCATTATGTGTAACAGATCAAACAGGTTTAACTAAAAAAAATCATCAAAAGGGTTGAAAGTCACCCATAGTGTTTTTATACGATGTTTAAACTTCCTATAGCATTTTATTACTAAAATCATATATTGGTTTTCATAAGATAACTTAAGTAATGATAATTACCACTATAGTAATTGATAAATAATCTAAAAAGTAAGTGAAAAAGAGGTGGTTGTAGTTTGGCCCGGCCTTACCCATCCCATACTCACATCCTAAAAAGTTACCCATTTTGACCCACACAACTCGCTCATTTAGCCACCTCTACAAAACCTGAACCATAACTTAAGAACAAGCACTATCCATGTGATGAGCAGCGCCTCGAACTTAATCACAAAATATGCAAGCATACCATATGAGATATACCATTGTGTAATTTAATCTTGACATATGTGATCGTCAAAAAAGCCTCTCTATGTACACCATGAGTACTAGCACCAACTTTGTAAGTATAAATACTTCAAATTGAAGTATTTTTTTAAACCGTTAATTTAAAATTCCACAAACACAACAATTATTAGGATGAGATAAGTACGGAGTTACTTGTTTGTGTAGAAATCTAGCCCTATTGATGTTCTTTTTTAGTTTTAGTGTTCAAAAGTTGTTTAGATTATAAGTTTTCATGCTATGATTTGCTTCGTTTCCATGATCAACTTGATAGCTACATCATCATGGATGTATCATGTACGGGACTGAGATCTCAAAGAGTTTCAGAAGAAGCTTGTGAAGGTAAAATAGCATGTAAAAGACTATTAAACAGGAGCTTTTCTGACAACGACCAATTTAAAGAATCAGTTTAAGTTGACGTTCTGAAATATACATGACTGTATAGTCACATATGCAAAGAGATGTCCTATCTAAGATTAAAATGATCATATCATAAACCACTTACAAAATACGCCAAGTCATTAAGAAATAAGAACAAATGAAAATGTAAATCTCCGATGTTTGTTATGGACCCTCAATAGGAAGTCATGGCAACAAGTGAAATCTGTGTTAAACCTAAAAAAAAAAAGACCTCTGGTACCAGCTATTAATGAAATAAAGTGATCTGCACAAATTTCATGGACACTCCAAACTCATTTATGATGGTAAGGAATTTGCTTATATTTTCTCATATCTGCAAAGAGAAGCATCTTAAAGTGTTTGTATTGCTTATTTGCTCATTTTGAGTCAAGGAAGCACATTTCAATATGTGTTATGTCTAAGGGCTTGTTTGATAAATAACTCGAAATGTATTTCTACCCTATATCTAACCTACAAGTACAACCCTTGATTGAAAGAAATTAAATTGAAACTTTAATCCCTTTTAAACCACTATAACAAGGTTGGCCATGTGTCATGATATCCTCTGAGGTTCTAACCTCGCTAGGTAAACATCTATGGGTGACAACGGAGAGGGTTTATAAAAGGTGACAGGGATACCCTAATTAGGCTGTATACATCTAACCACACTAAAAGGAACATGTAGCATGAACAGGGAAAACTTTATCCCTTTACCCGTGTACGACAATTTAACCAGTTTATAATTTCCCTAGGGGGGTGTTTGTTTCGGCTTATAGAGCCGGCTTATGACTTATTTGATTTTGGCCTTATGTTTCATAAGCTCACTTTTTGTGGCTTATTTTGAATCTTTTGGGCTTATATATGTTTCTTATGTTATAATAAGCTTATATAAGCCGAAAAGTTTTAAAATAAGCCACAAAAAGTGAGCTTATGAAACATAAGCCAAATATCAAATAAGCCATACGCCGACTATATAAGCCAAAACAAACACCCCCTAGTCTCATTGCTTTTTCTTATACAATAAGCAACTCCAAACACTATTTCTCGAACCACTTATTTTTTTGGGCTTATGAGCTTATTTTCCTATAGGTAATTCATAATAAGCTCATAAGCCCAAAAATAAGTGTTTCGGCGAAAAAAGCAATCAATCCCAAAAACCCTCAAAGTAACACACCACAAAAGATTAAAAACCAAAAATTCCCAACAACAAATGTACTACAGTAGTAATTTACCTGCACTGCTGACGTCATCCGTGTGACCAGTATTCTCATTCTTGATTTCGTGTTGAGAAATGTGGTTTTCAGATTTTGAGGTAAAAAAATTAATGGAGAGTAAAGATGATGTTTTGTAATTACTGGCAGATTTCAAGAGATTCATACCACGGGGAATTAACAGACTTTTTTGCATCATTTTAAACATCATCATCATCATTTGATTGAGCTCACAAGGGTTTTTGCTTTCGGGTCGGGTATTATAATTGCAATCGTATTATAATTGCTTTCGGCGCCAACGACCTAAAACGCCGGGGAAAGCAGCCAAGAGACCCTAAAAGCCTAACACACCAAAACCACCTAAGGACCCTAGCCAAATCTAATCGCAAATTCTAATCCTATCTCTCCGCACCTTCCTATCTGAGGTCATGTCCTCCGACAAGAGAAGCTCCGACATATCAAGCTTAAGTCTATCTTCCCATCTGAGATTGGGTCTGCCCCTTCTTCTCACTCCATCTACTACTAGCGCCTCGACCCTTCTAACCGGCGTTGTTTGTGGTCTCCTCCTGACATGGCCGAACCACCTCAACCTACCTTCTCTCATCTTCGAGATAATATTTCCGACTCCAAGTTTTTCTCACGAAAACTCCGTTGGGATCATGTCAAGCAAAGTTTTACCACAAGTCCATCTTAGCATTCTCAGTTCCGCCACCTCTACCCTGTTAGCATGGGCCTTGGAGATGGGCCAACACTCGGATCCGTACAGCATAGCCGGTCTAATCGCCACTCTATAGAATTTCCCCTTTAGCTTTAATGGGACGTTCCTGTCACAAAGGACTCCCGATGCCGCCCTCCATTTCGTCCAACCAGCTCTGATCCGGTGGGTTACGTCCTCATCTATCATCCCCGATTTGTGAATCATCGAGCCTAGATATCTAAAAGACTCCTTGGGTGGCAGGATCTGGTCGCCGATACGAATATCCTCGAGGTGGCCTGGCTCGCTTCTCCCAAAAGCACATCTCAGGTATTCGGTCTTATCTCTGCTCACCCGAAGGCCGTTGTCTAGGCCCCGTGCGTTGCTTTTGCTTTAGCTTGGTCTTTCTTAGGTTTGCCTGCTTTTCTTGCCCTGTTTTTGTTTTGGTGCCTTGTTTCTATGCTCTGCCTTTCCTTTAGTTTTTTGTGCCTTTTTTGTGTGCCTATGCTGCTCCTTTTGGTCTGCTTGCTTTCTTAGGGCTTTGTTCCTTTGTTTGTGTTTGTTCTTGTTTGTGTGCCTTTGCATGTGCTCTCCCCTGTGCCCCGTCACTTTGTTTTTGTTTTCGTTTATGCTTGTGCTTGTTACTTTTTGTCTTATGCTTTCTTCTCTTCTCCTATCTCTCACCCGCACACCTGCACTTGCCGGAGGTCTCGTTGGAAGCAGTCTCTCTACCCCCGGATTTATCCTGGGGCAGGGGTAGGATCTGTCTACATTTTACCTCCCCCATACCCCGCCCCGGCGGGATTTTGGGTTTGTTGTTGTTGTTGTTGTTGTTGTTGTTGTATTAGTTTCATGTTTTATATTTTTTGTGAATAAACTAAAGGAGATGTTGATTTGAACACCCTATCATATTGAGACACTTCAATGGATATTTATACTTTTATGGTTTCACCAATGCGAGAGTATAAATATCCAAAACACAATTAATTTGAGTGTGTCAATCATTTTATAAAATGTGCAAATCACCTTTTTTTTTTAAAATTGAAGTTGGTACATCAAATTTTTAACAAATGCAATGTCTTTAAATTACTCCTTCCATCTTAAAATAATTGTACTGTTTAAACTTTATCAGGTTTATTATTTTCAACTTTAACTAAATATTTTATTTGTGTTGTATAATAATTGATAAAAATTATAACAATAAAAATACATTTATAACTCAATCTATTTATATATTTTGCATCAAATATTATATAATATATATAAAAAAAACAGATAAGTTCAATGTCGGAAAAAAATTCGAAAAATTAAAACATGACAATTATTTGAGAGGAAAGGAGTGACATTTTTTAAGTGTTGTGTAGCTATTTTTTATTGTTGTATATTTATACTTTTGAAATTTGAATTTTGTATGCATTTTGTTCGTATAAGATTATCATTTTGACCTTAGGTGCTAATAAGGTGGTTAGAAAACATAAGGGAGGAAGGAGTGGTCTCGGGTAAGGGATTCGGGTACCCTTACCCGAGCGGTAACACCGCCGCCACCTCATATGGTAGCAAAATCGGGTAGCAATTTCGGTATACGAAGCCGAGCTTGTTGAAGTGTTTCCATTTGAAAAAAAGTGGACGTTGGGAGGTAACGGCTAGTTTTAGCCATGAATAAATAAAATAAAAAAATTCCCCCTTTAAAACCAAACCTTTTCAACTCATTTTTTCAAAATAACAATACACAAACCACAAATAAAAACACATACTAATCTTTCAAAAACTCAAAACCATGGATCCAATAAGAGGTAAAAAAAACTTTCACCTCGTGTCAAGGTCGGTCTCAACCATCCCCGAATCAACCACAACAAACTCCGTTAGGATTTAGCCAATTTTATTCTTAACCATCCCCGAATCAATTTTACGTTCCACAACCCCAATCTCCACAATTTTACCAATATAATATGGGTCCTCCTCAAATGAATCCACAACACTACAACATCACTACTACAAGCGAGTTCTCCCCGTTCGAAAACATTAATGAAGACGTAGAGTACGTACCCGAAACACAACCACTACCAAACGAAGAAGACGAAGATGACGAAGTTCAAGAAGTTGATCCGAGAGGGAAGAAAAAGCTTTACGAGGAGGCCCCGTGAACTTTGGTCGCCGGCACAAGAGGAGGCTTTGGCGAAAGCATGGATTCAAATCTCCGAATGTGGTGTTGTCGGTAATGAACAAAAGTCCGACGGTTTTTGGAAACGGATTCTCAAGCATTACGAGGCAACTATGGGTTCGAGTTCACGAACTTTTCATTCGTTGAATACCAAGTGGAAAACAATGAACACGGCCATGGCTATTTTCAACGGCTACTACCTCCAAGCGGTACAAGCTATATTTTTTATTTTACATAATCTATACTTTTTATTTTACATAATCTATACTTTATTATTTACAATTACATTATTTGTTTAAGCTATACTTTTTATTATTTTGTATATAATGTAGAAACGTGCTAAGGCTAGTGGGTGCAACGACTTGGACGTGGTGAGGCAAGCTGAGTCCGATTACTATACAGCAAAAAAAAGACAATTTACTCATACCTTGGCGTGGGAGGTTGTCAGAGGTCATGACAAATGGACGGAGCAAGAATGTTTTCAAGATATTCCCGGTGCGACAAGCAACTCTTCAAAAAGGAAGTCGGGGGAGTATGAATCGGCAAGCAACACCGTTCCCGACATGAATGAAGACCCCACCCCTCTACTTTCATCAAGAAAGATGAAAAAGAAGCAAGGCGTATCCTCGTCGATCTCAAGTGTTGCGGATGAAATCAACTCGTACACACAAAAGAAGACAGAATATTTGGCAGAAAAACGCGAGAAGGATGCGTTGGCAAAACAATTGTTGGCTACACAAATCGAGGGGCCGAAGTTCAAGAATGCACAACTGGAGATGAAGTATTTTTGGAGCCGCATGATCACATTCGCGATCCCGCTATGTTGGAATTTGTTCTTAACCAAAAACGTAAACTTGCGTACCAAACACAGATGGGCTTGCAATTTTTAAGTTGTAGTTTCAACTTGTTTTAATTTCAACTTATGTAATTTTTTTTTTTTTTAAGTTGTAGTTTTTTTAAGTATTATGTAATGTTTT
Source organism: Chrysanthemum makinoi (assembly GCA_910596185.1). Lineage (NCBI taxonomy): Eukaryota > Viridiplantae > Streptophyta > Magnoliopsida > Asterales > Asteraceae > Chrysanthemum > Chrysanthemum makinoi. The sequence continues at coordinate 112,729,269 of OU343224.1, read as the reverse complement.
TTTTTAATGAAATGATATGTTTTTATTTTAAATATTGTATGTGATTTTATGTATGGAAAAAAAAATCGGGTACTAGGTGACCACTCCCTCTCCTTAGGGTAGTGTTAGGGTAAAATTGGGTAGTTTTGAGTTGTAAGGTTTTTATTAGATAGAGATGATGTGACACCTAAGGTATTAGGTGACCACTCCCTCCTCCCTAAGGGTAAAATAGTTAAAGAGACACACAAAAAGTCAAAATTCTAAAAGATATACCAAAAGAAAAATGCTACATAACATTCAAAAAAATGACAAAATAGATACATTATCTGATAATTATCCTTTCTTAAAAAAGTAATTACTTATCTCATAATACATATATCACAAATCTTCACATAAAATACATGAAATCAGGGAAAACAAGCTCTTAAAAACTTAGGGTGTGTTTGTTAAATGTAGTTATGACCAGTAGCAGTGAGTAGTATCTATGAGCAATTATTATTATTATTATTATTATTATTATTATTATTATTATTATTTTATTTTATTTTTTTTAATAAAAACATTTAGTAACATATGTAACTGTAATTATAAATGAGTAAAATGATATATACATATTTAAATAGAATATGGTTATATATGTGTACAATGGCTGGTGTTACTTATGTACAAGACAATAACATGGTTATATTCAACCTTCATTTGTAGCCAAATAACTACAATATATGCATCTATTGACGCATCCATAGCAAGGTTACACAGAAACACAAACTAAACTGTCACTGCTCACCACCCTTTTAGCACAGTTTCTTAAACAAGTATTGGAGAATTAACATTTTTAAAAACTAGCCACAACTCACCGCTCCTTTACCAAACGACCATTAAAAAGCAAAATGCTCATCACTTTTTTGTCAAACGACCAATAAAAATTAAAATCCTCACTGCTTACTGCTCACCACCTCAAAAAACTACACACTGCTCCACGCCAAATATACCCATGCTCACAAGTTAATTTTCTTTACATTTGTTAATAAAATTATTCTCATGTTATTCCAACTACGTTATTATGTTACAATTTGTTTATAACATTTGATCGTTGTTTATTTACTTTTAATTTACTTAAAATGCCTCAAACATCTTTAGCGACACCAACAACTTTTTTAGTGACAAATTCAGATAAGCACACTTGTACCTAGGGGTGTATAAAACCCGATCCGATCTGTACTTGATCCGGACCTGAACCCGACTAAGTCTATTCGGGTCGAGTTACTCGGGGTCAAAATTTGAATTCGGGATATACGGGTCAATCCGAGTAACCCGGATACTAAATACTTAAATAAGGTCGGGTATCGGGTTGAAAATGTTTGGCTAACTCGGGTCCTGGTCGACCCGTTTGACCCGAATAAAGATTTTTTTTTTTTTTTTTTCTTATAAATTATCTATATAAATTAGAACAAAAATGCAAATTTGTGACAATTTTACTCATATTCAGGTTGACCCGAACCCGAATTGACCCAACCAACTTGACCCGGCCCGAATTGACTCGAACTCAACTAACCCGAGTTCAAATAGGGTCGGGTTTGGTATGTTATTGTTAGTATTGACCCGACTTTGACCCCGAACCGAATTGATCCGAACCCGACCTGACTGACACCCCTACTCGTACCAATGGTAATTACTGCAATGACAGTTTTTTAAAGGATCGTACTAATACGTGTCCACTAAGCACACCGTAAGATACAATTAACAAACATAAACTTTTTTTTAAATAAAAAATACATTTAATGTGAACATTGATTAAACTCTAAAATGACTTTAATTAAATATAAATTTAATATTAATTAACTTAAATCTTTCACAGATAAAGAGCTAAATATGTACGTAATGGGTACATATTAGCAAAACTCTTTATAAAAAGAATCACTAAATCTATTTATTAGGATGTTTTTTCCGTTAAACACGAGCAAAACACCCATCAAGATTTTAGCACATAGATGCCTCATGTAAGTGTTTACATGTTTGATTCGCCACAAATCCTGGTCGTAAGTAACGACCTCAAGATTGATGCAGACGTGTGTTGCTTATCATCAGGAATAATTGCAAAACAATGCAAAAGGCGAAGTAGAAAATCGTATGACAAGATGAAAAACACAGATGGTAAAGCCTCTATTTTGCGTAGGATGTGTATGTTTCTATTTGTGTTGCATCATCACTTGAACATGTACATGTATTTGTGTAGATAAGTAAATAAAAGAAAATAATTATGATCTCCATTCATCCAATAAAATAAGGGTCTTAGGAAGATGGTTGCAGCTGATTAATGCCTTCAAGATTTGGATATTACGGTGTGTTTGGCGCGAAGCATTTAAGAGTATTTATGATCGGTGAGCAATGAGCGTTGAGCGTTGTAATTTTAAATGATCGTTTGTCAAGTAGCAAGTTGTTTTATCTATTTTTTCGAGATGCTCATTTTCCAACTCTTCGGCTATGTTTGGCGCGAAACTTTTTGGAGCTTTTTGCGGCGATGAGCGGTGCAATGAGCTTTTTGATTTTTAATGTTTGTTTGGCAAAAAAACGGCGAGCTTTGCTATTTTTTAAAAATGCTCATTTTTTCAATGCTTTTTTAAAAAGCAATGAGCGAAAAGCGATGAGCTATAACTAATGCTCACAGCTCACAACTACTTTTAACAAACACCGTTCATAAAGTAACATTTAAAAGATCTAAGCATTTACGTGTTCATTTTGAAATTGCTTTCTATTTCTAGTTAAAAACTATTTTTGGATAGTTATATATTATCCCTTGATAATTAAGATTGTTTACAATGTACGTCGATACTAATTTGATTGGTTAGAATCTACTTTATTCAAAGTTATATGAGATATGAGTAGCTTTTAATTTTGGGATTGTCTAACCAGCCTCAGAAGTTGAGGACCCACAAAAGCAGAAAAAATATTTTTATTAAAAAGTGTGGGTCCTTGGGTTTTTTAATTATTTTTTCGGTACCTTTTTGTGGGTCCTCAGCCTTCTTAACCAGTGCCCTAAGGGCACTGGTTAGACAATCTCTTTAATTTTATATTATATTTACGTTTTTATATTTTTTACTAAGTTTCTTTTTGTTTACAACACGAGATACATTAGTCGGATACCTTTGATCCGTTTGTTACCAACCTCCGTCCTTAAATAAATGTCAACTATTAATTTTTGAAGTCTTTTTATCCCAATTTTGACCTTAAATTATTTCATTTATGTTATGTAATAATTGATGAAAATTATACCAATGAAAGTATATTTAAAACCCAATTTATTCATATGTATTGCATCAAGTAATACATAACATAAGAGAAGATCCCAACTTGCGATTCGTGGAGTCTTTGTTGACGGCATCTGGCGTACTGATCCAGAAACTATTAAAACCACTTTCGCTAACCATTTTGCAGAACGCTTTAATGTTCCTGATGCTTTCAGATTTAAAATTAATTTCCAATTCCAAAAGAAATTATCTTTAAGTCAAGCAGAGGATCTCGATAGATGTGTGTCGCGAGATGAGATTCGTAAGGCAGTTTGGAATTGTGGCGACAACAAGTCTCCGGGACCTGATGGATTCACCTTCGAATTCTTCAAGAAATTCTAGGATGTTCTTGGATCTGATTTCTGTGGCGCGGTAGATCATTTTTTTGTTCATGGTACTTTTTCCAAAGGATGCAATTCTTCTTTTGTTGCCTTAATCCCGAAGGTAATCGATGCCAAGTTTGTGAACGATTTTCGTCCCATAAGCTTGATTGGGTGTATTTACAAAGTTGTGACTAAGATTCTTGCTAATAGATTGGTCTCGGTTATCTCAGACCTTGTATCCGAGACTCAATCTGCTTTCGTTGCTTGGAGACAAATTTTAGACGGCCCTTTTATTCTTGACGAGGTTTTACATTGGTGCAAATGGAAGAAGAATCAAGCAATGTTTTTCAAAGTTGATTTCGCTAAGGCTTATGACTCAGTCCGTTGGGATTATTTACTTGATGTTCTGGACGCTTTCGGATTCGGTCATAATTGGTGTAAATGGATTAAGGGTACGCTTTCTTCCGCTAGAGCGTCGGTTTTAATCAACGGGAGTCCTTATAAAGAATTTTCTTGTCATCGCGGGCTTAAACAAGGAGATCCTCTTGCTCCTTATTTATTTATTCTTATCATGGAGTCTTTACATATCTCTTTTTCCAAGGCTGTTGACGTAGGGTTTTTCAAAGGAATTCTATTGCCGGGATCTATCTCCGTTTCTCATCTTTTTTATGCAGATGACGCTATGTTTCTAGGCGAATGGTCTGACGGTAATCTCAAAGGTATTTTGAATATTTTAAAGAGTTTTTTCCTTGCATCGGGGCTTCAAATAAATGTTTCTAAAAGTCAGCTTTTGGGAGTGGGTGTTTCTCGTTCCGAGGTTGATCAGGCGGCTTCTTTTATTGGCTGCTCCGTAATGAATAACCAGTTTTGTTATTTAGGCGTAATGGTTGGTCAGTGTCCTTCTCGGCTCAATGCTTGGGACGATATTATTTTTAAACTTAGAGCTCGTCTCTCTAAGTGGAAAGTAAAAACTCTTTCGATAGGTGGGCGTTTAACACTCCTTAAATCTGTTCTTGGTTCATCCCCAATATATAACTTGTCGATCTTTAAGGTCCCTCGTGGTGTTTTGAAGAACATGGAGTCTATTCGATGTCGGTTCTTTAATGGAATGGATCAAGGGGAAAAGAAGATTACTTGGGTCGCTTGGGATAAAGCTCTAGCATCCAAGCTTCACGGCGGTCTAGGGGTCTCAAGTTATTTTGCTCTTAACCGTGCTCTTCTACTTAAATGGGTTTGGCGGTTTTTATCTCAAGATGGATCTCTTTGGTGCCGCATTATTCGTGCTTTATATGGTTCCTCAATCAGTTCTCATTCGTTGAATCTTTCTTCCAACTGGAGTTCCATAATGCGGGAAGTTTAGAGTCTTAAAACAAAGGGTTTCGATTTCTTGTCCTATTGTAAAAAAAGAGTCGGGAATGGTATTAATTCTCTATTCTGGTTTGATTGCTGGATAGGAGACGCGCCTTTGCATTCTATATTTCCTCGTCTCTTTGCTTTGGAGCTTGACAAGAATATAACGGTTGCGGCTAAATTGAATTCTGAGGTGGTCAGTTCCTTTCGTAGGAGTGTTCGAGGAGGCATCGAAACATATCAATTACAGGGGTTGATTTCTTTACTTGGTTCGGTTTCCTTATTGAATTCTTGTGACAGATGGTTTTGTGACTTGTTCGGCGACGGTGTATTCCGAGTTAAGGAGGTTCGGAAGTTTATCGATGACTTATTTCTTCCCTCCAATTCAGTTCCCACCAGATGGTTGAGTTTTATACCCATCAAGGTGAATGTTTTCGTATGGCGAGCTCGTCTTGACTGTTTACCGACTAGAGTTAATTTGGTTCGTAGAGGCGTTCATGTGGAGTCCTCCATTTGTCCGATCTGTTCTTCTTGCAAGGAAGATGTGCACCATACCCTCTTTTGTTGTGATCTTGCTAGGCTCATTCTTCGTCGAATATGTAGGTGGTGGGATTTGGATATTCAAGACTGGTGTTCGTTTCAGGAGTGGCTTTCCTGGTTCCAATCGATTCGTTTGCCGGTCATGGTGAAGTTTTTATTGGAGGGGGTCTTTGCTGTAGCTTGGTGGTCTATTTGGAGATTTCGGAGTCGTACCATTTTCGAGGAAAATCCTCCCAAACGTTCGGTTGTTTTTGATGATATTGTTCTTTGTTCCTTCAATTGGTGTAATAGTCGATGTCGTAGGAGGTTTTCTTGGGTAGATTGGCTTAAAAACCCTCATTTAATTTCTTTGTAATTTTCTAGCATCTTGCTAGTTTTAATAAAATTTTGCCGTTCAAAAAAAAAATAATACATAACATTAATAAAATAGTTTAAGGTCAAAGTTAAAAAAAAAAAAAAAAAAAAAACTTTAAAAGTTAATAGTGGACATTTATTTAGGGACGAAAGTAGTATATAATTTTATTGATGTTACATACTATGATTAGATTTTATTTGTTGATATTTTGTTAAAATATATTTTGATTTTATCTTAAACAAATCATATATTGTACCAAAGATGAGTATAAAATATACATTGAATTGTGCGATTATCAGCAACGATTTCTTTTATTAATATTCAACGAATAATCTGATTCAACGAATGAATATGGATATAGATGAATGAAACAACTTTTATTAAAAATGTGTATATAAATGATGAAAAAATAAATAAATATGAATGTGTATGTCTTCAAGTAATTCATATCGATCTGATTCATTTACGTCTTTACACAAAGAAAAAGATAAAGATAGGGAGTATGTATTATTGTACTATTTTCCTTCCATAACAAACAAAATTAAAATGCCTTTTATTTTAACAAGAAAAGGCAAAAACATAAATATTAAATTGATTTGAAAGCAGTTTATACTTATAGAGTAGGAGTATTTCTGGCAGCTGCTTGGTGTGAGTGTAACATGCTCACAGCATCCACACTTAATTGAAGAAATCATTACTAGTGCATATCTACATAACCTGGCTCTGATATTTCTATACTATGCTTCTGCTTCGCTGCTGCAAATATCATGAACCAGTAAAGCTTCCGCTACTCTGATGGAAAGATGTCATGATCCAGAAAGTGTGAGCATGTCGGTCCAAAAGTCACAACTTCACATGATGGCAACAAATTAAAGGGTGATCCAGAGATTTACTGTGGCTGATGATCTCAATGAAAGCTCGAAGATCATCAAAGATGTGGATCAGTTTAATGGCCTCCACTAAAAGTACAAAATATAATCGGACTTTGAAGTATCACTGCTAAAGCACAAAAGATTCGGAAGTTGAAGAATTAAAGTCTACGAGCTCAAGACTGAAGATTAAATAGAATGCTAGGATTCGAAATGTAAAACATGGGGTGACCTCCCTTAGGGGGAGATTGTTAGGAATTAGAAATTCCATAGTGAAGTGTCGGTCACCCCATATATAATCTAGCATAAGTTAGCTCGTAGACATTACGTTATTTATTAGTTATTTAGTTTAGAGCAACACCGTGGAGGACGGACGAGTCTTTACCCACTGTATGCCTGATCCACAGTCCGAAGGAGGACGTTTAGTTTGTAACTATAAATACCCTCTACCTCCCAAGGTAGAGGGTTGGACCTTTCACTCAATCTAACCTTCTTTCTTTTGTTTTACATTCTCTTTCTAGAAAGGCTCCCATCTCTACTTTCTCTCTCTAAACTTTTACATAATTCGAACCATATATTGTTATGTGATGTGTTTGTGAAATCCAATATGTTACACATTGCTATTCCCGTACGGAGAAGATGGGTTCCAATTGTACATACCTCTTAATGTACCTCCTTCAAAAAGTAGGAAATACTTAAGTTTGAGGGAATATTATTCTTTCCGTTTGCACCACAGGCTTCACGAAGGAAAGACATTGCTTAAAGTTGGGCGTCTATTTCATACGTATGTTGTTGATGCTTATACTGCTATTCTCTACCATGATCTAGACTGGTATAAAATAAATTAGAACACGATTCGGTCTGAGTTGTATAACGGATTACATGATCGTGTTTCTAATGGAGAGAAAAACTTAGAATCTCTTGGCCGATGAGTTATCTTGCCCTCATCATTTACCAGAGGACCTAGACATATGGTTCAACAATATCAGGACGAAATGGCAATATGTGGTTGGGCTAGACCTCCTGATCTTTTCCTAACCATGACGTGCAACCCAAATTGGCCTGAAATTCAAAGACATGTTGAAGATGCCATACCTAGCCAACCAACGTGTGATAGACCGGATGTCATCGCAAAGGTTTTTAAGATCAAACTAAACGAGCTTATGAAATATATAAGGAAAGCTAATCATTTTGGTCGAGTTAAAGTTGGTACATGTTTTTCACACACATTTTCTCTTCTTTTGTTGTAGATACTTATGATGTTTAGTACATTAATCTTGCTTTGTACAAATGCAGTTATTTACACAATCGAGTTTCAGAAACGTTGATTGCCGCATTGTCATGCTCTTATATTTTTCCACGAAGATGACAAGATATTTTCTCCTGATCAGATTGATCATGCCATATCAGTAGAATTGCCATCTGAAGTAGATGATCCGATTGGATTTGAAGCAGTTCGTAGTCGTATGATTCATGGATCGTGTGAAAAGCTTAACCCTTCAAGTTCATGTATGTCCAAAGACCGTGGGTGTCAAAAAGGATACCCGAAGGCATACTGTCCAGAAACTTATATTAGCAGTGACGGTTGGACCCGTTATAAGAGAACAAACAATGGACGAAAAGCAAAAGTTGGTAACAGAATTATTATGCTTGGTAAGACTTTCATTGTTATGCATAACCTTGATTTGATTGTGAAATATGATTGCCATATAAATATTGAATGGTGTAACCAAGGATCGTTGGTCAAATACCTTTTTGCCTATCTAAACAAAGGTCCAGATCGTGCAACTATAGTAATAGAAGGTCAAAATAACATACCATCATCAGGACCAAGAACATCATATGCTTCTATAGTGCAAAGTGATAACGAAATTGAAGAATTCCTCAATTTTCGATACATTTTAGTGTCTGAATCATGCTGGAAAATATATGGTTTTGAAATGCATTATCATTCTATCGCTGTTGAAAGACTTCCATTTCATGAAAAAGGTTGTAACAGAGTTTACTTTAGAGAGGATGATGATGCTGAAAATGTGGTTGATAGAGGTACCTCTGCAATGTCTAAGTTTATAGGATGGATGAAAGCAAATATAATATATCCTGAAGGATGAAGCCTAACTTATTTAGATTATCCAACGATGTTTACATGGCATGATAACCATAGAGAATGGAGGCCATGTAAGAATGGGACGGCCATTGGCTGTATATATTACGTCACACCTTCTATGGGGGAGAAGTACTATCTTCGTATGTTACTAAATGTTGTACGTGGTTGTAGGAGCTGGGAAGAAATTTTCACGGTTGATGGTATATAGTATCCAACATATAGGGTGACTTGTAAGGCATATAGACTATTAGGAGATGATGTTGAGTAGGTTCAAGCAATAACAAATGCATCTCAATGGCAGTTTGGGGATCAACTTTGGGATCTTTTTGAAACCATATTATTATTTTGTACTATTTTTGATCATGAACAACTCATTAGGGAATGTCTTCCTTTTCTATCTGAAGATATTCCTTACAAGCAACATCAACTGTTGTAGAATGACCAGGTAGTGTTTACAAATGAAGAGATTTAAAGTTATAATTTAATGGAAATTGAGATGATTTTAATGGTAATAACAAACCATTGAAAAAATTTCTTGACCTCCCTCAGATCAATCACAACCTGTTGAATATGGGAACAAATAAGTTGATTTTTGAAGAAAGAAGGTAAGACTCAAGTGAGGAATTGGATTGGTTTTTACCAATTTGTATGGCGGATTGAATCCCCAACATAAAACTGTTTATGATAACATTATCTGCAATTGCTCCTACACCATATGTGGATTTTCTTATTCCAAATGTCTTTTTACATTTAGAATCCCAAGTATGATGTGTTGGAAGGCCTAATATGCAATAATCTGATATTGGAGGAAGCCATTTAGTAGACACTTTCTGATGTGGAACATTTTTTAAGCTGGCACATGTTTGAGCTGTAGCGTTTTTTACATGAACATTTTCTGATAGCCACATAAAGGTGGAACTTTCAAGAGCTTTAATAGCTTGAACATCGAGTTCATTACTGCTTGATGATACAATGTCAGTGCTTGTATCATAATTATCATTGCTTAAGAATAACCATGAACAAATTGAGTTTGAACCTTTGACAACTTGAACATTGAGCTCATGCTGCTTATATCACACTGCTTGATGATACAATGTCAATGCTTGTATTAGAAGAATCAATGAAAATGATTTCTGCAAACATAGACAAAAAGATAGGCATGAACTAATAAATACGAAATTAGAGTAACATAGGCAGTAAATAAAATATTCATAGTGTAGATAACAATTAAATAAATGTGTATAAGACACTAACCTTTTTTCACCATAGTTTTTTAAAGTCGAATTGAGTTATGAGATAAGTTGGGGATAAATTAAGGGTTAAGTAAATTAGTTAGGTGAGGTGATTTTGGGGTCTGGTTTCTTATTTATTATAAGAATAAGGTGGGTCGGGATAAGTAAGAATTGACTTATGTTGAATGACATAAGTCAAAATTGATGTGGTCGGCTTTGAATTTTTAGTCAACTGCGCTCAAATAGCAGCCCTTGAACTCAATAACAATCTCATACATCATAATCTAAATCACTCCTAACACTGACAATTCTTCATCTTCAACACATAACCGAAACACTCCTTCTACTCTATCAATCCTTTTTTTAGTGAACTGGTTATATATTAAACTTCAAACAAATATACATACAAATGCAGTCATCAGGTACTATGAAAATACCATAGTTACCCATTTTGACAGTATGGGTAATACAACAAACAGGGCATTCAAAACTAAAAAACAAAAACTAAATCATTTACTAAAGACTCATTCACCAATTCATCCAAAGTGTTACTGTTTCTACTCCACCAATTCTTACTAAACACAATAGACCACAACTTCTACTCATGATAGTCATCCAACCCACCACCAGTCCTACTCCCCCTGTCTGAGACACTCCTCACACCGACAATTCTTCATCTTCAATACATGCCCCAAACACTGCTTCTACTCCACCAATTCTTAATGAACACACAGACCATAACTTCTATTTATGTTAGCCATCCAACCCACCACCAACCAAAGGTTTTTGTTTGACTTTAAAGCATATTTATGGACTTTGTAGAATGACATGAATATATTTTTGATGTAGTTAACCTTTTACTGTAAACTAAATCATACTTTGCAAGATATTTGGAATCATAAACATCAAGCAATCCACTTAAATTTGGATCTTAATTATCATAATCCTACTTAACAAACAAATAACACAAATCAAATTAGATAACTAAAGATACTTGAACCATTGTTGCGAAACCATAATGTACATAAACAACCATTAACAAAAGACATTGGTCATATACAGCTAACATAAACACTATCAACTACCAGAAACTCAAAAAACGAACCCAAATTGACCAAACCCAACCGACCAACTTTGCAAGTAAACATAAGAAATGAAGAACACCCAAATGATGATAGGTATTTCTTCAACTTATTTGCCCGCTCCTCCTCCATGTTTGCCCGAAAATCCTTCTGGTTTGCCCACATCTCCCATCGCTTTCTCTGTGCTCCTCATAGTCAGCCCGATTGATAAGGATTTAAAACGTACACTTTTAAGGGGCCATTTAAGCCCTTAATCGACCACCTTTATATCCGTTACTGCTTAATTTCGTTCCTTTTTACTTTTTAGGTCTCTTGGAAGCAAAATGCTGGAATGATGCATATTTGGACAAAAAGGAGTGAATACATGAAGAAAATGGCAAAGTCAAGATCGAAGCCACTCAATCTGCTAAAACTGAAGCTGAAGCCGTCCCTCTATACAGATTAGATAAAAACATGCACCAGACGGCTCAGTGGATTTTTGCTCAAAACACCTGACGGCGTCAGGCTTTGAAGAAGAAGGGCGCCACTCAAACTTTTCATCTCAGATGGCCCAGATCCATAACAAAGACGACGTCCCATATGAAGACTGACGGCATCACAACCATAAGGTGACGCCGTCCCATCGATAACTTGGCCAAGACGAAAACCCTAATGACGTCGATCTGACGACGTCCCACCTATAAGGCGACGCCGTCGCAAGTGTAAATCTATATATAGAATTCGATTTTTCTGCATTTGAAGAGGTAGACTTTTGGAGTAAAAATCCTAAACGTTTGTAGTCCGACTTGGACAGTATCTTAGGGTCCCAAACCCTATTTTACACATCAAGATAAGTGTTTTAATCAAAATTATCATTATGTCTTCCATTGATTGTGTGTATGCTTGCTTGTTTAACATGTCTAGCTAAATTTCGTGTGTGTTTTCTTAGATCTATGAAACCTAGTCATTAATTATTGTTAGGTTGTCTCTTATCTTAATTTTAATTGGCTTAGGAGTGCAACTAGGCTATCGTTGTGTTTAATGCGTGAATAATCTTTGTGAAAGTTAGTTTATGAATGACTTAGTGGATTTCGTAGGCTAAACCCAAAGGTGACCTCAAAGAGTTGGGGCAAAGGCACACCCTACAACCTTAGGAAGCACAACGCGTTAAGAATAAGGTGTGACAATTCAACCAACAATAAAAGATAACTAGGGAGTAATAGTATCTAGGTAAACACATTTTTAATCATCATACGAGCACACATCAAATAGACATAGCTACCCGTAGAATTAGATAATTAGATAGTAGAAGTAATCGGTAGAAGTACCACCCCCAAACCTATTGCCTCGAGATTTTACCCTTAGCTTCCTAAAAAACATATAAAAGATAATAAAAAATAATCATCCTCAACCCCACCTTAGCGTAATACATTTCTTGCTAGCATTCCTATTCCCCTAGAGAACGATATCAATCCCTGAGGCTTACCCAATACTACACTACAAGGATTAGGTTCACTGCCTATGGTGTTGAAAAACTTGCTCGAAGAAAAGGAAGTTCCTTTGACCTCGAACGTGCTTCGTACGCGCATCAAGTTTTGGCGCCGCTGCCGGGGAATAGAATAGCTAGTTAGATTTCTATCTCGTTTAGGTTCCCTTGCTTGATTCCTATAAAGTAATATTTTTTCTCATTTTTAGCTTCCTTGTAGTCTATCCCCCTTCTTTGTGACTTTGTTCGTAATCCTATCACTTTTCATCATGGAAGGTGATAACCTGCCACCACATCAACCATTTCCCCCCCCCAACTCCCTTAGACAGATTATGACCCGCAGTTCTACCAAAACCCTTCTTGAGTCCTTTGCCGAACCCGATAGAGAGCTATATAAACGAAGAAGAGCCCTCCATGAGTCGGAAGCACAAGGCACCACCATCAATTTTGATGAAGCCGTGACTGAGGAAGAGTCCACACATTCCCCCAATTCTCCTGAAACTATCAACAACGATAATCTGAGCCAACATAGCAAGGAAGTTCCCGCTAATCCTGTCAATGAACCCATCAATGAACCTAAGGCAAAAGTCCTTAGAGATTACTCTTCTCCTACCTCATCTGGATTTACTGGCGCCATCATCTACCCTTCCGAACAGATCAATGAGGTGTTGCATGCCACCGACATTTGGATTATCCAGAATGCGTGTCAATTTCACGGATCCCGCAGCGAAAACCTAATTCATCACATCAAACAATTTTGGAAATTGTGGATACTATCTATGCTGACGAAGCATCTAAGGAGACATCTAGACTCCGGTTTTTCCGTTTTTCTCTTCAAGGAAAGGCCAAAGAGTGGCTCGATAAGCTACCTCCAAGGTCCATCTTCACTTGGAAACAACTCAATAACAAGTTTGCCAAAAAGTTCTTTCCTCCTGGAAGAACTGCAGCCATCAGGAGCGAAATTCTTCACTTCCGTCAAACCAATGGGGAATCTATCGCTAACTCCTAGACTCGTTTCAAAGATCTCATTCAACAAGCCCCACACCATGGTATCAACCTTTCGTTGCTTGTCCAAATCTTATACGATAATGTCTCCCACGATGATCAAAAAGGGATTGACTTCTCGACCGGCTGAAATATTTCCAATCTCAGTGCAGAAGAAGGATGGGACCACATTGAGGAGTATGTCCAAGAACAAGACAACACTTAGAATGAGCCAATAACCGTAATGAGTATCTCTGCTACCTCGAATAATAACCCATTATCTCTCGATGATCGGATGAAGAGGGCACAAGAGAAGCTCGCATACCTCACAAAGTCGCAAGAGCCTAAGAGGTTGTTTAACCCATATCTTATATGCGACATTTGTGGAGGGCCACACGAGAGCGATGAGTGTGACAATAATACACACCATGAGCAAGCTCTCCTTTCCAGCCATGACATCTATGATGACCTTTCCCTCCTTGTATTTTATCAGAATAATGATTACACTCTTTGGGGTAATCTAAAATGGAAACATGAGGGGGAAGAAGGTCCTGAATACACCATCCGTGATACCTTTGAAGAAGAACTCGAGCAATTCACCATGGATAGGGGGATGCTTTTAAAGGGCTTTGAAGGATTCATTCAAGAGCATCAAGCTGAATTAGAAAGCCAGTTCGCCGAACTCCACAAAAGAATAAGTGAACCTGGTCCAATCCAAAGATAATCTAACTTGTGCTATTACTACTTGATCTGGGACCACTACCAAGGATCCACCATACCCGGTTCAAGATCACACTACCAATGAGCCTGAGTTGGACAAGGAGGGAGCACATGAACCCCCTCCGACCTCTCATGACCCTCCTCCACAAGCACCAACGCCCGTCCAACGTTCAACTCTCACATGGATTCCTTATCCCTATCGTTTAAAGAACCAAAAGGCTGAAGAAGACAATAAAAGATTGTTGTCTTACTTAAAGGGGGTCGTCGTTACCATCCCACTTCTCGATGTATTCTATCATCTCCCTAAACATAGCACATATTTCAAAAGACTGCTCTCAAATCGGAAGAAGCTTGAAGGGTTGGTAACATTAGGAGAAGAATGTTCAACTATCATCCAAAAAAGCCTACCCAAGAAGAAAGAAGATCCAGGTAGTTTCACCATTCCTTGCTCTATAGGGGCACTCTCTATGAAAAACGCCTTGGCAGATCTTGGGGAAAGTATTAACTTAATGCCTCATTCCTGATTTCTCAAACTCGGATATTCAGGGGTGAAACCAACCAGAATCTGTATTCAACTAGCTGATCGATCAATCAAATATCCCATTAGAGTTTGTGAAAATGTTCTAGTAAGGGTAGGAGAGTTCAAGTTTCCGGTTGATTTCGTGATCTTAGAAATGGAGGAAGATAACTCAGTTTCGATAATCCTTGGGAGACCATTCTTGGCCACAGCTCGCGCCATCATCGATGTTCATGATGGCAAGCTCACTTTACGAGTGGGGTCCGAGAGCTTAACCTTTGACATCAAGGATACTATGAGTCATCCTTCCTCTTACGATCATCCCATATATTTTGTTGAAGAAGTTGATGAGTTTGTTGATGATATAGATAGCTGTATTGATGAGTATCTGGTAAACGGATTCATGAATGACGACAACAACATGATATACGATGATGAAGAGGCTGAGATGGTTGGAGCCGTTTCCTTTTACCCACGTATGACAGAAATTGAACCTCTTGACCTTCAAAAGCCGGAAAATAAGCTAAAACCATCAATCAAGGAACCTCCTACCTTAGAATTGAAAGATCTCCCAAGCCATTTAGAATATGCCTTCCTTCAGGGAGCGGATCAACTCCCTGTTATCATAAGCTCATCCCTAACCAATGAACAAAAAGTGAAGCTCTTAGAAGTTCTAAGAGAGTACAAGGGAGTGATCGCATGGAGTGTTGCTGACATTAAGGGAATTGACTCTACTTTTTGCACTCATAAAATTCTTATGGAGGAGGATTACAAACCCACTGTTCAACCTCAAAGAAGAGTTAACCCCAATATCAAAGAGGTGGTGAAGAAGGAGGTCGTCAAGCTTCTCGATGCTGGCTTAATTTACCCTATTTCAGATAGTCCCTGGGTCAGCCCAGTCCAAGTGGTTCCAAAAAAGGGAGGAATGACTGTTGTGAAGAATGAGAAAGGCGATTTAGTACCTCAAAGAATGGTCACTGGCTGGTGTGTTTGTATCGACTATAGAAAATTGAATGATGCCACACAAAAAGATCACTTCCCTTTACCATTCATCGATCAAATGCTCGAAAGGTTAGCTGGGCATGAGTACTACTGCTTTCTTGATGGTTTTTCAGGATACTTCCAAATCCCCATTGCTCCTGAAGATCAAGAAAAAACTACTTTCACATGCCCCTACGGGACTTTTGCATACAAGCGAATGCCTTTCGGATTATGCAACGCCCCCGCTACCTTTCAACGATGTATGATGGCCATATTCCATGAATTGATTGAAGATAGCATGGAAGTCTTCATGGATGATTTTTTGGTGTTTGGGAATTCCTTTGATCTTTGCTTATCCAACCTCAGGAAGATGCTAAAGCGGTGTGAAGAAACCAACTTAGTCCTGAATTGGGAAAAATGCCATTTCATGGTAAGAGAAGGAATTGTCTTGGGAAATAAAGTCTCCGGGAATGGGATCGAGGTCGATAGGGCCAAAATTTAAGCGATATCTAAACTACCATATCCTACTACCGTTAAAGCCATTCGAAGCTTTCTTGGTCATGCAGGCTTTTATAGGAGGTTTATTAAGGACTTCTCAAAAATTGCCCGACCAATGACACAACTTTTTGTCAAGGACGCTCCTTTTGAATTTTCAAAAGAATGTAAGGAAGCATTCAATCGCCTAAAGAAGGATCTTACCCAAGCTCCTATAATGGTTACTCCTGATTGGTCCCAACCATTCGAAATCATGTGCGATGCTAGTGATTATGCTGTAGGCGCCGTGTTGGGCCAAATAAAAGAGAAGCATTTTCAACCAATTTACTATGCTAGCAAAACATGAATGCGGCGCAAGAGAAT
Organism: Chrysanthemum makinoi; assembly: GCA_910596185.1. Classification (NCBI taxonomy): domain Eukaryota; kingdom Viridiplantae; phylum Streptophyta; class Magnoliopsida; order Asterales; family Asteraceae; genus Chrysanthemum; species Chrysanthemum makinoi. The sequence continues at coordinate 112,712,620 of OU343224.1, read as the reverse complement.
TACACAACCACCGAAAAAGAGCTTCTGGCTGTAGTTTTTGCCTTCGATAAATCCAGGCAATATCTCATCCTTTCCAAAACTTTCGTCTTCACCGATCATTCCGCCTTACGATACTTATTCTCCAAACAAGATGCAAAACCCCGACTTATTAGGTGGATTCTATTGCTTCAAGAATTCAACATTGAGATTCGGGATAAAAAGGGGGCTAAAAATCTTGCTGCTGATCCTTTATCGCGATTGGAAAACCCGGACTTAGAGGAATTAAACTATGACGAGATTCGTAACTCCTTTCCTGAAGAACGGATGATGGCCATTAAGGATATTGAGCCATGGTATGCGGATTATGCTAAATATCTATCCAGTAGGGTCTTACCAAATTACACGACTAGGCAAGATAAAAAGAAATTCTTCACTGCGCTGAAATACTATTTTTAGGACGAGCTCTTCCTATTCCGTATATGTCCCGATCAGATCATTCGACGGTGCGTTGCAGGAAGGGAGATTGATCGGATTATGAGAGAGTGTCATGCGAGACCATCTAGGGGCATCACGGTATAAATGTCACGGCATGAAAAGTTTTCGATGCCGGATTCTACTGGCCTACTATTTTCCGCGACGTTAAGAGGTTAGTTCAAACGTGCGATGCATACCAAAGATCGGGAAACATCTCGAGAAGGGATGAAGCACCTCAAAACTATATCCAAGTCTGCGAAATATTCGATGTTTGGGGTATCGATATCATGGGACATTTCCCATCATCCGAAGGAAATGAATACATTCTAGTTGCCATTGATTATGTGTCCAAATGGGTGGAGGCACAAGCCCTTAGGACAATGATGCAAGGGTAGTCATTCATTTTCTCAAGAAGCTCTTCACACGATTTGGGATTCCCAAGGCATTGATTAGTGACAGAGGAACCCATTTTTGTAATGCTCAAATGGAAAAGATAATGAAGAAGTATGGTGTTCCGCACAGGTTCTCTACGGCATATCACCCCCAAACTAATGGGCAAGTAGAGAACACAAATAGAGCATTAAAGTGAATACTTGAAAAAACGGTCCACCAGAACAGAAAAGATTGGGCATTCAAACTAGATGAGGCACTCTGGGCATTTAGAACGGCTTATAAAATGCCCATCGGAACAACCCCTTTTCGCTTAGTGTACGGGAAAGCATGTCATCTCCCTATTGAGCTTGAGCAAAAGGCATAGTGGGCACTTAAGGCTTGTAATATGGATTATTTTGAGGTAGGGTCAAATAGGTTCTTGCAGCTTCAAGAGCTGGATGAACTAAGACTTGAAGCCTATGAGTCCTCAATCACATATAAAGAAAGGGCGAAAAGATGTTATGATCAACGAATAAAGAATCCTAAAGAGTTTGTGGAAGGAGATAAGGTGCTCTTGTATAATTCAAGGTTGAGACTCTTTCCGGGTAAACTCAAATCAAGTTGGTATGGGCCCTTTTCAGTAAAGAGGAAAATGAGCAATGGAGCCGTGGTATTGATAGATAATGATGGAAGAGAATTTACCGTGAATGGACAACGTGTGAAACATTATTAGTTGGACAATAACGAACTAATCAACGATGAAGATATTGTTTTGGAATAAGATAACGGTAAGGAAGTCACGTAGGAGCACGACTTCGAGTCTAGCTACAAGACTCATAAATAAAGAAAAGCGCTTCATGGGAGGCAACCCATGCTTAATTGTTTGCTTGTTTGTGTGTCATATATCCTTTTCATTGTTGTTTATTCTCATGTTTGAATTTGTGAAAATGCTTTATTTTGTCTTTAACCTCGTCTTAATTACATATAAAGGTATTTTAAAAAAAATAAGTGTAGGGAAGATTACATACGTTTTTAAAATAACGTGAACATGAGAATTAAAATTAGTGAAATTGATGTATATGTGTGTTTGTTAGATTCAAATGCTTGTATCAAGTCATAATGGATGTTTTGCAAGAATTTTTCCAGGTTTTAAAGATGTAATTTTTCTAGAATTTTTCCAGGAAAACGCAACAGACCAGTTTCTGTCATGACAACCTGACAGCGTTAGGATTAAATCCTGACGACGTCATGTCAAGCAGAAACAGGTTATCAAAATTTTTCGTTTTCTCTGCTACTTATAAAATTTTGGAAATCCTCAGGTCTTAATTTTCCAAAAAATCTGCAAACATCCATTCCACAAGCATTATATCCTAGTGTAGTTGTGTCATATATAGTTTTACTGCCGATTTTACGTGAAGTTTTCGTTTGTTTACTTAAGTGTGCAGGTTATATTTGGCAAGAAGAAGAAACACAAGATTGGATGGAGCTTATCACGAATATATTCTTCTTGGGAAAGAATTTAACCACCACTTCACACGGATCCTACCGAGCTAATCAGGGGAGTACTAGTTTCTTTCTCTTTTACTTACCTTCCTTTATCATAACTTTGATACTTTCGGGGAACATTGGGGACAATGTTCAGTTTAAGTGTAGGGAGGGAGAATAAAACGGGAACTTAGAAACTATTCTTATCCTTGATCATTTGTCTTGTCCTTAGTAAATTGTGTAATAAACTATGAGAGATATTTGTTAGGGAAATTTTAGCACCAAATTTAAAATTTTTATGACATGTACGAGCTAAAACTTTAGTCTTAATAAAGCGTCTCATGGATAGGAGTTATATGACTAGCACAAAAACCGTTTACCACTCAAATTCCACCCCAAAAATGTGAGGTTCGCCCCTAGATCTCTAGGAATAAAAAGCATTCACCTTTAATGCTTAGAGAGTGTACCAGTAGTATAATAGATTATAGAACTTGTTTTGTGATGCATTTCGAGATCGCTAGTGAGACTACACTTGTATAGTTAGGAATAACTAAATGATAAGAGGCATTAGGATAACCCTTGTTTGAAACCTGTATTATAATTACTTCTTCTACATCGGTTGAGTAATTGCCCCACACCCTTGCGATGTACTCAGCTTTAGTACATGATACCCTTAGTTAACCCCTCAGAGCCTATCCTTTTGGGGGTTCTCGTGATGTTTCGGTTTTCTGGAATATCAATGAAGAGCATTGTTTACAATCCACCCCCAAATGTACACCTAAATCGCCTTAACCTACCTTGTATGCACTCACCTTTAGTGCATTATTTTTATCATTACTAAACCCTTAGATCAATTATCTAGTTATTTGCATGGTTGCTAAGTCGAGTCATATCTTTTGTACACTGTTTTGGGATGATTGGGACTCATGGGTAAAAGTAATATTTTTATGGAGTAACGGGAAGGAACGTTAAATTCAAATTCCCTTTGTCTACGTAATTAAATACTCCAAGTGTTTTGATCTTTTCAAATTGGGTCAATTAGTGTTAGAGAAATAAAAACTCAAGTGTATGGATGCTCCTATAAATCTCTTATATTTTGATGTTATCATAGAGGATGGTAGAGTAAAAATGTATGAAAAAAATAAAACCGAAAAAAAAGAGAAAAAAAAAGTGTTGAAAAAAAAATGAAGAAAAAAAAACATACGGGCTACTATCCTACATCTATATTTATGTTTATGTCTTTAAATTTATGTATGTTTGTTTCAAGTTATCTAGAGTTAGTGATTCTAGTCTTGGCTTAGTAACGCCACGCTTTTCATGCTTGTAACATAAGATTTTTGACTTGCCACCACTAAATCGCCTATCCAACAAAACCCTTTGTTTCCCTATCGTAAGCCTAACGTTACAACCCTTGTAAAGACCTCTTAGATAGTTGTTCCTAGGTGCTTACGCCAAAGCAGTGGAGGTTTAATCTAGTCTCAAGCCTATGGTAATCTATGTACTATGCCAGGTAATGAGTGTTTATCTTCTATTTCCATTTACTATATTTCATATAAACCCGAGAGATGATAGAATCCAAACACCCCTTGTGAGGTGCTAGTATATAATTTTCGTGCTTGTTATGACTATTGCGGTGCTTTTACTTGTTGTGAATTATTTTAAACCTATGCTTCATGCCCCCTAACTTATAAATTGATTAGCCAAAAGAACATTTTCTTGAGGACAAGCAAATACCAAGTGTAGTGATATTTGATAAGGATTTAAAACGTACACTTTTAAGGGGTCATTTAAGCCCTTAATCGACCACTTTTATATCCGTAACTGCTTAATTTTGTTCCTTTTCACTTTTTAGGTCTCTTGGAAGCAAAATGCTAGAATGATGCATACTGGACGAAAAGGAGTGAATACATGAAGAAAATGGCAAAGTCAAGATCGAAGCCACTCAAGCTGCTAAAACTGAAGCTGATGGCGTCCCAATCAAAGGGCGACGCCATCCCTCTATACAGATTTGATAAAAACATGCACCAGACGGCTCAGTGGAATTTTTGCTCATAACACTTGACGACGTCAGGCTTTGAATAAGAAGGGCGTCACTCATACTTTTCATCTAAGACGGCCCAGATCCAGAACCAAGACGACGTCCCATATGAAGACTGACGGCGTCACAACCATAAGGTGACGCCGTCCCATCGATAACTTGGCCAAGATGAAAACCCTAATGACGGCGATCTGACGGCGTCCCACCTATAAGGCGATGCCGTCTCAAGTGTAAATCTATATATAGAATTCGATTTTTCTGCATTTGAAGAGGTAGACTTTTGGAGTAAAAACCCTAAACGTTTGTAGTTGGGGACTAGTTGAGTTATATGGTGAGACTTTTGATCGGTAATGGTGGTTGAATGATTGAGATCAAACCAGATGATAACTTATATGATGAACTTTATGTTGCAAATTATGTCCCTCATACTATAGGGTTTCTTGTGCCACATGCGGACAAATAATTAAATAATCAATAAGTAGCGAAAAAACTAAAATGACTAAAATGCCCCAACGTGTTCCCCAAACTAACGAAAGAAAATAACGATCGTTAGGCCGATGGACACAAATTGCATGAAAACATCCACATTAATGAGATAATTTGCAGTTTTATCTTTGGAATGACTAAAAATGCAATTTAAACTATACTTAGGGACATTTTTTTTACACTTTACCTGAAAAATAATTAAATTTGACATGAATGAATGAATATAATATGAAATGATTGTAGCTTCACTTAGAGCATTACTACATCATATTATAATATAGGGCAAATGATTAAAAAAAGTATTGTACTTGACACTATTTGCTCTTGTGGGTAGCGAACAAAAAATTTTACTTTTGTGGGTACTATACTTTCAAATTTATCATCTTTAGAGTATTTTGCGAAATGTTTGGACATTTTTGCCCCTCTTAGCTAATAGAATTTTTTTTTCCCGAAGGGCAAAAATGTCACATAGTACCCTAAAGAGGATGAATTTGAAAGTATAATACTCACAAAAGCAAAAAAATTTGTTCGCTACCCACAAGAGCAAATGATGACAAATATGATAATTTTTTTTTTAACATTTGCCCTATAATATATTTCTACTCATTTTTCTACAAACATGATCTTACAACATGTGTCATGCACTAGTTTTTTTTTTGTTAATTTAGTCCATTAACTTTTTCATTTGTCACAATCACGCAAGTAAAAAGATTTGTAGACACAAATAATATAAAGAAATATCATTTTCCTTTCGCTTATCTGAACAAGACTTAAAATAAATATGAGGTGATTTGTATACTTTTTACTTTGATTGAGACACTCAATTGTACAAGCAGTTATAGCACACCATAAATATTGTACAACTATGTACTGCATAGAGTAGAGTGTCTCAATAAAAATATAATTGTCCAAATAATTCCGAAATTTGCTATAGGTACCCTCCCGGGATGTGATGTTTTGTCCTCTACCCTCTGGCCCACCATGTTTACAGTACAACATATTTTTTTTATCAAATTTTGTTTCGTATATTCTGTCAGTTTAATACTTTTAACTTATTAAAGTTTATATTTTTTATTTCGTACTTTCAAGTTTATAGTTTTATAATATAAACAAAATTGTAAAAATAAAGAAAAATAAAAGAGAGAATTGCAAAAATCGTCCCTAAAGTTTTGCCAAATTGCACGTTTCATCCAAAACCTTTGGAAAGTGCAAATATCGTCCCTGTGGGGAAAATTTGGGGCATAAATCGTCCCTGGCTTCAAACAGCGTTAACGCCATCCACTTTCAAGCCTACGTCCGTTGCACACGATGTCCTTTTGGTCTTTTTACCCTTTCCCACCTTTAATACGACACCCCACCAATTTAATATCCCATTTCCCACCTTTTTTAATTCCCCAACACAATTGACTTTTGCAAAACTCTAAAACCCAAATCTCTCTATATCCTAAAAACTTTGATAGAATCAAAATTCAGTCCTCGAACTTGAAACCTAACATATTGATATTATGGTTACCGGATTAGAGATCTGGTACTTTTGACAAGATGGGAGTGCATTCGATCCACACACTGTTTATGGTAAGAACATGTTAGTCAAATAAACAAGTTTGTTATACGTAAATGTGTATTATCCTAATTAATGTTTTTTTTGTTTATAAAACAACTGATCATCCAGAAGTATTCTCGGTGAAGCTTTTTCATGGAGGAAGTTTCATACCATCACAAAATCGTAGGTATTTTGGGGGTAAAGTTCATTACATTGATTTGTTAGATATTGAGCAATTTACCATTTAGATAATACATTCAGTAGTGAAGATGTTGAAATATGATCCAAGGGATATAATGTATTATCACTTTAGGATACCAAATAAGAATTTAGACCGTGGACTAAGGGCTTTGGCTTCTGATGATGATATTGTTAACCTTTCCCAATTTGTAAAAGATAATAAGGTTATTGAACATGGTGAAACTACAGTTGAAAGTTATTACATGCCTACCTTTAAAGAAAAAATTCAAATAAGAGAGTTGAATGGGGATGATGAAGTAGTGGATTTAGATAAAGAGTTACCTGTTGTACCACAGACCATTAGAAAGAGGAAGTTTTTAGGGATGCCTACGTGCAGAAAGACTTTAGCTTTAGAGTGATTGGCAGATAATGAGGTTGGGCAGCCTAGTGACATAGGTGGTGATGCTAATGATGTAGGTTGTGATGAGGATAATGTAGGTGGTGATGATAATGATGTAGGTGGTGATGAGGATAATGTAGATGTTGATTAGAATAAGGAGGAGATGGTGGATATTGTGGATGATGAACACATTATAGACCAAGTGCATGTCAACATGGAAGGGTTTAGGTTCTTAATTAATTCTGATGATGAAATGGAAACATATGGTGATCCTCAAATTAATATCAATGAGATGACATATAGGTTATTGACTATGATTTGTATGAAAGTGAACTTGATGAAGAAGACAGTGGAAGTATTAGAAGAGCTGCACTTAGGAAAATAAGGAAACAGGGTAATGCTAGGGTGGAATTGTGAACTATTTTTTTCTAGGACAAGAATTTGGTAATAGGGAGGAAGTAAAGGAAAGGATAAAGGCATGCAGTAGAGACAAGGAGAAATGTAGAAATTATGAAAAATGATCTGGTTAGAGTGAGGGCTAAATGTATAGGAATTATTTCAAGTAAGGATAGTGGGCCAAAGGAATCTTTGAAAGGAAAGAGTAAGGATAAAGTTGTAGATAATGCCAAAAAAAAGGAAACAAGGGCAAAAAGGTAATTTCAGAAGAGGTAGATGACAAATATAAATGCAAATGGAGTTTGTATGTAACCAAGACAGTAAATGATAAGTGGCAAATTAGGTCACTAGAACAGGAACATATTTGTTTACATTCAAGACAAGTAAAACATTCCACATCTACTTTTCTTGCAAAGCATGTGGTAGATCTGTTACCTCTAAACCCAAATATCCCAATTGAAGCACTTAAAGACCAAATGCAGAAACATTTCCAGGTTGGTATTTCTAGGCATAAAGCTTTTAGGGCTAAATTTAAGGCAGAGGAAAGTTTGAAAGGTGATTCTCAGTTACAGTATGGTCGTTTAAGTGATTATGTTATGGAATTAAAGAAAGCCAATCCAAACACGACATTTAAGATAGATGTGTACATGGATGAAGATCCACAGTCTAACACAAAGATGTTCAGGAGAATATGTGTGTGTTTAGGTACACTGAAAGATGGGTTTAGAGCTGGTGGGAGAGATCTCTTAGGTTTAGATGGGGCATTTATGAAAGCACGATATGAAGGACAACTTCTTACTATTGTGTCTGTGGATGCAAACATCCTATAGCTTATGGGATTGTGAAGTCTGGAAAACATGTATTCATGGTTATGGTTCTTCAATAATCTTGAAGATAATCTTGAGCTAAACATTGAATCATATTCCACTTTATCACAAATAGACAGAAGGTACACTATTTCTTTTTTATTTATTGTCTTATAATTATAAAGTGTCTAGTATGTTACTTATCTCTTTTATCTTTACTACAGGGTATACTACCTGCAATTAAGAAGTTATTTCCATCAGCTGAGCATAGGTATTGTGTCAGACACATAAGTGAGAATATGAATCTTGACTTGGAGAGGTGGGGCTTATAAGATATGGTTTGGAAGTGTGTAACTGCTACAACTATTGTAGATTTCAACAAATGTATGGATGAATTTAAAGCTTACAACATCAAAGCATATGAGTGGTTAAAGAAGATACATGCTGTACACTGGAGCAGATCTCAATTCTCAGGTTAGTACTAATGTTTATAGTTATGTTTTGACAGCTAGGTTTGTATTCAGGTCATCAGTTGTTATTTTTAGTTAGGTTTGACAGTTAGGTTTGTATTTAGTTAGGTTTGAAAGTTATGTTTCGATAGTTGATATAAATGTGGTCATACAATTACAAATGTGATCATACTATGTTTTTAGTTAGGTTTGACAGTTAGGGTCATACAGTTACAAATGTGAAAGTTATGCTTTGTAGTTTGTAGATATGTTTTGACAATTGTTACAAATGTGGTTTAACAGGTAAGGCTCATTGTGATCTTTTGATAAACAACACCTGTGAGGTTTTCAACAGGCAACTGTTAGATGCTAGGAATTCCCCAATAATCACTGCTCTTGAGTATGTTAGACAATACCTTATGAAGAGGATAGTAATTGTGCAAAATGTGATTGAGAAATCTGTTGGACTATTAACTCCATCTGTTACAAAAAAATTCAACAAGATCAAGAGTGAAGCAACTCAATACCAAGTGGATTGGAATGGTGCAGACCTATATCAAGTTAAAGGGCATTGGGAAGACCATGTTGTGGTTAACTTGCAACAAAGGATGTGCTCTTGTAGGAAATAGGAAGTGTCAGGGTTGGCTTTTAAACATGCAGTGGCTTGCATCAACAACATGAATGAAAATGGTCTGAATGGGGGGTTTCCAGAGAATTGGGTACATGGATCATACAAACTAGAGACTTGGAAGAACCAATACTCACATAAGATCAACCCTACTACTGGAAGACATTTGTGGGTATTAAAAAAGGTGGGTATGGGATATTAAATTGGGTGGGTGGAGTATTAAAGGTGGGAAAGGGGTAAAAAGACCAAAAGGACCTCGTGTGCAACGCACGTGGGCTAGAAAGTGGATGGCGTTAACGCCGTTTGAAGCCAGGGACGATTTATGCCCCAAAGTTTCCCCACATGGACGATATGTACACTTTTCAAAGGTTTGAGGCGAAACGTGCAATTTGTCCAAACTTTAAAGACGGTTTTTGCAATTCTCTCAAAATAAAAAATAAATAAGAAAACTCAACAAAATTTAGATGGTACCTTTTGTACTTTTTTGGAGGGCGTGATACTCACATCACATCTTTTGATGCATGCATCACAATTTGTGCATTACAGTATCGTACGGTACAAACTGTAATGCCAATATTGTATGTTACAAACTGTAATGCAGAAATTGTGATGCAAGCATCAAAAAATGTATATCATGCCCCTTGCTTCCCTAAATAAATACATGTATTTCTGATATATTGTTGACTTTTAAAAAAAAAACATAAAAGAAAAAAAATAAGCATAGCTTATTTTAGTGATAATAAATAATCGAATCTAAGTCTAGTAAAAAGAAAAGTAAACATAAATAGGGATGCGTGCATTTACAACAACCATTCTCTCTTTTTCTTTCTTAAAAAGTCCACCATTTCTCCTATATTCTTACTACCAGTACAACTTTTCTTTTTCTCTCTCACACACATCAAAACACACATAACATAACATAGTACTAAACTCAAACTAAAACTAAACTACCCAACAAACACACAAAAAGCACACAACAAACAAACAGACAGACAGACATCAAATGGAACAACAAGAAGTAAAACATACTAGAAAATCCAACAAAAAACCCCACTTTTTCACATTTAAAGGATTGGGTTGTACGGCGCCGGCGCAAGTGTCGGTTCCGACAATGATTCGGTCGTCGGCGAGTTGGGAAGGAAAGAAAGTCAGAGAAAAGAAAGTGGGGAGAGATGTCTGGTGTGGGCCCGGCAGTGGGTTGTCAACTGATGTTGATTGTGTTGTCTCATCCAGAAGAAATAATATCAATAATAATAATAATGTTGTTGTTGTTTCTGGTAGAGCTAAAATTGATGTTGAAAAGATTAATAATGTAAGAGAGGTAATTTTTATTTATTTATTTGTGGATTTGTTGGGATTGGAGATAAATTTTGTATTTTGATAAGTGGGTTAGGTTTGAGTGGTTATAATAAGATAATATTTCATGTAAATTTGATTGGAATTCTTTTTATGGATAAAAAAGGACTTATAATTCAGTTTATTTAATGCAAGACTATCTAATTATTATTTTGATAAATAAGTTTCTGGTTATAGAAAGATTTGGATAAGCATGTGAGGATTTGCATTAATATTGAGATAAATAATCAGAATTTAGTCTAGGATTTTTAATTTTCTGAGTTATTTGGTGAAAGTAGTTTTGTTTTGATAAAAGTATTGTGGGATATATTTATTGAGAAATGTGTAACTTTAAGAATTGTTTTTGGAGTAAGTAATGCTTTTCTTGTTTGTTTGTTTTAATTATGGCAATAATCTATCTTATTAAAAAAGTATGGTGTTAATGATGGCAGCGAGGTTCATGTAGCGGAAGGAGAATGGTGCATCCTGAAGAAGACCTTCCATTCTTCGATACCGATACAAGAATGCCACACGAACATCGATTACGTGTTTTTGGTTCGAGACATCATCGTCATCTTAGACATCGTACTCCCCATGGCCTTTCCGAGGTTTGCACACATTTTTACATTTTATCCTCTTTCAAAAATGTTTACTTCATTCAGATAATAGTTTTAATACTTTGAAAATTTAGTAAATTTACTTATACTTATCTGTATAAGTGGGCTTGTAAATAAAAAAATGGGCTATTCATTTCTAAAAGATCGGTTTATATAATGACTGCCTATTTTCATAATACAAATGGACGGTTTTAAACCCTAGAAATTGAAGCAACAATTCCAGACTGCTCCCCTCAGTTCTTAGGTTGTTCATCTTCTTCTTAGGCTGCATTTCTGTTGATTGTGTAGTTTTTAATGTTTACGACAAAGTTCTCAGCCGAAAGATTTGTTATAGAAAATATTAGTGTTTTGAGTTAATTGTTTCAGTGTGTCTTTTTCATATTATGAGGATAAATGGCTATTAGATTTGATCATCTTTCGTATTTCTTGTGGTTTAATTTTTGATCATCTACATTTTGTATGTTATTTTCAATATATTTTTTACCAATTTGGTGGTTAAGCATTTTCAAGATTAAAATGTGATAAAAATAAAAAATTGTTTTGAGTGCTGCAGTTTCACGAAATGGGCTATTTACAAAAATTTTATGTCTGTTTTGCATTAAAGGTCAAAAGAAATCAAGATGTGGATCTCTTACTATATTTAAATCTTTGCATTTCTATAAAAATGTCAGTGGGTCTTGCAAAGTGATATGTCAAAATCCAGAATCTAGTTTTGGGCATAGACAGCTTTCATGTTAATGTCATTGTATTTTCAGTAGTTGAGAAAATTACATTAAACTAGACTCATATATACCTTCTCATTCAGTATCCAATGTAAATGGTTATTTTTTGTCCCCACTAATTTAATGTTGATCTTTATAACCTTGTTACCATTTCTTATATCTGTGATGTATTCTGAGTTGATGGTACTTTTTACATATATTATTCTTGGACTTCTGATATACTCATAACCATATGTGTTGTTAGATGTTGTAAATTTGTAGTCAACTTCCTATTTGCAATTAATAGGGACAAAATAGTTTTTGAAATGGGATACTCAAGACTGTAAATTATATTGCATATGAAAACTTGAAGAATCAATATGAATGCATAGGCGCCCATTCATTTAATCTAATTTGGACGATTCTCTTTGTTGATACAATGTCAAACACAAATGTTTATTTCACTTGCAACAAATTGACTACGTTTTACTTTGTACATGATTTCTTATCTGAAGTTACTCACTTTGGGTGCAGATTGTTACGCTCCAAGGTAATTTACTTATGGGGGGAAGATTAGATCACGATCAATACAGGGACTGGAGACTTGATGTGGATAATATGTCTTATGAGGTTTGTTTATTATGACTTTGAATTTGTTTTTCAGGGTTTTTTGTTTACTTTTAAGTAATTGGCAAATATATTTTGTTAGAAAAATATATTTGCCTAATATTAAGTTTTTTCATTGGTGGCATAATGTGCGGGTCTGGCATACTTGGTAACGGGTCAAAATGACCCAAAACAGCTTTTGGTCGTTGAAAATGTACTTTTCTAAAAACTTAATGTATTAAAAACGTTATCATAACATATAATCTAGGAGTTATTATCATATGCGTAAACAGATTTTTGACCCGCTTGACCCACTTTGTTCTTAGCTAAAAAGCTACCGGTATTTTTGTACCCATTTGTTAACATAACCCAAATTGACACATTCTTAGTAAATGAGCTGAAATTGTCATTGTTAATTCTTTATACGATACTAATTATGCACCCCTGTTAAAATAGGAATTACTGGAGCTTGGTGACAAAATTGGGTACGTGTGTACTGGTTTAAGAGAAGATGAGATACATCGATGTGTCAGGAAAGCCAAGGGCCCTGTAGTATCTGAGGACAAGTCATCGTCTCGCATCCCAACGGAGATGCAGTGGAAATGCACTGTTTGTCAGGTTTGGTTTCTTAGAAAATACACAACGGGTTGATTTGAAATACACACATAGTGAGTCTTTATAACTGCAAGTGTCGTAAATGCCATTTAGTAATAACAAGATTCTGATTATAAATGATTTGACTCTTGGTCAAATACCCTTTGGTTTAGTATCAACAAGGTGCTGTACTGATGAGAGTAGGCAAATAGTCAAATTGAGTCTAAGGGTGTGTTTGTTAAAAGTAGCAATGTGCAAAATGACGTAAAAGGACGAATACATTTTAAACATTGTTTTTTTAACTAACAAAATGTTTGGACAAATGTTTGTTTTTTAGTTCAGGATTAAATGAGATTTCTTGCAAGACTAGTCATTTTCACCAAAAAACATCGTAGTTCCTTCTATATCTTAAGATGATGTGGCGCGCCAATTTTCACATATTATTGTAATGAAACAGCAACTAAAATATATTCAATAACAAAAACATGTCAAAGTTATAAGATGAATATCACAACATTCGTTCATAACTGTCTATATCATTAGTACATGAAAACACCTTTCAACTGCTATGGTATTAGGGGTGGAGGGAGGAGGGTATTTTAGTTATTCAATATCTTTACTGCTCTAAACAAGCATTGGAAAATAAGTCTTCCTAAAAAATAGCCACAACTCACCGCTCTTTTGCCAAACGACCACTAAAAATTAAAATGATCATTGCTCACCGAGTCACCGCTCACCGTCACAAAAAGCTCCACACCGCTCCGCGCCAAACGTACCCTAAGAATTGTCAGTAACCATCTTGTAGCAAGCTATCATCTAATTGTCTAAAAGGGTGTTTGGATGTGTGTTTCCAAAGTGATTAATACGGTTTAAAGAACCAGAATGAATATAGTTCTACCCACATACAATAGTTTCATCTGTCCAAATGCACATCCAAACACCCTCAGACCACTTGGCGATAACAAAGCAAGAAGTCTATGAATAACACTTGCAAAAGCAATGGGTAAAGAGGTAGTTTTTTAGCTTTAAGATTGCCAAAAGAAAATGAAAAAATTTAACTGGCATTATGCATATTTAAAACAGGAGGAATATGAAGAAGAGGACGAGATTGGTAAGCTGGATTGTGGTCATTTTTATCATATGTATTGCATTAAGCAATGGCTGGCTCAGAAGAAAACGTGCCCCATCTGCAAAGCAGAAGCGGCTGTCAAGTCTTAACAACAGGCTGGCTGATTGTGTCTTCAAGTAGCGGAATCCATGTTCATAAAACTTCTATTTCCGTGAAAGGAAAGTAAAGAATCATTTTTCAGTTTTAAATTGGTGTTCCATTATGGGCTAGATATGACTTTTCTGGGCTTTTGGGCATTTCTTGAATTTAAATGATGGTTATCGCAAGTGATTTGCTTCTTTTATTGACTTGGAATGTGTGCGTTTTTGTTGTTCTACTTGATTTTGTTGGTCTTTGAGTATATCTTGTTGATGGCCTTGAAATGGCGGCAGCATTTTCAACGAGCTTGTGAAATTCTACTGGTTATCGAGAGATACACCGGAAGTGGCTTTGTCTCATATTTTATCCAGTTAGATAGCAAGTTATGGATCAGAATCAGATACTAGAAACCAGAAAGCAATGGAATATAAATCAACTGGTTTATTCCGGTTTGAGCGAAATAGTGCTTCAATTTGGTGAAAACTGCATCATCGAAAATACATGTATATATTGTTGTCTGTTTGTAGATGAATAAATGGTTCTTTGTTTTGTGTGCTGAATAAAGTGTCTGAATTAGAAAAAACTAGCCGGGTACCCGCGCACAGCGGCGGCGATAAGTATAGTTATATGTGTTTGCTTACCCGTTTAGTGAATTCGTTTCACAACACTTCGAATGTATATGTGTTAGTTGTAAATGTTTGTTTGGGTTACCCGTAACTTTCCCGTAGCTTTCCCGCGACATCATTATTCCCGCATATAGAAATACCCTCGCAATCTCTTACGCGTCAAACACTACCCCAAAAGTATATGATTTTGACGAATCAAGATTATATTGATTGAAATAAATGAAATAAAAGTTAAAGTTGTAAAAATTTGAATTAAAATAAAATAAACCCATTAAAAATATAAAAACTAAAAACTTTTAAAAATATATCAAAATGGATGATGAATTAAAGAGCATAAAATTTTAGAAAATATTGTGAAATTAGATTATAAAAAAAATAAGTAGATAAAAAGATATTTTAATTTAAAAATAAAGATGAATTTTTAGTTGAGAAATGACACATGTCATTTTATAATTGCAGATCTTTATCTTATTTTTTAGTGGTAGGAGTTATGTTTGGAGTTTGTTAGAAGTTAGACTTGGAGTTTGTTAAGAAGTGACATGTCATCTCATGATTGGAGCTCCTTATCTTAATTTTTGGTTAGAAAAACTCTTTCCATAATAAGCAAGTAAAAAAGTCTGAATTTTTAAGCCTTCTAATTTTAGAAGGCCTAAATGCATTATAAAGTAGTATAGATTACTGTTATACCCTTTTATTTGAAATAAAGTTAAGAAGTGGAAGGGGAAATATGTAAATTTAGGATAAAATGGATGGACTTAATTTGTAGACCCTCATCTCCCTGGCTTTTTCTAGAATGTCACATGTTAGTTTTAAGCACTAAACAAACATCCATTTAATGACTTAATAAACTTACATAATTTTCAATTAAGACACATTAAATTGTTATCAAACACTACCTAAAATTCATGCTTTGGAGGATATAGACCAACTAAAGGAAATAGTAGTTCTCATTTAATATATATATATATATATATATATATATATATATATATATATATATATATATATATATATATATATATATATATATATATATATATATATATATATATATATATGGGATAACTTGGCTACAATTTTTGTAGCCAATTAGCTACAATCCTTCACAAAATACACGAACAATAAATCAGGGACCCACAAAAAAGAATCAGGGACCCACAAAAATAAACAGAGACCCACAGTTTTTAGCACAAAATTGTAGCTAATTAGCTACAATAAATTGTAGCTAATATATTCCCTATATATATATATATATTATATGGGTTTGTGAACCCAATCATTTAGCTAAAAAAAAAGAAACACACCTTAAATCATTCTATAGTCAACTAGTTTTTGAGGGGTTTGGTTACTTCAATAACTTTGTTTTGAAATTAAATGATAATTCATAAATCTATAATTTTGTAATGTCAAGATTTTCTTATAAAATAATGTTAATTTTTTTTACTTATATAGTTATAATACTCGTGCACGCACGGGTTTTTACATAATTTTTTTATTATGTATTAATATCGATTAATAATTTGTAAAGATTTTTTAGTTGCACGAAGAATTTGATTTTCTTTAACTGGAATTGTATTTAGTAGCACATAATGACCCTTGATACAATATGCGTCGTTATATGTACAATTTCATCTATTTAATTTCATCTCACACTAACTCGTGAGGTTGTGCATTCATTTTGATATTTATATTTCTGTTAATAATAATTTTAGCCGTATTTAATTTTTAAACCCGTGTACGCGCGGGTTAGACTTATAAAGAGAAATAACATGAGTTGGGATAGTTAAATTATTATTTTTCGTCATATCTTTACTTAATCTAATAAAGAGGAATAACGAGTTGTTCGTATATGTATAATGTCGTGTATTCATTTACATATCATAATAACCATTGTTTTCATTTTGAAATTTATAATTCCGGGCAAATATATTAATTTAATATATAATATTTATAATTAAAAACACATATGTTGTATTTAAAAAAATAAAAATAAATAGAATAGGTGATATAAAATCTAGAGGGTATTTATTTAATACATAAAGCTATTAAAAAAACATGAGAACTTATAAGGTATTTAAGTCCATATAGTTTATTTAAAATTTAACAGCTACTAATATTTATTAATTACCTATTTTTTTTATTATTATTTTTTTTTTTTACAAAATTGACACATAAGTTTTTATACACATTTATTTTGTTGGATATAATTTAGACAAGTATGACCAAATTGAAGCTAATTTAAACTTTAATTGGCTAACATGAATGCTCAATTTTGTTACGTAAGCAAAATGATGCACTCTCATTGCTACAATTGAATTTCTTAACATATATTTCCATTTTTTTGAAATCTCTTACTATTACATAAGAGATTATATTATTATAATTAGAGTAAACTGCAAAATGCATCCATGTGATTTATCATTTTTTTTGTCAATCTACATCCCTCGTCAGTAAAGGTCAAGCACTTTACATCCCTTGGGACTAATGATATAAATTTTTCTCCGTTATTTCCGATATATACCAAGTTCAAAATGAGAAACACTCCTAAACACCTAATTTATTCGTTTCATCTTCTTCTTTTCACCAAATCCACCATTCACCACCCACGACCTCTACCACTAATTACACTAATATCTTTTCACCACCTCTAGAAACACTTACATAATTTATAATTTTTTCTTTGTTCTTGGGTTCCTCGCTTTATCTGGTTCGGGTTAAAAAGAAACTGAAGCAAAACCGAACTGAACCAAATTTAAATTCGATTTGGTTTTAGGTTAACCCAAAAAACACGTATTACATAATTTATAATTTTTCATTTTCTTTTGATTATTTAAATTTTTATCACCAAATGTATATAATTATAAAACTTAGATGACTCAAATATACAAGGAAACAAATAAATTACTAACAAAGAAAAAGTTTTACAAGCTTAGAAAAATGTTATATTTATACTAAAAATATTTTAGTGATTTTTCATGTATATAAATACATAAGAAAATGTTTATGTGAATTCGGTTCGCTTTACGTTTTGCAAATCCAAATTCAAATACAAATTCAAACCAAAACCAAATACTTGTTGGTGTGGTATCTCCCAGAACAGGGTTAAGACAATCAATGACAGTAGCAATACCACTAGGTGGTTACCGGATATCACTTGGAATCGTGTGATCACTTTCCAAAGTAAACTATTCGACCCTAATGCCTGGGTATCACGAATATCTACTTGGGATAAGACCAAATGCAGTTAGAGAATTAGGTACAATTCTATAACCCTTTCGCTAATAAATGTTTACGTTTTCTGTGTGTTCTTCATGCATAATCAGATCTCCTATTTATAGGAGGTTACTCTTAGCTAGTCAAATGGAATTATGAGTATTAATCGCCCATTAATAGCCTCATAATTATCCCCATTATAGCCGTTAGTGGTTACATGACCAATTAAACGTGGTCATTAAGCGGTTGTAACCGCCATTTAGCAAGATGCTTTAACACTAGCAGTACTTTAACACTAGCATTACTTTCATACCATTAGCAGTACTTTCACACTAGCAGTACTTTCATAGCACTAGCAGTGGATACACTTCTTTAGTGGAAACACACACTTCAGTCGAAACACTGCTTATCAGTGGAAACCACAAGCAGTACTTTCCACAAACAAGCTTTCTACTAGCACTACCAATACAAACCACTACAAGAGTCAAGGTGTTCATGGACCTTATGGGTGTACACTCCGTACCTCCTAACCCATTACAAGGTGTGAACTAATCCCACAAGTGCACTAAATTTTCCAACAATCCTCCCCAAATTTAGTTCACTTCCTTTGCATGAAAAATAAACATCAAGCAAAACATGTGCATAAACGAAAATGTCCTGAGGATTGAATTTTCATCTTAGTAAATTACACGTTTCAAATATTCGAGAATCCGGGTGTTCTAAGAATTGAACCCTTCAACCCATTTGAATACCTGAAGATAAAATACACACAAGTTTTCAAACACTTATCAGCTCATGACACTATACAAGCCATGTGTCCATATCCAAATTCATAAATGTTGTGAAATCTAAAAGTCCAAAGCTTCCTGAGGCGGCAAAACTTCAACATTTACATAGGTGGTTCCTCTTTATTCATGCTCCTGCCAAGCACTTTTTCAAAGAAAATTAACCATTAAGAAGTAAAGACTTCATCCTCCTTTCAGGAGCACAACCTTGGGATGTAAATAAAACATGTGCTCCAAATTCAACAATGTTCACTTTCCACATTGAACTCAGCTCCCAAGTTTCCTTAGGAGGGAGTTGGGTGTCCTAGCATTCAGTGACTAAGTTGGACTTAAACCCATCCCTTTAGCAGACTTTATAACCAAGTCTCTAGCCAGACCATTCGTCAAGTGATCACTAAGTTCGTTGAGATCTAACAAACTCTATAGATACCACCCCATTCATGATAAGCTCACGAATCATGCTATGTCCGACACCTAAGTGTCTAGACTTACCATTGTACATCTGGCTATAAGCCTTAGCCAATGTAGCCGCACTATCACACCGGATAGAAATAGGTGCTATAGGTTTAGGCCACAATGGAATCTCAAGGAGCAAGTTTTTCAACCATTCAACTTCTTTACCGCATGCTAAAGCCACAAATTCAGATTCCATTGTTGAACTGGTGATGCAAGTTTGTTTCTTGGATGCCCAAGAAATTGCACCTCCACCAAGTAGGAATACCCAGTAGACGAATTGTCTTCTGTTCTGATCCAACTTGCATCGGTGTATCCTTCCAACACGATGGGTAACCCGTATATGAGAGACTATAATCCATAGTTTTCTTCAAATACTTCAGTACCCTTTGAACTGCTTGCCAGTGATGAGCACTAGGATTACTAGTATACCTGCTCAATTTTCCCATTGCAAAACCAATATCGGTCTTGTACAAGTCATGGCATACATCGCACCAATTACCCTAGAATACTCAAGTTGAGATACTGACCTTGCCATGATTAGGCATCGCTTCTCACAAGTATCCATAGGTGTACTTATCTGGAGTACAATCAAAGTAATTGAATTTCCTCAGCACCTTCTCAATATAATGAGACCGAGAGATATAAATTCTTTTACTTTCATGTTTAATCCTTATACCAAGGATAACATCACCCCATGTCCTTCATGGAGAACCTTGATGACAAAAATTCCTTTGTCACGTCAACCTGATTTTGGTCAGTGCCAAAGATCAACATGTCATCAACATATAGACAAATGATGACTCCTTTACCAGATTCATCAAATTTGCTATACACACATTTGTCAGCTTGGTTAAGAACATAACCACTAGACATAACCACTTCATCAAATTTTTGATGCCATTGCTTAGGTGCTGCTTAAGTCCATAAAGAGACTTAATCAGTTTACACACCTTGTTTTCATTTCCAGGCATGATGAAGCCCCGAGGTTGGTTCATATAAACCTCCTCATCCAATTCACCATTCAAGAAAGCTGTCTTCACATCCATCTGATGAATAATCATATTGTGAATAGATGCCATAGCAATCAGCGTCTTATGGTACGATACGAGCCACAGGGCATAAGTATCAAAATAGTCTATCCCCGACTTTTGTTTAAAGCCCTGAATAACTAATCTAGCCTTGAACTTTTCAATAGTTCCATCTACCTTCATTTTCTTTTGAAAATCCTTTTGCAACCTAGAGGTTTGCAACGGGAGGTAGATCAACCAACAACCAAGTGTTGTTCCCCATGATGGAATCCATCTCATCATTGATTGCTTCTTTCCAGAAAGCAATATCCTGGACTTCATTGCTTCTTCAAATGTCTTGGGACCATCCTCAACAATGAACCAATATCCCTTGTTCCTTCAACTAAGTATAGTTGAAACTCAGGTCCAAATGACTTTGGATTCTCGACCCTTTTGCTCTTCCCGAGCACGAGGTTCAGTTGTTGAACCACAACCTCATCAGGGACCACTGATGGTTCATCATCGAGGACCTCGATACACCGTGTCATGAGTTCCATTAGGAATCCTCTGACTTGGTCTAGGGACTGATGAGATTCTATTCTCATCAAAAGTTGCATCCCTTGATTCAATTATAGAGTTAACCGAAACATATTCATTAGGTTCAATAACATAGAACCTATAAGCCTTGGAATGCTCGGCATATCCAACAAAGATGCAGTCAATGCCTCTTTCACCCAAAGTATTTTTCTTTGGATCAGGGAGTCTTACAACACCTTACAACCCCGGACCCTAAGATAGTTCAGGTTGGGTTTCCTTTTAGTCCAGAGTTCATATGGGGTAACCTTGTTCCTTTTGTTGGGAACCCTATTTAATAAATAGCAAGCTGTTAACATAGCTTCACCCCCGAACCCTTGACTCGATCCCGAAAAGGATAAAATGGAATTAACCATCTCCTTCAACACCACTGTTTTCCTTTCGAAATACCATTTTTTGAGGAGTATAAGGGCAGTCATTTCATGGATTATACCAACAGACTGAAAATACTGAGTATCCATGTACTCACCTCCCCTATCAGTCCTTAATCTTTTGATCAAAGACCCAAGTTGTAATTCAACTTCAGTTTTAAACACTTTGAATTTATCTAATGCTTCATCCTTGGAATGTAAAAGATAAACATAACAAAACCTAGAAGCATCATCAATAAATGTCACAAAGTACTTCTTGTTCCCTAAAGAGGGAGTGGCATGCAAATCACACAGATCACTGTGAATAAGCTCCAAGAGATTAGTCTCACGACTAACACCCTGAAAAGGTTTCTTGGTAATCTTGGTCAACATGCAAGTTTTACACTTTTCGGTGTCCATGTCAAAAGCTGGGATCAACCCATCCTTAGACATATCTTGCAACCTTTTATAATGAACATGGCCAAGTCTAGCATGCCACGGGGTAGAGACAGATGGTCGTGGTGGTCACACATTTGAATTTACACTATCGGTGGAAATAAATGCACTATCGATGGAAATATTAAGCTGAACATTTGATTACATAAATAACCAAAACCAATAAAAACACCATGCTTAGAAAGCACAAATTTATCCGACTCAATAACTTGTTTATAACCATGATTATTCAAAATACTACTTGAAACCAAGTTCTTCCTAATATCGGGAACATGAATAACATCAAACAAAGTTACAATCTTTCCTGAACTAAACCTAAGATCTACACAACCACGACCATGCACCAAGGTTGTTGACTCATTTCCCATGTTAATAATAGAACCATCATTCATGACTCATAAGTCTTGAACCAGCTTCTATCTTTACACACATGAACTGTTGCACCAGAGTCAACCCACCACGCAACATCATCATCCCGCACATAATGAGATTCAGATACATATGTAACATAATAAATCTGAAAAGACTTATTAACCATATTCTGACCTTTTAGTGATTTGGAAGAACCACCACTCCCGAACCATTAGTTCCCGATCCATTGGCTTTACCACCAATTTTAACACCCTTGCAGTCCCTTTTAATGTGAACTGTTTTGCCACATTTCCAACAAGTAGGTGTTGCCTTCTTGTTTGGATCTGCCCTTATGTTATCATGATATTTCGTTTGCCTTTGTTGTCATTGTACCTGGTGGAGTTGTTATGCTCCACCATATTTACAACAGATGCACCAAAGAATATTGCTGCTCTTTGGCTTGTCATTATCCTGCATCTTGAGAGATTCCTCAATGCTGAGATGATGCCCAACTCAACCAGAGTTAACTCCTCTTTCTTATGTTTCAAGGTATGCTTGAAATCTTTCCAAGAAGGAGGGAGTTTGTCAATGACACAAGAGACTTTAATGGCCTCATCCATGTTCATATTGTGTTGTGTAAACCTTCCAAGTATTCCAAGAAGTTCATTGTATTGTTCCATGAATGGTCTTGAATCAGTCATTTTGTAATTTGTGAAATTACTAACAAGAAACTTCTTACTTGATGCATCCTCAACCATATATTTGGCATCCAAGGAATCCCACAGTACTTTGGAAGATTCAAAGTTATTATAAATATCAAACAGAATCGACATACCATTGAGAATAAGACCTCTGCATATGTAGTCATCATTCTCCCATTTGCTCCTCCTCCTAATCTGCTCAACCGTAGGATCATCCCCATCATCGGGAATTGGAGTAGTCAGCACATAAACCACACTCATGCTTGACAGCAAGAAGTGCATCTTCTTCTGCCACCTCCTAAAGTCCACCCCTTTAAACTTATCCAGCTTAGCAAAGTTTGAAGCCATGTGTTTCATTGCAGCAGTTGCCATTGATTATCACAAAATAGTTTACTTTGATTGTTGGTGTGGTATCTCCCAGAACAGGGTTAAGACAATCAATGACAGTAGCAATACCACTAGGTGGTTACCGGATATCACTTGGAATCGTGTGATCACTTTCCAAAGTAAACTATTCGACCCTAATGCCCGGGTATCACGAATATCTACTTGGGAAAGACCAAATGCAGTTAGAGAATTAGGCACAATTCTATAACCCTTTCGCTAATAAGTGTTTACGTTTTCTGTGTGTTCTTCATGCATAATCAGATCTCCTATTTATAGGAGGTTACTCTTAGCTAGTCAAATGGAATTATGAGTATTAATCGCCCATTAATAGCCTCATAATTATCCCCATTATAGCCGTTAGTGGTTACATGACCAATTTAACGTGGTCATTAAGGCTTGTAACGCCATTTAGCGATACTTTAACACTAGCAGTACTTTAACACTAGCAGTACTTTCATACCATTAGCAGTACTTTCACACTAGCAGTACTTTCATAGCACTAGTAGTGGATACACTTCTTCAGTGGAAACACACACTTCAGTGGAAACACTGCTTATCAGTGGAAACACTGCTTATCAGTGGAAACCACAAGCAGTACTTTCCACAAGCAGTACTTTCCACAAGCAGTACTTTCTACTAGCACTACCAATACAAACCACTACAAGAGTCAGGGTGTTCATGGACCTTATGGGTGTACACTCCATACCTCCTAACCCATTACAAGGTGTGAACTAATCCCACAAGTGCACTAAATTTTCCAACAATACTTAGTTTGGTTTGGGTTTGACAATATTGGTGGCTAGATGAGGGTGAATGGGTGTAATTTTATTAAGAGGGATATTTGACTTTTGGTAGATAACGTAACAAACAGAGAAAAAATTACATCGTTAGTCCTAAGGATGTATTATGCTTGACTTTTACTAACGGAATGATGTAGATTGTCAAAAGTTTCTAACAGAGATGTTTCGTGTAGAAATTGACAAACCACACGAATTTATGCCGAGTTTTTTAAGAAGCTGAAAAAAAAAACTCATTTTACTTTTAAATCATATAATCACACGTGATTATGTTGCAAATAGTTCAGCTTTGAGAAACAATCACATGAGACTTCATTTCTTTTTCTAATAATTTTTTCAATCACATGTGATTTAAAGATTGCGCATAAACAAAGTTCACGGTACTACGAAGTATCTACATTAAAAGGTTCATCAAAAGTTTTATACAAGATTAAATTATTTGTGAATTGAGACCACGTAGTAAAGTGTTTGTAATAATATGACATCAAATATATACAAGTGTTTATATTACTTGCTGAGAAAAGTGACATTGGATTGAAGCAAATTCACAACTAAAATATGAAATACTATAAAAGATGATACACGGATATAACGTGGAAAACCCTAATAGGGTAAAAACCACTGGCAAGGAAAGATACGTTTCACTATGATGAAAACTAGGAGTTATACCTTCTCTCTATTAGAAGGATAAACACTAATCTTTTGTATTAGGAGCTATTTCACCAACTCTCTAATTAACACAAATAGTAAGAGAAAGAATGAGATCCAAAGAACACTTCTATGTGTTTATGTTCGTTGGAAATGGGATACTGAAATGAGGCACATCTCGTTGCCTTTTATAGGCATATGGGAAGCCATTTGACATCACTCATGACTACATCTTCCAAGTTGCATGACCAACTTGTCCACTATCCACTTGCAAAAAAGGATTCCACATTCAGATACAATGTATCTTTTAAAAATCTCCTACTTGAAGATTCGATTGAAGCTCAATCAATCTTCACACCGTTATCTTTCCTTGCACTTCCATGTTGCTTACGTTTCTGCTAGGCCGCATAAGGATCGACACCATATAAACTTGTCACAGTTGATTGCTTTAGTCAGATAAACTGCCACGTTATCATCAATATGTATTTTCTGCATATCCACGGTTCCTTCTTCCACTTTCTCACGAACGAAGTGATACTGAACTCGTATATGCTTTGTCTTTGAATGAAATGCTGGATTCCTTTCCAGATACAAGGTGCTTAGATTGTCACAAAATAGAGTAATTTTCTCTTGTTCGTGTATGAGCTCTTCCAACAACATCTTCAACCATACTGCTTCTTTGCTGGCTTGAGCAACTGCAACATATTCTGCTTCCGTCGTTGACATGGCCACAACTGACTGCAGTTTTGAAACCAAGCTTACTGTTCCGCCAGAAAGTGTAAACGCATACTCGGTGGTTGTTTACTCCTTTCAAGATCACCTGCATAATCAGAATCAACATATCCCCTGACAATTAAACCCGATTCCCCATAACATAATGCAACATCCGAGGTTCCTTTAAGATATCTAAAGATCCTCTTCACAGTTTCCCAATGCTCTCTACCAGGTTCCGCCATGTACCGACTCACTACTCCAACTGCATGTGCAATGTCTGGTCTTGTACAAATCATCGCGAACATTAAACTTCCCACTACTGATGCATACGGTACTCGAGACATCTCCATCCTCTCTTCTTCACTGCTAGGACTCATCTTGGAGGATAACTTGACATTAGTAGGAAACGGGGTTGATATTGGCTTACAATCTTGAATATTGAACCTTTGCAAGATTTTCTTCACATAATTTTTCTGTGAAAGACAACTTTTCCTACTAACTCTATCTCGGTGAATTTGCATCCCTAGAATCTTGTTTGCGGGTCCAAGGTCTTTCATCTCGAATTCCCTAGCGAGCTGTGCCTTTATTTTACTAATACGATCTTTGTTGGGGCCTGCAACCAACATGTCATAAACATATAACATCAATATGACAAAATCATTGTCTCCAAACCTCTTGTAATATGCACAAGGGTCTGCGTGTAATCTGTTATATCCAAGGCCAATGATGAAAGAATCAAATCTCTTGTACCAACACCTTGGTACCGCTTTTAAATGTACATAGATTTTTTAACCCGCAAACCAAGTTCTATTTTCCTTTTTGTTTAAAACCTTCTGGTTGGAGCATGTAAATTTCTTCCTCAAGATTTCCATGAAGAAATGCAGATTTCACATCTAGATGCTCTAGATGTAAATCATATGCAGACACACATTGCCGAACCACTCGAACAATTGTCATTCGAACCACAGGGAAAATATTTCATTGAAGTCGACTTCTTCTCGAGCATATCCTTTGACTACCAATCTTGCACGATACCTCTCCACCTGGTCATCACCGTTCCTCTTGATCTTGTACACCCATTTGTTTCCAATGGGTTTTCTACCTGCTGGTAGTGGCATTAGTTCCCATGTTTTATTCTTATGAAGAGCTTCAATTTCTTCTTGCATTGCTACCATCGAGAATGATGCATCTGAATTATTCAGTGCTTCTTGAAGAGTTGATGGCTCTCCTTCCTCTGTAAGAAGACAATATGCAACGTTACCCTCCATAACATAATCCGAGTGCCATACCGAATGTTTTCTTTCACGATTCAGAGTACGAGTCATTGGAGCTTGAGACTCGGTTGTCTCATTTACCTCGTGCTGTGGTACGGCTTCAAAAGAATCATTCGACTGAAATTTCCTTTCCATCTGTATTGATGTAGTTTCTCTTATAGTGCTATCACCTTCTTCAATCTCTTAAATTTTGTCTTCTATAAAGACAACATCTCTGCTGACGACTACTTTGTGGGCAGTGGGATCCCACAAGTGATACCCCTTTACTCCGTCAGCATACCCTAAGAACAAACATTTTCTGGATTTTGGATCCAGCTTTGTAGTTTTTTGAGAATTGTACATCACATATACAAGACTTCTAAATATATGAAGGTCTGAATAGTTGACTGGCTTTCCCGTCCACATCTCCATCGGTTTCTTCAACTCAACTGCAGTTGAAGGTGAACCATTTATCACATAACATGCGATATTGACAGCTTCTGCCCAGAACGATTTTTCCAAGCTTGCAGTTGCCAACATTGCTCTTGATCTTTCTAACAAGGTTCTGTTCATCCGCTCTGCCACTCCATTATGTTGAGGAGTGTATGTTGTTGTGAACTGCCTTTTGATTCATTCTTGCCTGCAAAAAGTATAAAATTCATCACTAGTGTATTCGCCTCCATTATCTGTCCTCAAACACTTGATCTTCTTTCCAGAATCAAGTTCAACCCGCACTTTGTAAACTTTGAAAACTTCAAACACATCATACTTCTTCTTCATTGGGTACACCCAACATCTCCTGGAATAGTCATCAATGAAGGATACAAAATACTTTGCTCCTCCCAGGGATAGATCTGGTGCGTACCATACATCAGAAAGAACCAATTCTAGAACAAAGACACTTCTAGAATTTGATGTCTTGAATTTTAGGTGATGTTGCTTGCTGATAACACAATGCTCACAGAAAGGTAAAGAAACCATTATAAGGCCAGGAATTAACTTCTGTTAGTGCAAATATTACGATATTTAATCTATACAGTCTCGTTTGTTTTGATTGATGACAAACATGTAACTTGTAATACATAACGTAAAATGTACAAGTTACTTGTAATTACATTTGTCTCAACATACATTCAACACCTCTCGATGTCTCAAGTCCTCGTATGTTACAACACAGGTTCGTACATGTTTGTTATGTGGCATTATGATCAAACCCATTAACAAATCATTTAGAATGTTTAAAATACGTTTAGAGTCACTAAGTATTTTAATAGGTTAACCATTCTATTTCGAACCTCATTTTACATTTTGCATTCACAAGTATTTTATACAAATACATCTTTTGTAAAATGTCTAACAAATATATACTTTTATTTGTACAAGTAAACTAACTATAATATTCATACAAGTACTAAAGTTTACTTACACTTGAAAAAATATATATTATTTTGTCAAGCACCTAACTAGATATTTTATTTTATAAAAGGCAATTAGACTTTTTATAAACTAGTTACATAATACATTTTACAAGTTTATTTTCATGAACATTTTAATCTAAATGAAAATACATATTAAATCATGGCATGCATCATCCTTGTAATCTTTAGAAGATTTCATAGAATATTTTGTTTAGATTTGGACTCTACATAGCTTACACAATCTTGGATGGATTTGGTTGAATTTGGTAAGATTTTGGTAATCTTGCTGTCAGACCCCCACGGTACCAAAATGGTACACGGGCGGAACCCTTTTGAGGGTTTCGTGGTCCGTGGACGCCTCTCCATTTTGGCTATAAATAGCAAGCCAAACCAAGTTGTTTAATCATCCCTTCAACACACTTTTTCTCTACCCTTCTTGCATCATTTAGATATGTAGATAACAATGTAGAAACATACATTAATCACCCTCACCATCACATGATCATAATGCTTCTAACATTCATCTTTGTTGTAAGCATACTCTACATCTTGATCAACCAAGGAAAGCTTGGAGATCTAGCCATCCCCACTCACCACAAGCTGAAGATCTATCACAACAAGTTTAGGGAACTTGTGATCTTCATCATGAAGGCTTTCTATCAATGGAAGATCATTTAGAAGTAGTTATTCATATCCATTAGACATTTGTGTCATGGATCATTAGTGTAAACATCATTGCATCATAACAACACTTTCACCAAACTAGATTAGATGGTTTATGTGTTTGTGCCATAAAACACAAGGTTTATTATGTTGGGCCATAAAACATATTGGGAGTGGTTGTACCCTTGAAAAGAACTCGACATCTAGCTTAGTGTCGGAAATATTGTATAAGCGACGTTAGGTTGGTTCTACCTCGAGCTAGAACTCGGTATTTAGCTTTGTACCGAAAAGTGTAGCGGACGATTGTAAGGTTTTCTCCACCAAGAAGGGAGCTTGTTGATTTAGTGAAGTAACTCTCGAGTTGGGTACCCGGGGAGTGGAGTAGAGTAGGAAAGAGATCCGTGACCGAACCACTATAAATCATCGTGTTCGGTTTGCACTTTCCTTTCTTTATCTCTTTACTTTTATAGTTGCACTATACTATTGCTTGTGATGTGGTTTGATGTTAATGCTTGTGTGACAACATGGTTTACTATGCTTTATATTAGTCACAAACAATAATTGGAACTTTCATATTATAACAAGCTTCATAAGCGATTTGATACTAAAGATTTAAAGTTTTTAAACGGTAACATATTCACCCCCCACGTTTCCACAATTGGTATCAGAGCCATGTAGCTCTTATTTTCAAAACAAATGGTTTTAAAATAGAGTACGATCCATGTATCAAATTACCATTGAAGCGAAAAATAATATGAAAAGTGCTTTGCTTGTTATACTTAGAAATTTTGTTGTTAAATGTAACTTTGTATACAAGCTTGAAGGTTTTCTTGAAAAATAAAATAAAAGTTTGTTGAAAGAACTAATAAGTATTGTATTGTGTGCTTATAGAAAATTTACGAAGAAATATGATTTTAAAGGAGTGTTTGGGATAACTATAAATTTAGTTGAAAAATCACCTCCGTAAATGTTTAAGATAAGTTACATAAGTAGATATGTTGTTAAATATGTGTATTATATGTTTACTATGAAATCTAGTAAGTTACACACGTTTTCTTTATGTCAAATACTAGTTTTGGTGAATACGTCTCAGTACCACGGCACCAAATCTTATAAAGGGCGGTTCCCTTTATTTGGTTCCGTGGAATCCGTGTGTACAGATGCGCTTTTTGGGCAACTTCAAAAAATCATAACTAATTAACCGTAAGTCCGTACGAGTCGAGCCACCTATCATTTTAAAGGGAATTGAGTCTACTTTCACTTAAAAATACTTTTATGACCTGAGTCTAATTTAAATAAGTGAAATAGACCAAATACTATAGTATGTCTAAAATATTGAGTTTCGCTTTAACGTAAAAACTCAAATTTTTGAATCAAGCAATTTAAGTTGGTATTCTTAGAACTTTGATACAACTTCCTTTGAAACTAAATAATTTGGTAATATGTTTAAAGGAAACTAATCAAGCTTGGTATACATCGTCATATTTAAACGCAAAATGACGAAAAGTGTCTTTCTTGTTATGCTATGCTAAATGACCACTTGTTTATGTTGTTTGCATACATGTTGCTTGCTTATTTTTAAATTGTTGTTTACACTTTGTTTGCATAATATAAGTGTCAATCTTGCCATGTTAGCTATTCGCTTGTTTGACGATTTCTGGTGTATGCACAATAGGATATTTGCTACATTTTGTGCACTAAGTTGGAAAATTGTTTTACCATCGCTTGTAGAATTAGATCACTTTCTTTGCATAAGTCATACTAACATCTCACATAAATTATGAAATGTTATAACTAAACTTAGCAATGAGTACTAACTAAATTAGTTAAGTACTTTGAAAAATGAAGGTTTTAGAGAGTGTTTGGTACAAGGACAAAAACAATGTTGTATGATGTAATTTATGTGTTTTTGCTTTGTAGGATGATAAAATAACTTAAAACATTGATGTATGCTAACCGGTTCATGCAGGGGGATAAGACACGGGTGTTATCAAATTTTACCCATTTTCACTTATATGTGAAAATCGTTAGCCCTTGGTCAAAGTCTATGCTCCACTATGTTTGTATATATGTTATTGACTTTTCCTAACTAGAAATGATTAATGTCACATGTTTTAAGCAAAAAATCAGGTTTCGGAAAACTCTCGACACCTAAAAATGGGTCATGAAGTTTTCTGGTGTCCACGGATTAGACGGCACCAAAAATTTGGTACCGTCTGTTATGCATTTTGGTACCGCGTTCATGTCTGTAGCGGACAAAGTGCACCAAATTAAGGGTTCCGCTATGCAAAAATTGGTGCCGTGGATTCTACAGGTAAGTTGTTTAATTTTACTAAATCCCGCAATCTAATTTTCCAAATTTCTTTTCTAGGATAGTTGTTAATGTATATCTTTCATATGTCATTCAATACATCCTCAATGGATTAACTTAGGATGTTTGACATGATCTTAGACACTTTTATCTCATTAGAAACTACCATCTTTGTATGGATTAACCTCAATTAAGCCACTTAAGAAAAACCACTAGGATTAGCATTCGATCTTGTTGCTTCATTAACTTGAACTCTACATCATCAGACTCATTACCTCTCAACATCTCATCACCGATTCAAGATGTGAACTTTCTAAACTTAAGTGCTCCAACTCCACCACCAAAATAACCCACCATTATGACCTCTTCACAACCATCCAAAAACAGCTTCACTACCTAAGTCTTCAAAACTTGTACCTATCGAACTTTGTGCAACACAACCAACATCTCCTTACCCATTTGCGGATGACTTAGATGACTTACCGAGACTAACAAATCTGGACTCATTATTTGCAAAGATATCATACACAAGTCTATCATATGATTATAGATATTGTTTTGTATCTACATGTTTTGCCTCACTTGGTTAACATGAAAATAATGTGTCATCCTTCAAGACGATAAGTATTTACATAGAGTCATAACTCACACATATGTTAAAGACATACTATCAAGTCTTGTTTTCCTTGAGTTCAATCTAAGCTTTATAATCTCAAAAAATTAGGATTGACAACTTAAGTATTTCATCCGAAATATTCAAGTATATGCGACTTACGATTGTAGTCATTAAAAGTCATATCCGAAAAATCAACACCCAAGTATCTTAACAACACATGTTGAAACACTTATCCAAAACAAACAATCCACTGTGCCACTTATCCCTTTTTGACACCTACTATCGCTCTTCCATCTTCTGGCACCATTAAGCGTATTGCTCATGAACTTCCAAGAGCATCCTTTAAACCAAACATGCCCTTTCAAGGTGAACCTATACCTCAGCCCCTAAGCTTCATAGACATAACCAAAACTTCAAGAACTTCACCCACTAGTTGTAGCAATCAATGAACCATAATAATTAGTATCCGTACTTTTTGTGTTCAACATCTATGGACAAATAATCAACCTAAGTACTCCCATAGCACAACAAACCCCTACATCACCTCATCCTTAGTTAGACACACTAGAAGACCTACCACCTAGATCAAACAATCCACCATCCTTACCATCATTTAAATTCGTTGAGTGTATTTCTCAAAAAGCCTTTGTGTCCAACACTTGTATTGAATCAAATGCACGTTTGAACAAACTCAACCATCCTTTCCCACATATAAGGACTTAGATAATTCATTATGGCTAGAACCTCAACTATCAAATAAGCATGGTGCTCTTGGTAATTGTTGACAATTTCCACTAGGTATAAAGTAGTACTACCTTCAGAAATTATCAAAGTATTAGTAATACTTTGTCATTAAACTTCTGCATAAATTTCGTTAAACCTCAAATCAACATTTTAACAACATATGTTAAAATGCAATCTCAAAGCCAACATCATACACCCCAAGCAACAATGACTCTTGAGGAATATACATAAGAAACTCGAGTGAATTCCTCTTGTCATCATCTAGTGAATATAATCTTGAGACCAAGTTTATTTAGATGGGACTATCCGATTCAAACAATTTAGCTTCATATCTTCATTTAGGAAAACATGATGTTTTGAAGAACATTATGACTAAGATTCATGCGTTAAGCTTTCATTTTGTTAAAAGGATATTGTATATCCTATGCATCACTCTTGCGACATAAATAGTTGTGTTACAAGAGATTTCATTACACCTCATTGGCTAAATGATCTTGAAACAAACATCTACAAAGTTCTGTGAACTAGCATATCCAATTCATCTTGTCATACTTGTTTTCATAAGCATGATAACTTTATCCCATGGGATAATTTCATTTGTTGAAAGATACTATTTGTATCTATTTCCTTTTAAGCGTACATCCTAACCTAACCTTGCTCAAACCGAGTGCACATCCAAGGTTAAAACTACACATCTTTAGAGCATACACATGATCTATTGAAGTTAGTAACCTTATTTATATTCTTGTCAAATAAAGTTCCAAAGAGCTTTCTTGAGAACATTCTTAATTTAACATATTCCATTCCCTAGTCTTAGATGTATACATTTCAACTCAACGGAAGAGATGTCATTCATTAGATCTTACAACCTTAGATTCTAAACACAAGATTAAAACATATCGTTAAAATTCATGTGTATAACATGACGTCTTCATCACCTTAGTTATATTGCATATTAGTCAAGTCACATTAAGCCAAGTATTGGTAAACTATCATATTTTATGCACTTTAATAGGCAAAAGTAGGAGTTCCCATCTTTCTAACATGAGAATGACTACTGGAGAACCTATTGCACTAGAAACTCAATTTGACCTAACGGTTGAATTGCTTCTTGAAGAGAAGTTGGGTATGTGGAATCACTCGTAAAAATGGTCGTGTTTAGCCTTAATTGAGCACCACTAGTAATAGTCTCATATTCATTCTCCAACTTGAAAAATCTGTTTTCCTATACTTGCCTAAAGTAAGTGTTAAAACATTGATAGTTTGCCTCGCCTTAGGAATACTAATCAAACAAGTAGTATATATGACTTTTCTTTTAAAACCACTTGCATTGCACTTACATGTGTTGATTACATGTTCTTGTTTGATACGATAAGTTGATTTGACATTATCTTAGTGTTTTATAACTAGTCAAATATGTAAACCTTAGTAAAACCACTTGCATTGTACTTACATGTGTTGATTACATGTTCTTGTTTAATACGATAAGTTGATTTGACATTATCTTAGTGTTTGATAACAAGTCAAATGTGTAAACCTTAGTACGGTTTTATCTTTATAATGCTTGTATTCTTGTTTCATGCTACTAAACGTTTAAACCTAAACTTTATTTGCATGACACTTACTTTTGAATTATTTTTAGCATGATTAACATGTTACTTATAAACTCATAATATGCCATTTTGATACGTGATAATTTTGATATGATATATTTGTGTTTGAAAGCTATTAGTTGGCATTCTTTACATCTATGTGTAGTATGATCCAAATGATAGATGCTTCAAATTGTTATGTCTTAAACATGGCTTGCATGAATCTTTCATCTTGTTTCTTTTTGCTTGCTTATCACACCATTTGTTTGCTATGTGTGCACATATAATCTGTCAAAGTGCTTTTGGTATAACAAACTTTTTAGAAGCCTTTTTATCTTACAAATTAATCACATAGATTATTGTATATCCAAGTATGCTTAAGTGTCTAAGTATAACGACAAAACAATCTCATAATAAAATGTCTTGAATAAAGTCGTATTCTTGCATAATATGATTGTTTTGATGCTATCTTGTGTGGTGATTTCTTGTCTACTAAGTGCAATGTGTTGTTTTTGCTTATATAATATGTTATCATTTGATTTCTATCATGTTAACATCTTTTGTCACTAACAAATTTGTTTTGTAGGTTGATAAAAAATTATTTGTTATCTCACTTGGTTCTAACTTTTATATGCTCACTTTGCATAATCCCCTTTATTGCTACGTAGATTAGTATTATGCTTTATGTGACCCCTACAATTGCATATAGTTTAAAAGCATATAGAATTAAGTTCTAGAGGTGGCTTTTCATCTTTGTCTTTCAACCGACCTCTTTCCAAATCTCATTTTTGCTTCCGCTTTCCAAAAATCACCTCCATCATTATTTAGTTATAACAATACTCTAATCCTCTTCACTTCCTATTAGGAAACCACATGCCTCATCATACGATCATCTTGTATTAATCGAGAAGAGGTACGTGACTTTAAGGATGAAGTTCATTGTATGCTAACCATCATCCAAAAAAACATCACTAAGCTCATCTCTTTTGTTAACTCGAATAATCTCCTAAACACTTTGTTGTCATTCCTTATTTGATACACATTATGTTGGATGTCCACCAATTAAGGGGGGGAGAAATTCATTCACATAATTGTCTTTTGTCAAATTTTATGTCTCTTAGACTCTACAATACCAACACATAGGTAAACACCACTTAGCTAAAACCGGATCACAAAACCACAACTAGTTCAACCTTTTTAACCTTATATCACAAGTTTGCACCAATAACTCATCAAGTGAAAACACAATGTGTTTTACAAACTTCTTCATCTCCACAATCAACGAATCTAGGATTTTCCTTAACCTAGCACCTTACAACTTCACTATCTAGAACACCATCATAGGATCTTATTCTTTTCTCGCTTGACATATATCATGCATGTCATTGTCAGTGCAAACGATATATTAATCAAACAGCCATTTCCAACACGTTGGTCCATCCAACTCTCACTTATATGATGTCATTCTCATCCTCATATAGGTACCCATTATTATCATTAGTATTTTCCATATTGTCTTCACTTCTTTTCAAAGTGATAATCATCCATGTCGGTCAAAACCATGCTAATACTACATTTCCCATTGTCACCTAGAATAGGTCATTTTTATAATTCGTGTCAATCAATAAACGAATTTATCTTCATGTTATCACTTTTATATATTCTTAGATAGAATGCATTATTGATTACTCTTGGGTTGAAGCATATGAGAACTTGCTCAAAACAATAGGTTGTTAGCATCAATAAATCATTCAAATCATAACTCTTATGCATCATTGAAATGCAATGTCCATTCATATTTTTTTTCTTAGCTTTGGTCACTTTACATGACGAAAGGATTGCATGAATCCATATTTTTTATATTTGCTATACATATGAGTTTCTAACTCCTTAATAGCTTCCTACCTAATCACCACCACCTTCCATCACCACTTTCACTAATCATCACCACCATGGATTAGCGAAAACTTACTTTTGTAAATCTCGAGTCATCTACCATCACCACATGAATCCTACTAGTAAACCGACACCAACACTAGCACCACTAGTGGCACACCCGGTGGGAGACTTCATATCTTCTTTCTAGGAACTATTTTGTAGGTTTTATCATATTATATTCTCACTTTTCTTATGATTGTAATTAGGAGACTACACTTCATGAGATCTTTGATTATATCATTTATCACATATATACATCTTATTTTTCTTTGTGAAAAAGATGAAATATATTGCACTGATGTTTTTCATTGTAGGTTCATCATCATATACACTCGATTGTATATAATTTAATCATCTAAGGATGAAGTTTGCATCAATTATTTTTCTTATTTTAGGTGCTTCTTGACACCCTAGAACAAGGAGGAATATTCCTTTAAGCACTCATATTGCATCGTCTATACACTTGGTTGTATATGACATATTTGTCTAAATACAAAGCTTCTATTATACTAATATTTATTTTGAAGGTTCATCTTGACGCCCTAGAGCAAGGGGAGCTTCCGTCAAGAATTTACTGAATGCATCTTATATACACTTTGTTGTATATCACTTACTCGTCCAATGACGAATATAGTTTTGCACTAATATTTGTTTTGTAGGTTCTTAATCATACCCTGACGCCTCAAACAAGGGGGAGCAACCGTCAAGGGGGAGCATGCATGCATTTATCATCATTCTCACTTTTCAACAAGCATTTGTGCTTCGATAAAAAGTGGAGAAAATAGGCTAACGTTGCTATGCATTTTTCTTTTTCATATATTTCTCATAATTTTTTGCATAAAACTAACCTTGATGTAGGTTAAGCCTCTTTATTTGATCCATGGATCCGCTACCAAACAAGGGACGGATTGAAGTAGGCGATTTAACTTCACTAGGGATGATGCAAGCTCGCCTTATTGGGGAGAAATGAAGTTAAACTCCAAGGACACGCCCTTTTGTTTTCGACAAAGGGGAGAAGAGTGTAAACGGAGAAGGTAATGTAAAGGTAGTAAGGATAAAAGTAACCTTTTACATTTTACTTTCTATTACGTTTACATATCTTTGTCATCATCAAAAAGGGGGAGATTGTTAGTGCAAATATTACAATATTTAATCTATACAGTCTCGTTTGTTTTGATTGATGACAAACATGTAACTTGTAATACATAACGTAAAATGTACAAGTTACGTGTAATTACATTTATCTCAACATACATTCAACACCTCTCGATGTCTCAAGTCCTCGTATGTTACAACACAGGTTCGTACATGTTTGTTATGTGGCATTATGATCAAACCCATTAACAAATCATTTAGAATGTTTAAAATACGTTTAGAGTCACTAAGTATTTTAATAGGTTAACCATTCTATTTCGAACCTCATTTTACATTTTGCATTCACAAGTATTTTATACAAATACATCTTTTGTAAAATGTCTAACAAATATATACTTTTATTTGTACAAGTAAACTAACTATAATATTCATACAAGTACTAAAGTTTACTTACACTTGACAAAATATATATTATTTTGTCAAGCACCTAACTAGATATTTTATTTTATAAAAGGCAATTAGACTTTTTATAAACTAGTTACATAATACATTTTACAAGTTTATTTTCATGAACATTTTAATCTAAATGAAAATACATATTACATCATGGCATGCATCATCCTTGTAATCTTTAGAAGATTTCATAGAATATTTTGTTTAGATTTGGACTCTACATAGCTTACACAATCTTGGATGGATTTGGTTGACTTTGGTAAGATTTTGGTAATCTTGCTGTCAGACCCCCACGGTACCAAAATGGTACACGGGCGGAACCCTTTTGAGGGTTCCGTGGTCCGTGGACGCTCCTGTCCATTTTGGCTATAAATAGCAAGCCAAACCAAGTTGTTTAATCATCCCTTCAACACACTTTCTCTCTACCCTTCTTGCATCATTTAGATCTGTAGATAACAATGTAGAAACATACATTAATCACCCTCACCATCACATGATCATAATGCTTCTAACATTCATCTTTGTTGTAAGCATACTCTACATCTTGATCAACCAAGGAAAGCTTGGAGATCTAGCCATCCCCACTCACCACAAGCTGAAGATCTATCACAACAAGTTTAGGGAACTTGTGATCTTCATCATGAAGGCTTCCTATCAATGGAAGATCATTTAGAAGTAGTTATTCATATCCATTAGACATTTGTGTCATGGATCATTAGTGTAAACATCATTGCATCATAACAACACTTTCACCAAACTAGATTAGATGGTTTATGTGTTTGTGCCATAAAACACAAGGTTTATTATGTTGGGCTATAAAACATATTGGGAGTGGTTGTACCCTTGAAAAGAACTCGACATCTAGCTTAGTGTCGGAAATATTGTATAGGCGACGTTAGGTTGGTTCTACCTCGAACTAGAACCCGATATTTAGCTTTGTACCGGAAAAAGTGTAAGCGACGATTGTAAGGTTTTCTCCGCCAAGAAGGGAGCTTGTTGATTTAGTGAAGTAACTCTCGAGTTGGGTACTCGGGGAGTGGAGTAGGGCGGAAAGGAGATCCGTGACCGAACCACTATAAATCATCGTGTTCGGTTTGCACTTTCCTTTCTTTATCTCTTTACTTTTATAGTTGCACTATACTATTGCTTGTGATGTGGTTTGATGTTAATGCTTGTGTGACAACATGGTTTACTATGCTTTACATTAGTCACAAACAATAATTGGAACTTTCATATTATAACAAGCTTCATAAGCGATTTGATACTAAAGATCTAAAGTTTTTAAACGGTAACGTATTCACCCCCCTCTACGTTTCCACAACTTCCTTTCAACAAGAATCTTCATTCCTTGTTCTGACATATGTCCAAGCTTCTGATGCCATGTTACTTTAATTCTATGACTTGGACTATGTGAAGCAACATATGCTTCCCCCTCCTCCATTATCTCTCCCTTCAGTTGGTATAATTTCGCAGCCACCTTTTCACCTTTCATAAGTACAAGCGCTCCTTTTATAACTTTCATGATCTTGTTTTGTATTTCAACCTTACAACCAAGATCATCCAATTGTCCCAGAGACAATAGATTCTTTCTCAGGCCCTCCACGTGTCGCACATCCCGAATAGTAAGAACTGTACCATCATGCACCTTCACCATTATATTTCCAATTCCAACGATCTTTAGTTTATGATCATTGCAACTCTACACAGATCCGCCTCCAGAGATAGGTTTATATTGATGAAACCATTCTCTTCTTGCGGTCATATGAAAAGTAGCTCCCGTATCGAACAACCATACATCTGAAAATCTTTTCCTGCCTTCATTTGCAACTGCTACTTCATAACACAGAGCATTACCATCTTATGAAGTGCTAGCGAAATTTCCATGAGGATTAGAGGTATTTAAACCCCGACAATCTTTCTTAAAGTGACCCGTGATAGCAGGGTTAGGGTCGAGAAAACCTCCTTTTCTACGAGCAAGCTTTTCAAACCTCTAGGCAGTGAACCTAATCGTTGTAGTGTAGTATGGGGTAAGCCTCGGGGATTGATTTCGTTCTCTAGGGGAATAGGAATGCTAGAAAGAGATATATGACGAGAATGTGGGGTTGAGGATGATTCTTTTTAGTCTTTTTTATGTTTTTTTAGAAAGCAAAGGTAAAATCTCGAGGTATATGATTGGGGGGTGGTACTTCTACCAATTTCACTACTTAACTAATTATATAATTATCTAATTAACTACGGATAGTTTATGCTAATTGAGGTGTGCTCGTATGATGATTAAAGATGTGTTCACTTAGATGCTATTACTCTCTAGTTATCTTTTATTGGTCGGTTGAATTGTCACTTCCTTTATCTTAATTGATGCGTTGTATTCCGATTAGTCGTAGGGGGGGTGCCTAATTCCCTAGTTCTATGAATTGTAACTCTCCTTTAGAATACTCGGGATCGGCAAGTGTAATAGCATCTCCCCCGAATACACTATTATCAATAAGCTACAACTTACGCAATAAACACAACGATGGCCTAGGTGCACTCCTATGGCTTTTTGCTATTTAGGACGTTCAAGCTCACAACAATGAAAGAAGAAGCCAGTTTTCCTTACTCTAATGTCTACCAATTAAGAAAAGAGATAACCTAACAACAATCAATAACTAGGTTTCATAGATCTAAGCAAACACAAGAGTAATTTAGCTAGACATGTTAAACAAGCAAGCATACACACAATCAATTAAACATGGGGTAGACATAATGATAAATTGGATAAACAAAGTTATCTTGTGTAAAATAGGGTATGGGACCCTAGAATACTGTCCAAGTCGGACTACAACTGATTTAGGGTTTGCTCTCCAAAATTCTATCTCTTTAAATACAGAAAAATCGAATTCTATATATAGATTTACAATCGCGACGACGTCACCTTTTGCTAGTGACGCCATCAGGTCGCCGTCACTAGGGTTTCGTTTGGGCCAAGTCATCGTTGGGACGGCGTCACTTGAGATGTGTGACGCTGTCAGTCTTCATGCAGGTTGTTGATGCAGGTTTTCTGACCAGGTTTTAATATTTATAATGTCTCATTTACCTATGGTCCACCTTATGCACTCAAGGGCAATGTACCCAGTCGTGTATATTGTCAGTTTACTTTACATTAAAGTCACTTCTTTTAGCAACATAATCGGTAAAACCGAGGTCGTCCTAAGAGCTATGTGAGCGTATTCTAATTAAGTCTAGGTGTCACTGGTTTTAAGGTTTGAAATAATTAATTAACTAATAAACAAGAAATGAAAGCAATTAAAGAAAATAGAGTTGTGATCAATAGAGGGAAAGTGTGCTAACCTAATTACTCATCCTATCATGTAATGCTCATGTTTTACTACTTCAAGTTGATTCAAGTGGGGGTTTAAGTCGCTAGGACAACATTTGGTCAGTTCTTCCTAACCTATCAGCAAAGGTGTTCAACCTCCCTCTTCTTCATCATCCTCAATGAGCGAAGATGATGGTCTTCCAAACTCTAGGCTTCCTCCACTTGAGTACCTACAATAACTTCCTGAGTTGGAGAACCAATCAGCAGAGTTCAAGCAAACAAGGGGGATGTTCAAATGTATTGGCATGTACCTCACGTAAATGAACAACAAGTTGGACAAGCAATGAGAGGTTTTTGAGAGCTTTTGGTACAGTATGTTAAAACAATGATGTATTATGTATATTTGTTCTCCTAGGATGATAACTAAACTATGAACAACTGTGAACTAACCTCGGCTTGCATGGAGATAACACCTATGTGTTATCAATTTTTCACCCCTTTTCACACTAGTAGTGAAATTCATTACCCCCTGCTCAATCTATGTCTATACGTATGTTAGTATACGTGTTATTGTTATTTCCTAATCACAACTAATTAGTTACACATGTTTACAGCAAAATTACAAAATTTGAATGGGGTTCGGGCTGTCAAAAATGGCCTCTGTTAAGGATTTGGCATCTGCGGATAGCACGGAACCAAAAATTTGGTTCAGTCAAAATAGATCACACGGACCAGACGGAACCAAAAACCGGGTTCCGTCTGTATAATTTTTTGGTTTCGTGGACCTGCAGCAGACCAGATAAAATTTTGTTCTAATCCCGCACTCTAGATCACTCACTTTTGTTACTAGGATAGTTTTTACTGATACATAATCACATTAGGATGTCTTGAACTAAATTAAACTAATAGGACATGCATTTCTACCATAATTAGAAATTTCTCAAAATTCACTCAAGTTACCTTTCTGCATAAAGGAAGGAACAAAAAATTTGGTTCCTTGCAATCCGTGGCTATCCTATTTCCAGGATTTTGCAATGATTGAAGTTCATTTATTGCATATCTTTTACATG
The DNA here is from genome assembly GCA_910596185.1 of Chrysanthemum makinoi. Classification (NCBI taxonomy): domain Eukaryota; kingdom Viridiplantae; phylum Streptophyta; class Magnoliopsida; order Asterales; family Asteraceae; genus Chrysanthemum; species Chrysanthemum makinoi. The sequence continues at coordinate 112,670,788 of OU343224.1, read as the reverse complement.
TTAATCAACACATTCTAAATGGATTGACTTAGGATGATTTGACATGCTATTAAACACCTTAATAGGATTAGAAACCACCATATTTGTATGGATTAACATCAAATCAAAGACAATTCTCCATGAATCCTTAGTTCTATAGATTAAACACTTACAGGATGGAATTTTTCACATCTTCACTACCACCTCTCCATACTCTTAGCCTCCATTAAGCAAAGTCAAAATGACTAAATCCTCAACCTCATCTCCTTCAAACAAGCCACTTAAGAAAACCGCTAGAATGAGCGTACGTCCATGTTGCTTCGTCAACTTTGACTCCTCATCATCCGACTCCTCATCACTCAACATCTCATCACCCATTAGAAATGAGAACTTCCGCAACTTAAGTACTCTAACTCCACCACCGAAATCAACCATCATTATGACTACTCCACCACCAACAAAAACAGCAATTGTAAACCTCACCACCACCGGCTCCATCTCAACCATCTAAAACACCTTTACCACCAAAATCTCCAAAACTCATACTACTTGAACTTTTTACAACACCACCAACATCTCCTCATCCATTTGTAGATGATTTGGATGACTTACCACCTACGCCAACAAATCCATCACCGCTTCCATCTTTTGGCATCATTGAGCGTATTGCTCATGAACCTCCAAGAGCATCCTTTATGCCAGACGAGCCTTTTTAAGATGCACCTAGACCTCTACTTTTTCACCCAATCCACAAAGAAATCCATGGGCCACTATAAGGAGATCATGCTTTACAACCTCACTCATTTTCTCCACATATTGAAGATGTTGATGAGTCCATGTGGGAACCACCCACAATCTCAAGTAAAGATCCAAGCTCACCTACATAATTTCCAAGCCTTCTCCAACATGGTGGATTCTCATCTCAATGAGGCGGTGCAAATTCAAACCACTTTGCTCTCTTCCCTCATTGCTCCACCCAATCTCAACCATCATTCAACCAATGTTCCACCACCAAACAATGAACCTAGTCTACCACCAAACCAACCTCGCCATGGTTGTTCACATTGTGAGCGAACCGCTCATCTAAGTGAAAGGACCCGAATTATGGTCCACGAACTTCAAGATGAAATGAGGTTCATCCTCAAACACATTCTTGAGCATATTAAGGCTCTTTCCCATCTTCCACCACAATAGGATGGCTATTACTTATTTATAGGATTTTTATTTTCTAAATTATTTTTATTGTTTTTCTAGGATTTATTTTCTTTCTTATGTCAACACATCTCCATTATTGTCCATTTTATGACTTTAAGTCATAATTTTTTTTACTAATGAATGATGTTTGTTATAATGGTATTGGTTACTCTAAGTGCTTATTTGTTGGTTGTGATAATCATTTTGGTGATTGTATGTTGGATGTGATAATTACTTTTGATTATAGCATGTTCACTAACCTTTGTTTTGTAGCTTTTCACAATCCCTGTATCTTTCTCTTGACACCCAATTAAGGGGGAGTATTGGCCAAGGGGGAGCATTTGGCTCGGGCTCATTGCATTATCCGCCTCGCCTCTTCTTTTTGTTTCGACAAAAAGGGGGAGAAAATAGTTATAACTTGAAATGAGAAGATTCTGATACTTTACTCTTCAACTAGTTAGTTATTAAAAATTTCAAGTTAAAACTCATATTTTTATAATTCTTGAAAAACGTATACAAACATTTAAAAATAAAATTTATGTTTTGTTCTCAATAAAAAGGGGGAGATTTTTAATAAAAATATCGTCTAAAAACGTTATTTATATTTTACGATATTTGCTATATTTTGTTGTTAACAATAATAAATTTCATTTTAGCAAAAGTATAAATTTTGTCAAGACTTTTACATATAGCTACAAGTTTTTCTTAAACACAAAATGTTTTCAACATTTGTTCACAAAATGGTAGTTTGTCATTTTAAGATAAAATGCCACTATTAGATGTTAAACAAAAAGACACATTACACTTCTAGTCTTTTACAAGCAAATTAGTTTTTACTCATCTATTTTGCTAACATGTACATTGCAATGTTTATTTACATAAACATATAGAACTAAAAATGAAAAATGTATATTACATCATGTGTTGCATCATCATGAAAATCCTTGAAAGATTTCTTGAATATCTTGTTTAGATTTTCACTCAACATATCAACTGTAATATTGGTTAGATATGCTAACATCTTGGTAAGATATGGTGAATATTTTGTTGAGGTTTTCTGTCAGACCCACGAAACCAAAAATTAACAAGGACGGAACCAAAATTTTGGTTCCGTGTGATCTGTGGGTTGCTGAAGTGTTTGGCTATAAATAGCAAGCCAAACCAAGTTGTTTTCTCATCCCTTCCAAGCATAAAACATATACATTCTCTCATTCTCTTTCATCTAACTCATTCTCATTTCATTTTTAATGACCCTCTTTTGTAGCAAAGAAGATCAAGACATTCCAAGCTTCAACGAATTGTTGCAAGTCTTGTTTGTTTATAGTTGTGTGAATTGTTGTTATTCATACATAATTGTTTGTACCAAACCATCATAAATGATAACATCAAATAGTCTTGAATATTAAGTGTTAATTTCCCCCAATAATGCTCGTTATTTATATCATTTATATGGATTTACGCTTGTTTTCCATTGTTTTCCACTTTCAGGTAAATTACGAGCATTGGAGCTAAAGAGACGCGGAAATAGAATCATTACTAAAGATTTATCACAGTATGCCTATTTTGAAGAAGTTACGGCGTAACTCCTCTCTCACATTACTCCGTAACTATTGCGTGACCCAGAATACCAACTTATCAAGAGGTTAAGGCGTAACTATTTCCAAAGGTTACGACGTAACTCCATTAGGTCAAAAGAGGTTCCACGCCGCTGATACTTACTGCGTAATTACTGCATCACTTACGACGTAACCGAGTTTATTGAAGACTACGGCATAACCACTAATATGGTTACGCCGTAACTAGCAGATCTAGTGCATTTACGAAGAAATAGAAGGTTATGGCGTAACTCCTTCTTTGGTTACGCCGTAACCCAGACCTGGCCTATAAATACCCAACGAAATCCAGCATTTCTAATCATCCCATTCCACACACAACACTCTGAGAACGTGGGAAAAAGCTCAAGGCAAGTCTAGGGGAGCATACGGACCTGTTTCCAAGGGAGAAGTCACTCCATTACGATAAGCTTTAGCGTTTTATATTTCTTTTACTTTCAATTCATGTATTTCATACCTTTGAATATTGAATTGATTTGCATGATTAATACAAACGGCTAAGCACCCTTTGGTGCTAGCCTAGTTATGATTCCTTAATTGTTTTGTTTGCGTTTACCTTTACTTCCATACAATTATTTCTAAGTGTATGCATGCATAGTTCTTTGGTAGTCACCCTTGATTCGGTAGTTTTGAATGGCGGTAGAGGCCAATTGCCTGGAAGATATGACCAACTGACCCTAGGTGAGCGGACTGAGACGGGAAGGGTAAGATATGACCAACTGACGACCCTTTCTACTTGTGTGATTTGACCAACTGATCACCTATCGTTTGGATGAACTTAAGAATTGGGGGTGTAGTGTCTAAGTTCCTAACGGCCGGGCACTCACTATTTTGAATCTAACATGTAGCGGTACTTAATGACTTGGCTTAGGGGACCAGGAACAACAGGACTTATGACGGTGCTCCTGATTTCTCCTGTGGTGGCATCTTTGCTGATAAGTTAGGGCGAATTGACCAAATGTTGTCCTCTCGAATTTGACCCCACCTGAAGTAATTGGAAGTAGGTAGACGTAGACATAACTAGCTAGGAGGATTGACTAGGTTAGCACCACTATTCCTCTATTGATTTCCCTTTATCCATTTATCTGTTTTTATTTTATTCTGCATTAGTAGTTTAATTAATTAAATTCCTATCAAAACCATTATTATTCTGTGACAATTAGACTTAGTAATAATCTAACACACATAGCTCTTGGGACGACCTCGGCTTTACCATTTACTACACTACACGCGACCGGGTACACTGCCCGTTAGTGCACTAGGGTAGACCATAGGTATAGCGAGACACTATAAATATTAAGACCTGGTCAGTAAAACCTGCATCAAGTTTTTGGCGCCGCTGCCGGGGAGTTATATTAGGATTGATATTAAGTCTTTCATTTCGTTTTTAAACTTTTCTCACGATCATATTTCAAGTTTTCAGGTACCATGGAAGTTGTTAACATCGATGACCTCACTCTTGAGGAATACTTGGCGTTGACAAGAGCGGAACAAGGGCCGGGTCTCGTAAGACCGGCAATCGGAGTGGATGTTCGTTTTGAAATTAAAGACCAATTTATGAGGGAGCTTCGCGCTAACCCTTTTTCTGGAAACAGGGACGAAGACGCATATGAGCACGTTGAAAATGTCCTATACATCGCTAGCCTTTTCAACATTCCGGGCGTGTCTCATGATGCTGTTATGCTTAGGGTATTCCAAATGACTCTTACTGGAGCAGCCAGAAGATGGATCGAAATGTTGCCCGCCGGGGCAGTTAATACTTTGGTGCTACTAAAGAAACACTTTATTCAAAGATATTGCCCGCCATCGAAGATTTCTAACCAGATTTTGGAGATCCATAATTTCAAACAAGAAGACGAAGAAACTCTGTATCAAGCTTGGGACAGATACAACGATCTTCTTTATAAGTGTCCTACCAATGATCTGAATAACCAGCAGAAGGTCAATATTTTCTACAAAGGAATAAACGTAACTACAAGGCAAATGCTGGACTATCAAGGACCTATCCCGAACATGACTCCTACCACTGCAATTGAAGCCATTCAAAAAATGGCGGACCACTCTCAAAAATGGCACGACGGTGGGAGCAAAAGAAACCAAGGCGGAAGTTTTGACGGAATTGCAGCAATAGCTAGTAAAATTGAAAATCTCAGTCGAGATATGCTGAAAATCAGAGAAACCGTTCATGCCATCCAAGTAGGTTGTGAAATCTGTGGAGGATGACAACTTACGAAAAATTGTCCTCATGTGGACGAAGAGAATATTGAAGAAGCTAAGTATGGAGAAAATCGACCATTTTACGGAGATAATCGAAATAGTAATGGTTATCGTGGAAATTACAACCGTGGGCCTTATGGAGTAAGAAAGCCCAGTCTTGAAGAAACAATTAATAAGTTCCTGAAAACTTCAGCCCAGAAACAAAAAGAACAAGATATTTGGTTAAAGGGTTTCCAGGAAAACACAAATAAAAATCTTTCCAGGCACGACGAAACCCTAAAAAATCTTGGAGCAATGATTGAAAAACTCAGTGCTGAGATTGATGGAATTAAACTTAATGAAGCCAAGCGCAAGGAGGAATGCAATGTTGTTTTCACCAATGATTCTCAGAAGGTAATTGAGGAATGTATACCCTCAATCGACAAATTGGAGGTCACGAATACCGACCAACAGGAAGAGTTACGCTGTAACTACTTCCCGGAGTTCCGGCGTAACCATACTCCAGAAGGCATATCCAGGTTAGGATCAAGTTTATTCTCGGTTAAGGATATTAGTGCAAGCGGGTTAATCGTTCCGTGTTCTGCTGGTAATATTGATATTTTGGGGGTAGTAGATTTTGGGTCTTGTGTAAACAAATGCCTCTATCCATATTCTTAAAACTGAAGATAATCCACCTTTGGGAAACAGATATCGTGATTGAATCAGCCACTGAAACTAAGATTACCCCTTTAGGTATTACAGGTGGTATGTGTGTTAAGGTCAATAAATTTACTTCAGCCCCCGAATTTGTGGTAGTCGATAATGTGAAAGACAAAAAGGAGCATTTGATTCTTGGTATACCATTCCTTGAAACATTAGCACGTTACGGTGGATACTATGGAGATATAGTGGAGTTTAAATTGAATAAAACCTTGAACCTTGAGCCAGACAAAATTATTACTATGGAACCACACCGAGGATTGAATTAGATGACTCCGATAGGTTTCCACCTTCATATTTTGGCCATTTGCAGGACTCCGAATCCAGTAACGATGAAGATGATGAGGAAGAAATCCCGTTCTCTGTTCCCAGCTATGTTGTAAAAGGAAGAGTTCACTGTTGTGTTCCTTTAGTTGAGGGGACCAAAGTAATATTTCCCACGTGTTCCCCTTTCCAAAAAAGATGTTATGGAGGAGGAAAGTATCTCATTCGTATGATTAAAGAAGCTGCAGATGTCTGGTGGTGCTGGGAGAAAGATGAGGATATCAGAGAAAAGTGGTTGCAACAACATAGTGCTTTTAGCGAATGGTTCTCCGATATTAACTGGACCATTCATTTTTGCGAACCAGCTATCATGCACGACGAATACACCATGGCATGGCCTACATGCAACCCCAATCGCAAGATCTGCAATGGAGGAGAATACCCTGAACCTAAATGGCTCAAACGCAAGGAATGGACATGTTTTGACGAAGATAAGAGAAGCCATGTAGGATACAGGGGTATCTCATTTGAAAATTGGTTACGAGTAAAGTTTGGGTATGTTAAAATTGATGAGGAAGAAGAGGCTAGGTTTCGTTTTGAATGGGCCCAAGCTAATTTTCTGCAAAAAAAATACACGATGACTCGGTATGTTTCGCCACATGTCTGGGACCAACCTTATTCAATGAAAGATAACATGGAAGAAGTGGGGAAAGCCCAAAAGCCCCCATAGAAGCCCCGCGGCTCTGAGTCTAACTTAAAGACTCGTTAATAAAGAAAAGTGCTCTTTCGGGAGACAACCTGAATTATCCCTTTCTTTTGTTTTTATTTCCTTTCTATTGGGTTTTGTGTTTTCTAATCATTTTTGCAGGAAACGAGGAACTAATTGCTGCTGCAGTTGCTGATCTGAACAGAGTTACGGCGTAACTCATCTTGGTGATTACGCCGTAACCAACATTTTAGAAGCAGAATTCTTAACGCATTACCAATTACGGCGTAATACCATCTCAGTGGTTACGCCGTAACTACTCGCTTGACAACTCATACCAGGTTTTGCCAGTTACGGCGTAACTCCCTTATAGTAGTTACGACGTAACTTTCCTCTACTTTAATTCTTTCATTCTAAAATACAGTAACCTTGTATTAGTTTTTTAAATGAACTTTGTGGGTGTGTTCCCTGTAAACCCTCACGAGACTTCACTCGTCCACTTGGGACACCAAGTGGTTTAAAAGGCTTGTTGCATTCGCTAAATGAAACCGTGATTCCTACGAAAGTGAGTTAGGTTTGTTTTTCATTTCTTTCATTTTTTCTTTTTAGAATTATGCTTGTCGGTATTGTGATTTCAGGGATTGAAGTTTGTTCATGACGCTTAAACGAAGGCACGGTTCTTTTTCGTGGGCCTTCTTCTTTTTGGAACAAATTTCAAGGAAGTTCTCGCTCTAATTCTACCCTTCTCTTCACCTTTATTTTAATGCCTAGTACAAAAGGGACTTTGTACAATTCAAGTGGGGGGACGGGAGTAGAATTATCTCTTGAACTTTATTTCGCCCTCATTTTTCTAGTTTATTTTGAAAAATTATGCCATTTTTAAAATTTTGACATGTTTTTCCTAACCTAACTAGATTAGACCTTAGCCGAGCACATACAACCCTTGACATTACATGGTGAGATTCGCCTTATCTGTTTCCAATATTTTACCCCAAATCCACCAAATTATGAGTGTACCGGTAGCTTGTAAACTTTAGAACTTGGCCTTTGCATCATTTCGAGACCATAGACGAGGTATGTTGAGTTAGCTCGATGTATTTGGACTTTTCAGTTTTAGAAGGCAATATTATAGGATTATCACCCAAACAGCCTACCATTGTGAGTCTATTGATTAGTCATCTCGACTTCTCGACCCCCATGTGAAACCCTTTTGTTGCACTCACCTTTAGTGCATGATACCCCTAGATACACCCTTCTGAGCCATTCCTTTCATTTTGTCAACCCAATATATTGTTTGCCTAAGTTCAAGGTTCGAGTGGAAAGGTTTGGAAATCGCGCTGTCATCGACAACATTTATGAAGATCATTGAAGACCCCCCGAATTCCCATTGTTCATCTTAAGTGGGGGGATGTTATGTTATTATGTTATGTTGAAAAAAAAAAGGTTGATTGAGTTATGATATAAGCACTATTGTATAAGCTTTATTGATTAGTATTGAGGAGGCCACCTCGGTCACATTTGAAGATTGGAGTTGGTAGTTATGCCAACAGAAGAAGAAAATGTGGTGTGCCCATCACGACATCCTCTAATGACACATCTACCTTGCATTCCATGATCCGGTTTCTAGACTTCTAAGCTTGAACTTTGGGCGGACGGTAAGTGGTGATGACTTGGTTATAGATTTAGACTACCTGCTTGTTTTTCATTTTACACCAATTATATATCCCATGTCTTATCCTACTCTTTAGTCATGAAGCGTGTCTAGGTGATGCAGCGAGCAATCTTTGGTGTCTTGGCCATGGATTTGGTCATATATCATTGATTTTGTCCACTTCGCCATGACATGTTAGTAATGACGAGTCACCCCTTAACCTTTGTCGTGTCTACCCATATTGCCTTCGAGAATTGTTTAGCCCTTAACTCTAGTGGTGGAGATTTGTGTAACCGCCAAGCTTATGATAGAATACATGCTATGACTGTGCGATTGAGTGATCACCCCGAAATTGACACTTAGAATAGTTGAGAGATTTGAGTGTGTGTTCCCCTTTCCTGAGGTGTTCGGCTTTGTTTTATTCTAGCATAAGGGATTTCTAAACTCATATTTTCCAGGTTTTGGGAGATATCTTTTTAGGAATCTATCTAACAAGGTTTACTTGAGGGCAAGTAGAGTTTAAGTGGGGGGATATTTGATAACATCAAATAGTCTTGAATATTAAGTGTCAATTTCCCCCAATAATGCTCGTTATTTATATCATTTATATGGATTTACGCTTGTTTTCCATTGTTTTCCACTTTCAGGTAAATTACGAGCATTGGAGCTAAAGAGACGCGGAAATGGAAACATTACTAAAGATTTATCACAGTATGCCTATTTTGAAGAAGTTACGGCGTAACTCCTCTCTCACATTACGACGTAACTATTGCGTGACCCAGAATACCAATTTATCAAGAGGTTACGGCGTAACTCTTCCCAAAGGTTACGACGTAACTCCATTAGGTCAAAAGAGGTTCCACATACTTACGCCGTCATTACTGCATCACTTACAACGTAACCGAGTTTATTGAAGACTACGGCGTAACCACTAATATGGTTACGCCGTAACTAGCAGATCTAGTGCATTTACGAAGAAATAGAAGGTTACGGCGTAACTCCTTTTTTGGTTACGCCATAACCCAGACCTGGCCTATAAATACCCCACGAATTCCAGCATTTCTAATCATCCCATTCCACTCACAACACTCTGAGAACGTGGGAAAAAGCTCAAGGCAGGTCTAGGGGAGCATACGGAGCTGTTTCCAAGGGAGAAGTCACTCCATTACGATAAGCTTTAGCGTTTTATATTTATTTTACTTTCAATTCATGTATTTCATACATTTGAATATTGAATTGATTTGCATGATTAATACGAGCGGCTAAGCACCCTTTGGTGCTAGCCTAGTTATGATTCCTTAATTGTTTTGTTTGCGTTTACCTTTACTTCCGTACAATTATTTCTAAGTTTATGCATGCATAGTTCTTTGGTAGTCACCCTTGATTCGGTAGTTTTGAATGGCGGTAGAGGCCAATTGCCTAGGAGATATGACCAACTGACCCTAGGTGAGCGGACTGAGACGGGAAGGGTAAGATATGACCAACTGACGACCCTTTCTACTTGTGTGATTTGACCAACTGATCACCTATCGTTTGGATAAACTTAAGAATTGGGGGTGTAGTGTCTAAGTTCCTAACGGCCGGGCACTCACTATTTTGAATCTAGCATGTAGCGGTACTTAATGACTTGGCTTAGGGGACCAGGAACAACAGGACTTATGACGGTGCGCCTGATTTCTCCTGTGGTGGCATCTTTGCTGATAGGTTAGGGCGAATTGACCAAATGTTGTCCTCTCGAATTTGACCCCACCTGAAGTAATTGGAAGTAGGTAGACATAGACATAACTAGCTAGGAGGATTGACTAGGTTAGCACCACTATTCCTCTATTGATTTCCCTTGATCCATTTATCTGCTTTTATTTTATTCTGCATTAGTAGTTTAATTAATTAAATCTCTATCAAAACCATTATTATTCTGTGACAATTAGACTTAGTAATAATCCAACACACATAGCTCTTGGGACGACCTCGGCTTTACCATTTACTACACTACACGCGACCAGGTACACTGCCCGTTAGTGCACTAGGGTAGACCATAGGTATAGCGAGACACTATAAATATTAAGACCTGGTCAGTAAAACCTGCATCAATAAACCTCTGAGTGTGAGTGGTTAGTATTTTTAGTCCTTAAAATACTTAGTGTGTTGGGAGTGGTTGTGCCCTTGTAAAAGAACTCGACATCTAGCTTTGTGTCGAAAATATTTTGTTAGCGACGTGTAAAGGTTTTCTCCGCCGGTTAAAGGAGCTTGTTGATTAGTGAAGATAACTCTCGAGTTGGACACTCGAGGAGTGGAGTAAGGCAAGGAAAAAAAGTCCTTGTAGACCGAACCACTATAAACAATCGTATTTTGGTTTGATCGTTTCTTTCTTTACTTGCATATTATTTATTCTTTTTTTATCTATGTTGTTTGAATTCACCCATTGTTATTCAAAACGAATTAATTTTTAAATCGGTAAAACTATTCCAACCCCCTTCTAGTTTTCCACATTGGTACCAGAGCTTCGTTGCTCAAGATTTTTCTAAAATATATTGTATTTTATAAACTTGAAACGATCCATGGATTCTGAAAACTTTAAAGAAGGGCAATCTATGCAAAGACCACCACTCTTTGAACCCAATAGATTTATCTATTGGAAAAATCGCTTTGAAACATACGTGAAACCAAAAGATATAGATCTTTGGTTTGTAATCATTAAAGGTGACTATGATCTCACAATAAAAGATTTTTCTAACGATGAATAAAAGAAACTAATTGGTAAAAACAATGAAGCGAAAATGATACTTTATAATGCTTTATCTAAAAATGAGTATGAAAGAATTTTATATGTGAAACCGCTTAAGATATTTGAGAATCTTTAATAATCACACATCAAGGGAATTCACAAGTCAAGAATACCAAAATTGATCTTCTTGTTCAACAATATCAACAATTTGTTATTCCTGAAGATGAAACCATTGATTGTGGCTTTGCTCGATTTAACACTATTATTACTTCTCCTAAAGCAATTGATGAATCTTTTCGTAGCAAGAACTTTTTCAAGAAATTTCTTAGAGCACTCCATCTAAAATGGAGAGCAAAAGTGACAGCCGCTGAAGTCTAGGTGTTTATGGGGCGGGAAGGGGGATATTACATGTGGAAATAATGCAGACTTGGTATAGCGTAACTACGAAATGCCTATTATGCCCTCGGGCTAAAAACAAAATGTAACGGAAAGGAACGGTGTTGACCAGCGGATTACGGGTCAAAGGACGCAATCGGCCTCAAAAAGTAGAAAAAGAGACTCACGGCGACGAAAATCTCAATGTTTTGGGGCCCTTGCGATGCTTTTGGGCAAGTTTGGGGACCAACGGTGTATTTTTGTCTAAAGCATATTAATTAACAGTTTGCATGACTTGTACTATATATTTTAATACTTGTATTTATCATTAAATGAGTGTTTTAAAAATGTATATTAGTTATGCCTCAATGAAATGTAAATATTGTATGAATACTTGTATTGCTTAATTTTTCAACTTTTGGTGTTTTATTGCATTTAATGGAGGAAAAGGTCTTCCTCCTTTATAAGATAACTAGCAGGGTACCGGCGCGTTGCAGCGGCGGGTACCCTGAAATAATTTTTTTTTGATTAATAATGTATTTTAGTTTATTATGTTCTTTTTAACAATAAATTGACGGATATCAAGAATTTCGTATAGCCTGTGCCCGTTCGGGCTCGAACCCGTTGGCCCGTGTTTGCTCGGGCTCGAGCCCGTTTGGTCCGCGCCCGTTCGGGCTCAAGCCCATTTGGCCCATTGCCCGTTTAGGCTTGAATATTTGTATAATGTGCTTTATTATTTGTAGTAGTGAAATTTAATGCAGGAATTGTGTTTAATCTGGTTGTACAACATGCTTAATAATTTGTATTTCTTATGTAAGGGGGTGTTTTAATAACTGTATTAATTGTATTTATTAACCAGTTAAATAATTGACTACATTAAATAGCATTAATGTGGTGTTTTGTTGTACACTATGCTTCTTGTCTTGTACGTCTGAAAATTATGTGCATTAAAGTGTTGTACACTATATTTCTTTTCTTGTAAGTAGTAGCCATTATAGTCATTAATAACATTGACCACTTTAATAGAATTAATATTGTAAGTCTGAAAATTACATCATGCTTATTTTGTCGTACACTATGCTTATTTTGTTGTAAATCTGAAAATTGGTTGCAGCTATTGTACATTGTGCTTAAATGGTTGTAATTTTTGGTGAAGGGGTGTTTTTAATAGCATTAATGTTGTTTGATAGAATTTTGGTCTTAAAATGACACCACGCTTTATTTTGTTGTACAATATGCTTACTTTGTTGTAATTCTGAAAATTGGGTGCATTAAAGTGTTGTAAACCATGCTTAATTTCTTGTATGTCTTAAAATTTAGAGTGAGGTGCTTTCGTGCATTATATGTAGTATAGATAATTACTAGTTGTACTTATAGTCTGAACCATGTCCGTCTAATATCACATGCACAAAACATTAAATAATGTCAAATTCTTTTATACGGAACCAAAAAAAGCTAAAGAACAAATTGCTCAATCTGAGCCATTGATCTTTTATGCATCCAACGGTTGGATCTCACGTCACTTAATTTCACCTAGGGGTAGGTTGGTCTACACATTTTTCATTCACTCACAAACACTCTGTACTCACTCTCTCACCTTCTCCTCTCATTCACCTAACTCTCCAATTCTCTCTCATAAAACACACACAAAACACACACAATTCTCTCTCATTATACATTCATCTTCATCACATTTAATCTTTTTCAAACCCAATAATAACCGAATCTTTACTAAATATTTTGATTTTTTGTGGTTTGGTGACGGGGATTCTCCAGAATCCAGAGATCTACAATGCACATCGATGACGTGGTGGTGGTTTAGTGACGGTGACTCACCGGAAAATCACACGAAATTATGTGTTATTTACTCTCTTGAGTTGTGTTTTGTATAGGTGGAATAAAAAGAGAAGAAAAAAATAGATCAAGGAACTGAAAAAAATAGATCAAGAAACTGAAAAATAGATCAAGGAAGTGAAAGAAAAAAACGTGCATATACTATGTTAGGTTCCCATTTATGTAACACAAGCATCAATATAAAAAGTATAGATGAAGGAGTGATCGGATGAACAAGTTAACACAAACACACGAGTATATAAAGAAGGTTTATGCGTAGGATTTGTGATAAGATGAACAACCAACCTTCAAATGAAGGTTTACAAGGCTATTTATAGGAGAGGGAGCTAGGGCAACACTCCTAGTCCCTTCCTTTCCTTATTTCTACATAAGCCTTAGCATAATAACAAACATAAAGGCCTAATTAAGCTAACTATTACATATTAATTACTAACACTTGTAATCTAGTTTAGGAGTGATTCCAACAATCTCCCCCTAAGTGTTGGTGATTAATGATTTGAGTGATAACGTTGTAGGTGCTGATGTAATAGTAGCTTTGACGTCTTCTGACATTCTTCTTTCTTGTGAGAAGAAGTGTCTTGATTCGAACAATCTCCCCAGTGTAGGGATCTTGTTTACTTCGAAGTATTTCAGCTTTAACGTCTTCATTATATTTTTTCTTTGATCTTTGTTCTTTGTGAGGAAAGTGATAGTATGTTGTGGTTATCTGCATCAGGTCCACTTCGTTGCTCCAGTGTCTCCACGTCTTTCACCAACATGCTCACACGCTCTTTAATGTTGGAATTCAATACTGATGTAGTTCTCTTAGTCTTTAAACTTTGTAGATTCTTTGACTTTGACGAAGAATCATTCTGACTTTGTGTTGCCTTTTAAGAGAACTTCAATTAGTGTTGATGTTGGTATGAGCATGTGGAGAATCTGCACGATCTTTTCCACCCGCGAGCATCCATAAGAAGAAAACATAAAACATGGGTTAGAAATAATCCAGCGCTTACAAGTTTGAACTTCGAGTGTGTTAACAGCATAGTGTGAAAACACGACTCTAATTCTCACAAAGGCTGTTCCTGAACTGGAGTCTCACAAGTGAGATAACGCGATGTACCGAAGTACACCTACAGTTCAGATGAATCACTGAGGTACACCGAAGCATCACCCCACGACTGTAGACCATTTGAGACACACTAAGCATAACCCAAAAGGAGTTACCGAAGTAACTGTTGTCGGGTTTGATGTTGACCCTGGCAGGAGTTTCCATTCAATCACTGAGGATCACATGTGTGAACCTCTCATAAAAGTTCTCGACAGATTGTTAAGATCTGTGTAGGACTCGATAATGTATCACTTGCGTCCTTAATGTTGAACTACAGGTGATGAAATGTCAAGTGTACCTAAGAGATCTTTTGATGAATCTCGTGGCTCTAGACTCAATAGTGCGCTTTGGTTTTCCTGAGCGGAGACTAGGGAGAGGGTCTCCTTGCTTCAATACCAGCAATCTATAAGAGAAAACCGATAGTTTACATAGGGTTCCCTGTGAGAATGAAACAAGCTTATGTTGAGAGAAACTTGAGTGGCTACGAAGATTTAGTGCATGCGTCACTGGGTCCATGACGACTTTAATCATCAATACCGGTTTCATCAAGTAACAACCAGTAGCATATGAATTGAACCCGATGTCTGCCCTAAGTTGAATAATTTGGAGGGCTATTTCTTTTCACCCTTTTCTTTACTTTTCTTTTTAATTTTTCAACTCCTTCTTTCTCCGATTCTCATTTTCTCCTTTTTATAATCATACCTAAGGACTTCTAATTCTAACTATTGGTGGTGTCCTTGGGTAGATCCCTCCGGCTCTGGCGGATCATAGGACGGTTATTCCTAACCTTAGTCACCTTATAACTCCATGACTAACGTATGTTGCCATTAAAACCATTATCTTGAAAATCTCTCAAAGTGGTTATAAGTAAAAGCATTTTGTACCAATGTTGAGAGTTTAGGATTTTGCAGAAATACTCCCCCTCCACACGTGCTTAAGTATTTTGACAGAAATCTGCACGGTGAGAGAAGAGCGCGCACTTTTGAATTGATCAACTCTAGATAGACAATCCCCCGCGAGACACGGTTACGTTGCATAGTTAAAGAGTTACATTGTCAGATTTTAGGTGACTAATAACATCAAATAGTCCTGAATATTAAGTGTCAATTTCCCCCGTTAATGCTCGTTATTTATATCATTTATATGGATTTACGCTTGTTTTCCATTGTTTTACACTTTCAGGTAAATTACGAGCATTGGAGCTAAAGAGACACGAAAATGGAAACGTTACTAAAGATTTATCACAGTATGCTTATTTTGAAGAAGTTACGGCGTAACTCATCTCTCACATTACGCCGTAACTATTGCGTGACCCTGAAGTCCAACTTATCAAGAGGTTACGGCGTAACTCCTCCCAAAGGTTACGACGTAACTCCATTAGGTCAAAAGAGGTTCCACGCCGCTGATACTTACGCCGTAACTACTGCATCACTTACGACGTAACCAAGTTTATTGAAGAATACGGCGTAACCACTTATAAGGTTATGTTGTAACTAGCAGATCTAGTGCATTTACGGAGAAATAGAAGGTTACGGCGTAACTCATTTATTGGTTACGCCGTAACCCAGACCTGGCCTATAAATACCCCATGAATTCCAGCATTTCAAAGCATCCCATTCCACACACAACACTCTGAGAACGTGGGAAAAAGCTCAAGGGAGGTCTAGGGAAGCATACGGAGCTGTTTCCAAGGGAGAAGTCACACAATTACGATAAGCTTTAGCGTTTATTATTTCTTTTACTTTCAATTCATGTATTTCGTACCTTTGAATATTGAATTGATGTGCATGATTAATATGAGCGGCTAAGCACCCTTTGGTGCTAGCCTAGTTATGATTCCTTAATTGTTTTGTTTGCGTTTACCTTTACTTCCGTACAATTATTTCTAAGTGTATGCATGCATAGTTCTTTGGTAGTCACCCTTGGTTCGGTAGTTTTGAATGGCGATAGAGGCCAATTGCCTAGGAGATATGACCAACTGACCCTAGGTGAGCGGACTGAGACGGGAAGGGTAAGATATGACCAACTGAAGACCCTTTCTACTTGTGCGATTTGACCAACTGATCACCTATCGTTTGGATAAACTTAAGAATTGGGGGTGTAGTGTCTAAGTTCCTAACGGCCGGGCACTCACTATTTTGAATCTAGCATGTAGCGGTACTTAATGACTCGGCTTAGGGGACCAGGAACAACAAGACTTATGACGGTGCACCTGATTTCTCCTGTGGTGGCATCTTTGCTGATAGGTTAGGGCGAATTGACCAAATGCTGTCCTCTCGAATTTGACCCCACCTGAAGTAATTGGAAGTAGGTAGACGTAGACATAACTAGCTAGGAGGATTGACTAGGTTAGCACCACTATTCCTCTATTGATTTCCCTTCTACCATTTATTTGCTTTTATATTCTGCATTAGTAGTTTAATTAATTAAAACCCTATCAAACCATTAATATTGTGTGACAATTAGACTTAGTAATTATCCGACACACATAGCTCTTGGGACGACCTCTGCTTTACCATTTACTACACTACACACGACCGGGTACACTGCCCGTTAGTGCATTAGGGTAGACCATAGGTATAGCGAGACACTATAAATATTAAGACCTAGTCAGTATAACCTGCATCAAGTTTTTGGCGCCGCTGCCGGGGAGCTATATTAGGATTGATATTAAGTCTTTCATTTCATTTTTAAACTTTTCTCACGACCATATTTCAAGTTTTCAGGTACCATGGAACTTGTTAACATTGATGACCTCACTCTTGAGGAATACTTGGCGTTGACTAGAACATATCAAGGGCCGGGTCTCGTAAGACCGGAAATCAGAGCGGATGTTCATTTCGAGATTAAAGACCAATTTATGAGGGAGCTTCGCGCTAACCCTTTTTCAAGAAACAGGGACGAAGACGCATATGAGCACATTGAAAATGTCCTATACATCGCTAGCCTTTTCAACATTCCGGGCGTGTCTCATGATGTTGTTATGCTCAGGGTCTTCCCTATGACTCTCACTGGAGCAGCCAGAAGATGGATCGAAAGATTGCCCGCCGGGGCAGTTAATACTTGGGCGCTACTAAAGAAACACTTTATCCAAAGATATTGCCCACCATCAAATATTTCTAATCAACTCTTGGAGATCCACAATTTCAAACAAGAAGACGACGAAACTCTGTATCAAGCTTGGGACAGATACAACGATCTTCTTTATAAGTGTCCTACCTATGATCTTAATAACCAGCAGAAGGTCAATATTTTCTACAAAGGAATAAATGTAACTACGAGACAGATGCTGGACTATCAAGGACCTATCCCAAATATGACTCATACTACTGCAATTGAAGCCATTCAAAAAATGGCGGACCATTCTCAAAAATGGCACGACGGTGGAAGTAAAAGAAACCAAGGCGAAAGTTTTGACGGAATTGCAGCGATAGCTAGTAAACTTGAAAATCTCGGTAGAGAGATGCTGAAAATCAAAGAAACTGTTCATGCCATCCAAGTCGGCTGCGAAAACTGTGGTGGGGGACATTTGACTAAAAACTGTCCTAAAGACGACAAGACAGATACGATCGAGGAAGCTAAATACGGGGAAAATAGGCCTTTCTACGAGGATAATTGTAATGGGTTTCGTGGAGGACCCCCACCGTATTATGAGCGTAATGAGAGAAGAGCTAACCTGGAAGGAATTATCAACAAGTACCTTGTGGACACTACCAAAAAGCAAAAGGAGCATGAAGAATGGCTTAAGAATTTCCAAGATAACACAAACAAAAGCCTCGCGTTCCACGAAACATCACTTAAGAACTTGGAAACTCTAATTGGGAAGCTTGGCGACGAGATTCAAAGAAGGAACGACGAACAAAAGAGCAACTCTACTATATGTAAGGCTGTGTTCTCTGACAACAAGTGCTCTGATGAGTCGGATACCGATGGCGAAAGTGAGTTACGCCGTAATCACACTCCAGAATTACGGCGTAACCCAAATTCAAGCAAAGACACGAACGCCAAGGACAACAACCCCAAAAGAAGGAGTCATTGGTGTAAGAGTATTGCAATCGATGATGGAGAATTCTACAGTTTGTGGGCCTCATGTGATCCTCGAAAAACCTGCGATGGTGGTGTTGATAAGGAAAGGATAAAAGATGACAGATACAGATGGACTACACTGAATGACGAAGAAAGGTTAGCCAAATTCTCAATTAACGAAGTGGAAGGGCCACCCATCAAGCATTACTGCAAACCCTTACTCATCATGGAAGATGAGATTACTAACGCTTGGCCAACGTGCAATCCTTTTCGTGATTATTGCAACGGAGGAGGTAATGTGAAGAACGAAGTTTGGATATGCCCACACGAGTCTGGGAGACACGACGTTGATTTTGGAAATCTATCATTCAGTGATTGGTATTCAATAAGGTTCGGGGACGCGATGATTAATTCAACTCTGTTCAGAAATCTGGAACTGAAATATGAGAAACACATTCTTCGAGGAAAAACCATTAAGCCCCTCGATGATATTCCTTCTGAAGATGACTATGATGAAGGAGTTAGGAATCATTGGTGCGAACAAATTAAAACCAGCAACGGAAAAGTTTGGGCCTCCTGCAACCCTTTTGAGTATGAATGTGATGGAGGAAGCAGAATCGAGAGAGCTGGGGAAGACGAATTCCTTTGGACTACGACTTACGATTCCGAAAGAACATAACTACCTTGTCCAGATGATCTTGGATTCGACGATTGGATCAAAATCAAATACGGAAAAATTGACACGTCAACCAAAAAGAAAATCTGGGAAGGTTGTATGAGTAAAAATCAACCCAACAACGAAGCTCCTGATGAAAAACCAGAAGATAACACCAAAGACACAGTAAACAATGAAAAATGCAGACATGCTCTCAACCAACTTGAAGATACCGATTCCGACAATGATTTCGATTATCTCGAGTTACAAGGCGAAGACGGTTTCATCGACCCAGATGATGAGATACACGAGAAACGAAGATGCAAGCTTCTTGGCATCCCATTTAAGAGGTCACATCCTATTATAGCCGAAAAATTTGAGTTTACGCGATACCATTTGGGGCCTGAAGAAAATTTTTGCAAGATACAGAAAATTGAAACCAAGGAATACCTGCGCACTGCAACAAATGTCGGATGGGCTAGGCGCAACTTAATGAAAGACGTTGATGAAGTCGGGGATGTTCAAAGACCCCCATAGGAGCCCCGCGGCTCCGAGTCTAACTTACAGACTCATTAATAAAGAAAAGTGCTCTTTCGGGAGACAACCCGAATTATTCCTTTCTTTTGTTTTTATTTCATTTCTGTTGGGTTTTGTGTTTTCTAACCATTTTTTGCAGGAGACAAAGAAGTAATTACTGCTGCATCTGCTGATCTGAACAGAGTTACGACGTAACTCATCTTGGTGATTACGCCATAACCAACATTTTAGCAGCAGAATTCTTGTCGCATTACAAATTACGGCGTAATACCGTCTCAGTGGTTACGCCGTAACTATTCGCTTCACAGCTCATACCAGGTTTTGCCAGTTACGACGTAACTCTCTCATAGGAGTTACGACGTAACTCTCCTCTGCTTTAATTCTTTCATTTTAAAATACGGTAACCTCGTATTAGTTTTTAAATGAACTTTGTGGGTGTGTTCCCTATAAACCCTCACGAGACTTCACTCGTCCACTTGGGACACCAAGTGGTTTAAAAGGCTTGTTGCATTCGCTAAATGCAACTGTGATTCCTACTAAAGTGAGTTAGGTTTGTTTTTTAGTTTATTTTTCTTTTTAGAATTATGCTTGTCGGTATTGTGATTTCAGAGATTGAATTTTGTTCATGACGCTTAAACGAAGGCACGATCCTTTCTCGTGGGCCTTCTTCTTTATGGAGCAAATTTCAGGGAAGTTCTCGCTCTAATTCTACCTTTCTCTTCACCTTTATTTTTGTAACATATTGGATTTCACATACACATCAAACCATAACACAAAGTAGGCGTACAAGATGTTTTTAGAGAGAGAAAGTTAGAGGTTTGGGAACTTTAGTGAGAGAAATAAAAAATCTTATTATGAGCTCCAACTCTCTACCTTGGAAGGTAGAGAGTATTTATAGTCTTACAATAAAACGCCACACAACGGGCTGTGGATCAGGCATACAGTGGGTAAAGACCCGTCCGTCCTCCACGGTGTTACTTAACTAAATACTACTTAACATAAAATAACTACGACTACGAGCTTTCTAACTATTACATATACTTGAGGTGACCGACTCTTTAATACCTGGAATTTCTAATTCCTAACAATCTCCCCCTAAGGGAGGTCACCTCAAACACACATTAAAATTACATTGAATACAAACAGATATTACATTGAGATTGTTCTTGGATTCTCGTCCATATTCTTTGTTCTGTAGCTCGTAGTCTTTGATTCTTCATAATTGCATGTTTGGATAATCTGAGTGGAGGTCTTTAACTGATCCACGTGATACTGAGTTTTGAGCCAGCTTTGAGATCATTAGCCACATTAAATCTCTGACTCAACCTTTGTGGTGTTGGTAATTTGTGACTTTTGGACCGACATGCTCACATTTTGGATCATGATTTCTTCTTATCAGAGTAGCGGAAGCTTTCGTTGATTCATGATATTGGCAGCAGCGCAGCAGAAGCATGGAGTGATAATATCAGAGTCATTGATGCACCAATCATGATTTCTTTAGATATGAATGTGTTGTATGAGCATGTGGATATGGATTGACCGCTCCATTCTGATCAGCTGCAAACATCGAGGTGTACCTGCATAAGACAGATAGCAATAAAAGCGCACAAAAGTGTCTTTGATCACTTTCGATGAATTGAGGTACACGGCCCACGGTTCCCCGTTGATCAGTACAAGTACTGCCTGTGATCAGGTAGAATTCCGAAGAATCTCCTTGACAGGGTTTCGCAGTTGCTCTAGTCGTTCTCAAATCAGAGCGTCTCAAAGAAGACAACACAGAGTGAGTGAACCAGCGAATAGAGATTCACTGATTGATGAAAAGAGATTTGAAAAACAATCGTGTATTTCTCAATAGAAATTGTTTTTGCAATACAACGAAGTTTTAGTGAAAAATCATTTATCAATCATAAACACCTTTTGTGAAACAGAGAGTCTTCATTGGCAGTGTCCTAAGGAGATTTATTGATGATCTCGTGGCTCTAGAATCAATTTGTGCACATTTGGTTCCTATGCCGGAGACTAGGGAGAGGGTCTCCTTCTTCAATATCAATAATATCTAAGAGAAAGTTGATAGATTATGTAGGTTCCCCGTGAGAATGAAACAAGTCCTTTTAAGAGGAACTTGAGTGGTTTGGGAAGTTTGAAGTGCAGTGCGTCACTAGGTCCATGACGTCTTGTCTTCAATACCGATGTTACCTTGGTAACCACCAGTAGCATATGAATTGAACCCGGTATCTGCCCTAAGGTTGAATAATTTGGAGGGCTATTTGTTTTCACCCTTTTCTCATTCAATTCTTTTTCATTCTTCAATCCCTTCAGTGCTTACCGAGACTTCATTACTAGAACCTTGTTGGGTTTATTCCAGTACTAGCTCATTCTCAGTCTGCACTTTTCCCATATCTCATTTTTCTCCTTTTTTCATCATACCTAAGGACTTCTACACTATCTAGTGGATTGTCCCTGGGTAGATCCCTCCGGTTCTGGCGGATCATGGGACCTCAACCTAACCTTATCATCCTTATATCACCATACATAAAGTAAAGTTGGTCGGTCTTTTTGGTATCGTACATCTGCCATTGGAACCAATTGAAAACCATTTGAAAATCAATCCAGATACTTGTGATATATTATCAAAGCATTTTGTACCTGAATTGTTTTTGATATTTTTAGAATAAGAGCTCCCCCTCAACATGTGCATCAAGTGTATGAAATCGTTTTGCACACAGAGGCAAGAGAAAGAATTAACTTCTTTGATTACCATTTTCTAAAAGATATCAACATCACTTCCCTAATCAAAACAAGTAGATAAAGCATTTTAGGGAAGGATGAGGTTTTCATAAGCTTGCTCCCCCTTAATATGTGCCTTGAGGTTTGAAGAGTTTTGCACATATAAGAGGGAACCTGCACATTGACCACGTTTCAAATCATTGTGGTTTTAAGATAGATGCTCCCCCTCAACATGTGCATGGAAAATTTGAAATCGTTTTACACTTGCGGCGCATACGGGGAGGCAAACATGGTAAACACTTATGAAACCATTTATCGAACTATCAGTTTAAATCCAATTTAAATCACAAATTCTCCCCCGATCACAAATTTCAAATCATTTGGGATTTGTGATCTCTGTAGATTTAAATTGATTTTGAAGGATTTTAAGGAGAATTTTGACTAGATTTGTGAAAACGTTTTAACTGATAAGGATCTGATTTTGAGACTTTAAACTCCATTGGTTAAACATGCATGATTATCTTTTGAAAACAATTGTATGACAACTAACTTTTTGAATTAATTGAAATCATTCTCCCCCTCAATCAATGACATAGGTTGTTGATTGAGAGATAGATATTTTGACAAATAAGTCCGGATGATTTTCAAAACTTGAGTCCGAGTTATTGTACAAAGCAATTAGTTTTCAGCAGATAAATGTTTATAGAATCAGAGCATGAGATTTGAAAAACAAGATAAAGCATGGCTCTGTTCTTTCTATGAAAAGCAGGTTATTGCCTGAAATGACAATAAACCATTTTTTCTCTTTCTCCCAAAAATATATATATATATATATTTTTATTCGAACAACATCTAAAGTCCCGTATCATTCTTTGAAAGACAACATTAAGACCGTAGATGTTATCGAATCGAGAAAAGCATGACAAAATGACAATATTTTTGAGGATTTTGAAAGTTTTATAATTTTCTATTTGATTTTTGAAGGTTTTGTAATTTTGTATTTTGCTTTTTGAATAAATATATACAAAGAGATAGATGAAGAAAGACCTTCACTCCTCGTCTTCCTCCTGAAGACGTTTGAGTGTTTCTGGTTGAAGGCTTTTCAAGCCAAGTCGTGGAAGAATAAACTCAAAACGTTCTCTTGGAAGAGCTTTGGTCAAGATGTCTGCTAACTGGTATTCAGACCTCACAAAATAGAGTTCCACCACACCTTTTTCCACTTGTTCCCTGATGAAATGATGTCGAATGTCGATATGCTTTGCCCTTGAGTGTTGAACGTTATTGCAAGAAAGAGCAATAGCACTTTTATTATCACAGTACAGAGGGATTTTGTTGAATACAAAGCCATAGTCAGTTAATTGAGATGTCATCCAAAGGATTTGAGCACAACAAGATGACATGGCTATGTATTCAGCCTCTGTAAAGGAAATAGAAGTACTCATTTGCTTCTTTGACGACCAGCTCACAAGCTTATCACCCAAAAACTGGGCACCTCCAGACGTACTTCGACGAGTATCTTGACACCCTGCATGATCTGCATCTGCATATGCTGTTAGTGATATACCGGTGTCCTTCGGGTACCAAAGTCCCATGTTGATGGTTCCTTGGAGGTACCGAAAGACCCGTTTAACCGCTTCAAGGTGCTTTTTGGTAGGCTTAGCCTGGTATCTAGCACACATGCATACAACGAACAGAATATCAGGTCTACTGGCTGTGAGGTACATCAGGGATCCGATCATGCTACGATAATTAGTTTGGTCTACCATGATCCCTGAGTGGTCCTCATCCAGTTTTGTACGCTCAATCATGGGAGTGTCAACATGGTCACTAGAATCAAATCCAAATTTCTTTAGAATCTCATTTGCATATTTAGATTGTAATCCCAAGAAAAATGACATTTTTCCCATCATTGACATTTGAAATTTAGATCCCATTTCATTTGAAAAACGGTCACACTCATTGGGGTCAGTCGAGGCAAATATGATATCATCAACATAAATTTGAACGTGAATTAAATGTTTGCCTGACTTCCTGGTGAACAGAGTAGGATCAACTGCTCCTTTGCTAAAGCCGGTAGACAGAAGAAACTTTGATAACGTATCATACCATGCCCTTGGAGCTTGCTTTAAACCATAAAGAGCCTTCTTCAAACGATAAACGTGAGTAGGATGCTCTGGATTCACAAAGCCTTCAGGTTGGCTGACGTAGACGACTTCTTTAAGATCTCCGTTCAGAAATGCCGTCTTTACATCCATCTGATAGACTACCATGTTCTTACTTGCAGCATTAGCCAAGAATATTCTGATTGCCTCGATTCGAGCAACTGGAGCAAAAGATTCTTCAAAGTCAATACCCTCCTCTTGACGGTATCCTTTAGCAACCAAACGAGCTTTGTTCTTTAACACATCACCATGCTCATCAAGTTTCACTTTGAAGATCCATTTTAGAGCAATGATCATAGCACAATCTGGAGCAGGTACTAATTCCCATACATCAAGTCGATCAAACTCATGAATTTCTTCTTGCATGGCATTGAACCAGCTGTCTTCATTCATGGCGGATTTAACATCTTTTGGTTCGATCTTAGAGAGTACGGAGTTGAAGAAGCACCATAAGGCATCTGTTGCAAGTTGTTTCCGTGTGGATACTGGATGAGAGGGATTTCCAATGATGTTGTCTAATGGATGATCGTGAGTCCATTTTCTGAGGTGTTCATGTGGCTGTTGTTGAAGGACTGAAGTAGCAGAGTCGATGTCTCCGGATGAAGATGGTTCTGATGATGATTCAGGAGCAAAGACATTTTCAAATGGGGCTTCTTCGGGAGTAGCAAAGGGATTAACTTCATCATTGATGCCAGAAACATTTACATTCGAAGATTGATGATTTGTTGATGAGACTGAGTGATCAACAGCAGGTGCTTCTTGACTTAATGATATTGAGACTGAAGGATTGTCTTCGTTTACAGGGATATGAGCAGCCTCTGTTGTAGGAATCGACATTTCATTAGCACTTGGCTCATAATGTTCATCAAACATAGGATCAAACAATTTCTTTAAATCATCTTCAGATGGAGGTACATATGGAATTGTTGGAGAAGAGTTTGGTACAAGGAATGAACCAATGGGACTGATTTGAAGTGTGGGTCCTGAACTGGATTGTCTAGGAGCCATTTGACCGGTCAGCTCATCAAACGTGACGTGAATTGTTTCCATGATATTTCGGGTTCTCTTGTTATAGATTCGGTAACCTTTTCTGTTTGGTGCATAGCCTACAAAAACTCCAATGTCCGCTTTAGCTCTCAGTTTTCTTAAATCTTGACCATCATTAGTTGGATAACATAAAGCACCAAATACACGAAGGTATGATAGATCAGGTTTTCTATTGTGGACAAGTTCATAAGGAGTCTTTCCATGAGAAGTGTGAATTAGAGATCGATTTTGAGTGTAACAAGCAGTGGCAATAGCTTCAGCCCATAGAAACATTAGAACCTTTGAGTAAATCAGCATTGTCCTTGCAGCTTCTACAAGAGTTCGATTTTGTCTTTCAACTACACCGTTCTGTTGAGGAGTTTGAGGGACACTTCTTTGGGGACTGATTCCAACATTTCCATAAAATTCATTGAGTTTTTTATTAACAAACTCAGTTCCATTGTCAATACGGACGATTCGAACTATTTTGTTGAGACGGATCTGAAGTTGTTTAATGAGTTTAATGATGACATATGGAGTTTCATCCTTCGTCCTCAAAAACTTAACCCAATTGAATCTGGAGTAGTCATCAACCACTACTAACACATATCTCTTCCCATTAATAGTTTGCACTCTCATTGGGCCCCACAGATCCATATGAAGGGTATGAAGGACTTTCATTACAGAGTTTGTGGGTTTTGGTTTGTGGGCATATTTCGTGCTTTTTCCCAGTTGGCAGGTTGAACAAAGATGATCTTTTTCATATTTTAATCTGGGTAAGCCTCTGACAAGATCCTTTCTGGAAAGGTTGTTTAGAGTGCCGAAGTTCAAGTGATTGAGACGACGATGCCATAACCATGACTTTGTTTTAGAAGCCTTTGACAGCAAGCTGATTGGAGAAGACTTCATCATGTCTTCGATAGAAATGGTGTATAGGTTAGAACCTCGAGTACCTCTTAATAATTCCACACCATCAAGTTGTCTAATGAAGCACGTATGTTTTCTAAAGGCCACCTCTAGATCGGAATCACAAAATTGACCAACAGAGAACAAATTATGACCAAGACCTTCCACATAATATACCCTGGAGATTACACTTTTGCCAACTACATAGTCACCATAACCCATAATTGCCCCAAAATGGTCATTTCCGAATCTAACAGTCCCGATGATTTTGCTCATGAAGTTCATGAGCCGCGACCGGTCTCCAGTCATATGCTTGGAACAGCCTGAGTCCAAGTACCACAGAATGATTTGAACGATCTGCAGTTGAACACAGACAAGAATGGATAACTGGATAATTGGGATCCCCATGCAAGAATGGGTTCCACTTGGTTAGTAACAGTAATTGGAACACCCACATCATAAATAGAAACATCCATATCAGAAGTAGAAGCAATGGATTCATTGGGAATAGATGCAATGCTTGTGTCTATATTTGACCTATTCAAAGTATGTTCACTTCTTAAGGGAATAGTTCTACCAGTTGGCATCCATTTTCTAGTGGGCATAGTCTTAGCAGTTTGAGGGCAAAACTGATTATTCTTATGGCCAAAAGGTATCCAATAATAACCTATCTTTATAAATGTTCTTCCTGTGGGTTTCCACTGTTTTCTAACAATCTTTCGTGATTAGCAACAGAATTTTAACTGTACGCCTAAGGCTAATACTAGAATCAACACGATTCGTTTTATTCAACTCAAGCTTAAAGTTCCTAGGTTGGTCTTCTACTATCTTCCAATGCACATTTTTAGCTTGCGAGGTCCTATCATTCCTTGTATTGTCTTGAGACTTTGACCTGCTCGCTATAATGTCACTGATTACTCCTGTAGAGGGAATTAGGAACATTAGTTGGTTGATCTACTTTTTGCGTTCCTGAACTAGACGTACAAGGATCTGTATTACTAGACGACACATTGATTTTCACTTTCTTAAAACTGGGCCTAGAATGGTTTGAATGCTTGGTACTAGGCATAGAACAAGGCATTACAGCTTTGCCTTTTGCACCTAAGGATTTAGGACATGTTGCAATTACACATTCTAGCAGCTCTTGAGATCGTTTGGCCTGGAGGCAAGCAAACCTAATTTCTCTATCAAGAGGTTTGTTAATGAAATCCTCTTCGACAATCTCACGGAGACATTCTAGACTATCCTTAAGGTAAGCACAGTAGTCATGAAAAGCATGTTCATTATTCCTAAGATGAGGAGGAATATATTTAACTGTCACAGTGTATTTGCAGTCTAAGGGTGACTTTGAGACAACATGCTTATTGAAAATAAGTGGCAGTTTCCCATTTTCCTGACTTCTCAGATTCTCAATTTCCTTTTGTAAAGACGTTATTTTTTCGTTGTTTTGGTCACGGGTGACTTTCATTGAATCATATAACTCTTTAAAGTGTCGTTTAACTTTTTCGTTTTCTTCTAGAAAACTCTCGTTTTCCTTTTGTAAGGCATTAAATAAGTTTTGAAGATGAAAAGTTTGAGAATACTGAGAATCTAAAGGAGGAGGCATTTGGGATCCAGTCACATTGTTCTTTTCACCCTTCAATTGAGAGATTTGGGCTTTCAACCTTTTGATCGTGTTACAATGAGCTCGAATCTGTTCATCACGTTTGCTGATTTCAAAAACTGCATCAAATTCAGGAGCATCCAAGGATGTCTTGATATTTGAGGTTTTAACATTTTCTTTTAGATGTTGATATTTTAGTTGTAAATCAAAATGTTCAACTTCTAGTTTAGAAAGATGCTTTACCAAATTATCGTGATCATCCTGATCAATTTTCTCATTAAGTTTTGAATTAATCTTTTCAAGCTCAATGACACGATCATGGGAGACTTTCAGAGCAATAGATAATTCATGAAATTGAGAAGCATTAATGGAACAATTTGTAGCAGTAAAGAACACATCTTGAGCAATACATTCAGAAATCAGATTCTCATTTAAGGTATGCAAGTTCTTCCTCTCAATCTCATTATATTTCAATGCTCGCTCATAATCACTAACCTCAACTATCATTGCATCAAATTCCTTTTCCATTTCTTTAATGTCAGAATTCATTCCCTTTTTAAGACTCTCAAATTGATCTTTTAGTTGATTAAAGAAAGGCATGACTTCAGTTAGATAACATTCTTTAGTTTGCTCAAAACCCCTTTCCCCTTCAGTTATACCAGTTGGTGTGATCCTTTTCTTACAAGTTTTCTCAAAATCAACAAACAGTTGAAAGATAACATATTGACTGATTAAGGTCTTGCTTTTAGTGGCAATAGTTCTCGGAACTAGATGCATTGGTGTATTTGGAGGATACACAATCTCTTTAGGCATTTTCCTAAGAGGAGGGTTTGTTTCAACAATATTTTCCGCTTTCTGCTTATCTAAGTCCATTTTCCAGCACACTTGTTCAGGTGTTAACAACGTTTGAGGCTTAAACTTGTTAAAAGCAATCCAATTTTCCTTAGAGTATTTTGGTGCTTTAAAACTGATTCTTTTCTCTATGCAAGAAGGGCTCTTAAGTTTTTCATCCAATTTCCTTTTAGTGACATCTTCTAATTGCTTATCTTCTTCAGTGCTATCAGTGCAACTAGGTTTTTGTCTAGGCTTAAGGATTTCATTGCCATCATAGATTACCTTTTGGGCTTCTTTAGCTTTCTTAACATACTCAGGATTGGATTCCTTAATAATGGGGATACTATGCTTGTCACTTAAGACTCTATGCTTAGTGATCAAGTGAGCAGTCTGAATGGTGTTACCTTGTACATACAACTTGTTTTCAAGCTTGTTTTTCAAAGTTTTAGATTGGAAAAATCATTCAAAAGTTTTGATTCCTTAGTACTAAATTCCTGCTTAAGCCTTTTGACATTTTCTTGAAGTTCTTGCTTTTGCTTAGCCGTTTTAGAAAGCTTTTCTTGTAAGGAGTTTAACTCTTGTTTTAATACTTCTTCTCTAAAATTACTTTTTCTAATGATTGTACGCATTTGGTCATCCATTTCCTGCTCACGAGTGGTTAACTCAAACTTAGCACGTTGTTCATAAATGGCAACTCTTTCTTTATAGGCATTAAGTTCAGAGATAACAGAATCATCAGGGGCACATGCAGTGTATTCATCACAAACATAATCATCATTGACTGCAGAAGATACATCACTTGATACAATCTCACTTTCACTTTGTTTCACATATTGATCATATGGGACAACATTGATATTACCCATATTTTCAATATCCGACTCAATGATTTCAGTTGATTGTATTTCATTATGTATCTTTTGCACCTCAACTTCATCGTATAGTTTTAATACCTCTGAGATGATTTTGTCTTTGGATGGTCCAGATTGTGGTGAAGATGAGACCTTAGGAGAGACCATTGGAGAAATGCTAGCCATGAAAATTGTTTGTGCAGTAGGTCCATCATCAACATCAGAGTCGTATGCATCACAGTCAGCTACTTGAAAGGCATTCTGATGATTGTGACATATCTCCTGAATTGGCTGCTCATCCACATCTGCATCATAGGTCTTGGCATTGCCCTCAGCGAGAAACGACAACTCCTCTTCGTCTAACGCAGCACCATTGTCCTGAGCTTGCACTAGCAGCATCTTATCCCTGAAGTACTCTGCATTCTGTGGACGTTTTGGAGATGTACAGTTCCTAGCAATGTGTCCCTCACCTCCACAGTTGTAACACTTGATCGTCTTAACTTGTCCTTGATTTCCATTTCTTTCCTTATTCTGATTTGCCACATATTCTCTACCGACTCCACCTTTTCCTTGTTCGTACTGTCTTTCTTGAACTGGCTGCACCATAACTTTCCCATCTCTGACTAGAGCATGATTGTGAAGATTTGATGCAGTTATGATCTCATTGTTGGTATGAAGACGGTTGGTATGTGGACTGAGAGTCAAGTTTTGTTTAACCATAAGGGCCAGTTGAGTAATGAAGCGTCCCACGGCTGCATCAGCATCAACTTGTTTGAATCTTGGATCAGGAATGAGTTTGTGATTGCCATCACCCATGGGTATAACTTGAGATGCTCTGGTGGTAATTCCAATGTTTGAGTAGAAAGCAGTTGAATCATTTGATGAGCTTGTCTCTCCCTGGTTAGTTTTGAATTGATCAAGAATCCTTTTTTCAAACTTCGCATGTCTTTCATTCTGGAGAAAAAAGGCATACAGTTGCTCATAGTTTGTGTTCTTCAGTCCTTTAGTGAGCTTCAAAGATGTGACAAACTTGTGCCATTCGGGATTCATATTGTTTACAAACTTTGAGTTCAGCTGAATGTTAGGCATGGTCATTCTGATGTTCCTCATGTCATTCACAAGCTTATGGAATCCCACATAGTACTCATAGACACTCTAATCTGGTTTCATCTTGAAATGTTCAAATTCATCATATAATTGAGATTCTCTATCTTCAATAGTTAATTCAGAACCTGAGAGAAGCATCTTGACATTCTCCCATACAGCCTTTGCTTCAGTGTTGTGATTGATAAGCTTGTAGATGTCTTTTGGTAGACCTTGCAATATGATGTTAGAAGCCCTGATATCCGCATCGAATCTCTTCTTCTCCTTATCATTGAGCTCATCATATGTCTTTGGTCTGTCTATTCCATAGATCATTGTTCCATCTTCAGCTGTATCAATTATGTCTCTAGTAGTCTCAACTAGATACGGTCCTTCATCAATTGATTTGAGAATGTTGACCCCATTTTCCTTTCCAAGACAATACAATCTGATTCGTTGAGCCCAAGAGTCGTAGTCAGTTCTGTCAAGCATGGGTGGACGAGTATCTGAACCAGCTGCTTGAACATCCTCGGCAACAGTGGAGATGATTGTAGGAATGTTGGTAGACATGTTAACAGATTAAACGGGATTTTATAACTCTATGATTAAACCGGGAAATAAATTCTTTCACGGGATTTTACTAAATCAAGAGAAAACCGTATTACAGACAGAGTCAACCAAGTCGCTAAGAAAACTAAACCAAGTCGCTAGACACCAAGTCGCTAAGTAACAGTCAAGTTGCTAAATAACAACTCGCTAAGCACCAAGTCGCTAGCAAAATTTTGACAGCAAGTCGCTAAGCACCAAGTCGCTAAATTGTCAAGTCGCTAAAGAGCAACTCGCTAAGCACCAAATCGCTAACACCAAGTCGCTAACAAACTTAAGTACAAGTCGCTAACTTTCACCAAGTCGCTACTCGTAGTGGAGAATCCACTAAGTGTACTGTTTGTCGTCTTGTCTCAATAGACAAGTCGCTAGCTCAACTCGCTAAGAACTTCAAGCGCAACTCGCTACCAAATTACAAAGTAAGTCGCTAACAAGACAACTTATCCGTGGCTTAAGTCGCTAGCTAGAAAAACTTTAAAAACACACTTTTCAATCCAAAAACAACCCAACCACGATGATTCAAGCTTACCAAATTAAAACCCAAGCACATACAATGATTCTAAACACAAAAAAACACCCAAGATTCAAACTTTAACACTAGAAATGATCCAAATGATGCAAAAACCACTAAACTTTTTCAAACTCTAAAACCACCTGAAAGTCACTAGAAATCCAAAGATATGTAAGAGATGATCTAACCATGGCTCTTGATACCAATTGTAACATATTGGATTTCACATACACATCAAACCATAACACAAAGTAGGCGTACAAGAGGTTTTTAGAGAGAGAAAGTTAAAGGTTTGGGAACTTTAGTGAGAGAAAGAAAAAATCTTATTATGAGCTCCAACTCTCTACCTTGGAAGGTAGAGAGTATTTTTAGTCTTACAATAAAACGCCACACAACGGGCTGTGGATCAGGCATACAGTGGGTAAAGACCCGTCCGTCCTCCACGGTGTTACTTAACTAAATACTACTTAACATAAAATAACTACGACTACGAGCTTTCTAACGATTACATATACTTGAGGTGACCGACTCTTTAATACATGGAATTTCTAATTCCTAACAATTTTAATGCCTAGTACAAAAGGGACTTTGTACAATTCAAGTGGGGGACGGGAGTAGAATTATCTCTTGAACTTTATTTCGCCCTCATTTTTCTAGTTTATTTTGAAAAATTATGCCATTTTTAAAATTTTGACATGTTTTTCCGAACCTAACTAGATTAGACCTTAGCCGAGCATATACAACCCTTGATATTACATGGTGAGATTAGCCTTATCCATTTTCAATATTTTACCCCAAATCCACCAAATTATGAGTGTGCCGGTAGCTTGTAAACTTTAGAACTTGGCATTTGCATCATTTCGAGACCATATACGAGGTATGTTGAGTTAGCTCGATGTATTTGGACTTTTCAGTTTTAGAAAACAGTATTATAGGATTATCACCCAAACAGCCAACCATTGTGAGTCTATCGATTAGTCACCTCGACTTTTTGACCCCCATGTGAAACCCTTTTGTTGCACTCCCCTTTAGTGCAAGATACCCCTAGATACACCCTTCTGAGCCATTCCTTTCATTTTGTCACCCCCAATATATTGTTTCGTTACACCTTTACACCTTAGCCTACCCTGTAGTCTTTATTTGTAATTGGGAAGTCATCATTTACCTAAGTTCAAGGTTCGAGTAGAAAGGTTTGGAAATCATGCTTTCATCGACAACAATTATGAAGATCATTGAAGACCCCCCGAATTCCCATTGTTCATCTCAAGTGGGGGGATGTTATGTTATCATGTTATGTTCAAAAAAAAAGTTGATTGAGTTATGATTTTGTAAAGTGCGATGTTATAAGCACTGTAGTATGAGCTTTATTGTTTAGTATCGAGGAGGCCACCTTAGTCACATTGGAAGATTGGAGTTGGAGTTATACCAACTGAAGAAGAAAAGGTAGTGTGCCCATCACGACGTCCTCTAATGACACATCTACCTTATATTTCATGATCCGGTCTCTAGACTTCTAAGCTTGAACTTTGGGCGGACGGTAAGTGGTGATGACTTAATTATAGATATAGACTACACCTTGTTTTCATTTTACACCTATTATATATCCCATGTCTTATCCTACCCTTTAGTCATGAAGCATGTCTAGGAGATGCAGCGAGCAATCTTTGGTGTCTTGGCCATGGATTTGGTCATGAATCATTGATTTTGTCCACTTCGCCGTGACATGTTAGTAATGACGAGTCACCTCTTAACCTTTGTCGTGTCTACCCATATTGCCTTTGAGAATTGTTTAGCCCTTAACTCTAGTGGTGGAGATTTGTGTAACCACCAAGCTTATGATAGAATACATGCTATGACAGTGCGATTGAGTGATCACCCCGAAATTGACACTTAGAATAGTTGAGAGATTTGAGTGTTTGTTCCCCTTTCGTGAGGTGTTCGGCTTTGTTTTATTCTAGCATAAGGGATTTGTAAACTCATATTTTCCAGGTTTTGGGAGATATCTTTTAGGAATCTATCTAATAAGGTCTACTTGAGGGCAAGTAGAGTTCAAGTGGGGGGATATTTGATAACATCAAATAGTCCTGAATATTAAGTGTCAATTTCCCCCGTTAATGCTCGTTATTTATATCATTTATATGGATTTACGCTTGTTTTCCATTGTTTTACACTTTCAGGTAAATTACGAGCATTGGAGCTAAAGAGACGCGGAAATGGAAACGTTACTAAAGATTTATCACAGTATGCTTATTTTGAAGAAGTTACGGCGTAACTCATCTCTTACATTACGCCGTAACTATTGCGTGACCCTGAAGTCCAACTTATCAAGAGGTTACGGCGTAACTCCTCCCAAAGGTTACGACGTAACTCCATTAGGTCAAAAGAGGTTCCACGCCGCTGATACTTACGCCGTAACTACTGCATCACTTACGACGTAACCGAGTTTATTGAAGACTACGGCGTAACCACTTATAAGGTTACGTCGTAACTAGCAGATCTAGTGCATTTACGGAGAAATAGAAGGTTACGGCGTAACTCATTTATTGGTTACGCCGTAACCCAGACCTGACCTATAAATACCCCACGAATTCCAGCATTTCAAAGCATCCCATTCCACACACAACACTTTGAGAACGTGGGAAAAAGCTCAAGGGAGGTCTAGGGAAGCATACGGAGCTGTTTCCAAGGGAGAAGTCACACCATTACGATAAGCTTTAGCGTTTATTATTTCTTTTACTTTCAATTCATGTATTTCGTACATTTGAATATTGAATTGATGTGCATGATTAATATAAGCGGCTAAGCACCCTTTGGTGCTAGCCTAGTTATGATTCCTTAATTGTTTTGTTTGCGTTTACCTTTACTTTCGTACAATTATTTCTAAGTGTATGCATGCATAGTTCTTTGGTAGTCACCCCTAGTTCGGTAGTTTTGAATGGCGATAGAGGCCAATTGCCTAGGAGATATGACCAACTGACCCTAGGTGAGCGGACTGAGACGGGAAGGGTAAGATATGACCAACTGACGACCCTTTCTACTTGTGCGATTTGACCAACTGATCACCTATCATTTGGATGAACTTAAGAATTGGGGGGTGTAGTGTCTAAGTTCCTAACGGCCGGGCACTCACTATTTAGAATCTAGCATGTAGCGGTACTTAATGACTCAACTTAGGGGACCAGGAACAACAAGACTTATGACGGTGCTCCTGATTTCTCCTGTGGTGGCATCTTTGCTGATAGGTTAGGGCGAATTGACCAAATGTTGTCCTCTCGAATTTGACCCCACCTGAAGTAATTGGAAGTAGGTAGACGTAGACATAACTAGTTAGGAGGATTAACTAGGTTAGCACCACTATTCCTCTATTGATTTCCCTTCTACCATTTATTTGCTTTTATATTCTGCATTAGTAGTTTAATTAATTAAAACCCTATCAAACCATTAATATTCTGTGACAATTAGACTTAGTAATTATCCGACACACATAGCTCTTGGGACGACCTCGACTTTACCATTTACTACACTACACACGACTGGGTACACTGCCCGTTACTGCATTAGGGTAGACCATAGGTATAGCGAGACACTATAAATATTAAGATATGGTCAGTATAACCTGCATCAGTGACAACTAGCTCTAATAACTACCTTGAAGGTGTGGACAAACCTCGAAAGGTTGTCAAACCCGTCAAAGTTCATGTCTATCAAGAGTTTCTCGAATGGTACATTCTACTAAGACAAGTCCTTTGCGAGACACGTTTACATCACTAGTGAACTAGCTTGAAATTATTACCCGTCCCGGACAAGTCTTTTCGAGTTACTAACATTTAAGGTCTCGTCAATTCATTGGTTAAGTCTTTAGCACGACGATTCATTTGCAATTCACAACATATTTCTTATCACATAATTTTTCTCCCCCTCAAAAATGGCATATAAATGTTATTTTTGACGAAATTTGATATCGAATATGTCCATTTCGAGTTTTGCGGGAAGATTACCACGAAGAAAATTTTTGTGAATAAAGTTTTTAAGCAAATACTCCCCCTCAACAAGTGATATTAACTTTTGAGGTTTTGAAAATCATAAGGGGAAGTACTTGTTCTTTTGAGCAAAACTTTTTGAAAGATGATAGTTTTGATTAGTTTTACTCAAAAGTAAGAAGCTTTCGCTCCTTTTATAAGGATTGTGGCACTGAAGCGTACCACAAGGTCCTTTCATGACAAGTACGGGTTGTACACTGTTATGTGTGCACAAGCCATTGTCATATATAAATCACACATCCAAAAAATGATAAGAGAAACAGATCAAGGGGTACCAGGAGATTCAGGTAATCCAGCAATAACTCCGGGAATGCGTTCTGGACGTTGATAGCATGTGAGAGATATGCTTGGACGACCACCAACGAAACTCTCTAATGTTCTGAACTGATCCCGCCTAAACAACCTTTCATCAATCCGCTTGATGATCTTCTTAACATACCTTATTTCCCTTGAATTCCATCTCTTCTGTGACCCTATGCCTTCATGTATCTCATTTAACCAATAAGCTAAACCGTCCCTGACTTTCTTCAATGTGTGATCCCCAAACTTGTGTAGCTCTTTGCACGCCATGAAGCAATTGTGGTGTAGTTCACTTCTGTAGACTACCCCAAATGGTTTCTTGATTAAGGTGTACTGAGCAAGTTGGTTTATGTCGGGAAGGTCGAGCTGAGGTTTTGTGAGATTGACACGTTTCTGATAAGATTCCACGGCAAGTTGAATGTCTTCTACACGTTCTTGGATCACGATGCTTCTGATGAAGATTAGTAATGACTTGATGTACTCGCGTTGGATATTTGTCTAGAAATGTCGCATTCGTGCTTGTACCTTGGCGAGATACATATCTCCAATGTCATTTAGCGACAATCTGGGAAAATCCGCTTCACAGAAGTCATATTCCTCTTCGTCTGGTTGTTTGACCACTATTTTCTTAAGGAATGTGTAGTCCCACTTTGACGAAAGGGTAACATGTTGAATAGCAATGATCCGTTTTTCACTGAACACTTCCTTTTTTGACTTAAGAACCTGGCAGCTATTGTAGTAGATTCTTTGGCGTTCAAGCCAATGATGAATCCCATACAATGCATCGATGTCATACTTCTCCATGTTGTCAGCAAACATGTGTGTGGCGTATTCCTCGATGGCTATGTTGTTGGAGTATATTGCTGCCGGGAAAGGGAGTGTGAGTGATGTAGCGTATTTCTTGGAGACATCGCTACCGTGTAGAAGAAACTCTAGGTCGTTGTTGAAGAAATAGCGGAATGGAATCTTGGGTTGATCCGGTCGGCCAATGGTAGGTAGAGGTTTGGTCCAGTCAGTGTAGTATGGAGCTTTGTCTGGTCTTGTGAAGTCAATGTTTGATTCAGGATTGAGCCAATCAATGTTGTTAGACATGGCTCGTGCAATGTTATCAAGATGATATTCGACTTCAATTGCACTTTCTGAGCTGTCTTTAAATAGTTGAAATGCATCATTCTTGATTCGCCGCAACTCTGCCTTAGTCATCTTCTTCACGTTAAACTTTTCCTGAATAAGCTTCACATGCTCCATTGTTCGGCCATCTACCATTTCTTGACCTTCTGGTAATGAGGGGGTGGCATCAACAAGTCTAGAAAACTAGTCATATTCTTCGGTTGTGTCTTCATCTAGCCATGAGACAACATCGGTCTGCTTCTTCTTTTTCTTTGGCTTTGAGGATGATTCTGGTTTCTTTGTTATGGCAGAAGAGGTGGGTTGTTGTTGGGGCTCAGGGACATCTTCATCGTCACCACCAGTGTATTCGAAATGATCATCGGTTTTCTCTGTTTGGGGTGGTAACTCAGAGTCCTGAGGTTTCTCAGTAGGAGTAGAACGTGGAGGAGATCTTCTTTCGGTGGAGGTCCTTTGGGGTGGAGGTGGCATAGAGGAGGAGTCATCAGACTTCTTTTTGCGTTTGGACTCTTTATCTTTATCTGCTTCATCATCATCGTCTCTTGGACGCTTATCCTTGTCAGCTGGCTCCTTGCATGAAGTCTTGAGTTGATATTCCAGTAATGCCTCAAGTAGTTTACTTTCGTCAGAGGTGAACGTTGCAGATCGTTTAGACAATTATAACACCAGCTTGGAAATCAACTCTGCATCATAGAGAACTGCAGGCTCAATTAGATTGATCGTCATGGTTATCGGAGTAGATTTCATTGTTTGCTTGACCAGTTTCATGAGATTCGGATAGAGTTGTCTGGTGAACATATCCCTTGTCACACAAGGAACAGTGTCGAGAAGGAACTTATGAGTATATTACCTAATCGTCTTGTTCATTTCACCCTGTATGTCTCGATCAAGAAACTTCTGGATCTGTTCCCGTTCTCTTAACATCTCGTTTATCCCATTTTGAAGAAAATTGATTCTGTCAGCAAGTTGATTGAGTTTATTGTTGACTACGTTTTTCTTCCTAACTTGCTTGACAGCTTTAACAATCTTAGTCTTTGCACGGGATGCCCAAGTGTCGGTTGGCTTCTTAATGGATCTGGATGCGGATCTGGTGGTTACTTTAGATGGTGGAGGTGATGAGTGACAAGATGAGTCTGATGATGATGAGACATGAGGAGGCTCAGGGTCCTTTGGTGGCTTGGAAGTTTGTTCCTTTCTTCATACGAGACTATCAAGAATGTAATCATTGGCTTCCTTTTCCGCTTGAGCCTTTTCTTCTGCCTTAACCCTAGCTTCTTCATCTGCTTGAGCTTGAGCTTCCTTTTCTGCTTTTTCTTTTGCCGCAGCCTCAACATCTTCATCAGGAAATTTCTCAGACTTCTCCATTTCTGGTTCCTCAAAGTCATAGATGATAGAATCCTCAAGTTGCTTTTGTTGTTGTTCGTGGGTGGTGGTACCAGTTCCCTTATCGGGTTGATTAACCGCATTGGAAACTGGTGTAGTTGGTGTACCATCACTTGACCCTCCGGGGCCACGAGTTTGTTGTTGTTCGAACTCTTTAGCAACATGTTGGAGTCTGAGGTTCTTAAGTTTCTTTCTGTAGTCTCTGTCTTCATCCAGTGGATCTTCTTCTGAGCTCTCTTCTTCTTGCTCAAGTACTGGAGTTTTCCCTTTATCAGACTTGGGACTGAGAGGTTTTGCGACTGTTTGAGTATCATCAGTTGCAGATTCTGAGTAGATAATCTCTTCATCTGTTTCAGTGTCCTCTGAGTCCTCGTCCATTAGTTTTGGTTCTGGTTTGGGAATAGGGATGGCTTCAGTAAGAGGAACTCTCTTCTTGAGTGTGTGAGTTCTCTTTGGGTACCTTCTCGTACTCTCAGTGCTCGCAATACTTCCAGCACTGCCTCTCCTGGTCTTCCTAACAGGTGTACCAGAAGACTTACCATCAATGAAACCTACTTTGCCTGCTTCAACTGCTACCAGATATCGTTTGTACGATTGAAGTCCTTTGATAGCATCAGTAAGAAGATAATCTGGTAACACTACACCCTGTTTCTTCGTAGTTGATTCCTTAAATCTTACCACATTGAGTGTGGGTTCAAGTAGCACGGAGTGATGTTTGGGGTCTTCAAGTCTTTGGGGAAAGTCTGGATTGGTTTCAAGAATCCTTTTGATCAACAATTTTGTGTATCTGACATAAGGGATCTTGGAGCCAGGCCTTTTCAGGTAAGTCATCATGTCGTCCCAGATTAGAGCTTCAAATTCGATGTGTTTCATGTTGACCATGCCCCAAAAGATTTGAAGTTCCATGAGCTTCGGATGCTCATAGCCACTGTCACGTCCGGAAACGGATTAACCAATCATAATGTACAGTGTTCTCCACGGTTGAGGAATATTCTTGAGATCCACTGAGGAGTGTTTTGTGATAACTCTAGCAGCTTCATCATAGCCGATGTCGACCATGAATTGGAGAACGACCTCTTCCGTAGAAGTAGCGGAGAACTCAGTAGGCTCGATGGTAGGAAGAAGAAGAACATCCCTTAAATCTGCAGGTGTGATGGTGACTTGTTTGTGGTTAAGCGTCACCGTCACAGCACTTTGACCTTTGACCTTTTCTATCGTGTGCCAGAATTAGTGAACATAGATCTCTGAAACATTAGCAGAGTTTGTGAGCATGTTCTGGTATGGGTGAGTCTTCAGAATATCCACCGCAATCTGACAAGAAGACTCAGAACACGTGAAGTTGTCAAAATCAACTCTGAGGTTGTTCTTCCCAATCTTCATAGTGTAACCGTTGGGGAAGATGTCTTCCATAGAGAGAACATTTGGTGCATCAACGTTTTCCATTTGGACGTCCATATCGTGATCTGAAAGACATTTAGCCAAAAGAACCAACATATCGAAAGACAATATGCTAGTTAACACTTGATTTTATGGTCCAATTATTGAATATGTTATGTTAATGAATGTTACGAGTCCAACGTCACTTGTTTGTCCAATAGTCCAAAGTAGTCGTGATAAGTTTCGTGAGTTTGTTAATTTTGAATTTTCAAGTCCAAATTTTAACTTATTTTCACATCATTTTAACCATTAAGCTTATAAGTGACATTTTGGTTTCGTGACGTTATGATTTATTTATTTACAAGTATGTACACGTAACAATTCATAATTTTTGTTAAAAATTTGGCTTAGGTGTAGGATTTGCAAGCTTATGCATAAACAGTAGACCATACGCGTAGGTGTAAGCTTATGCGTAGGATCTTGACTTACGCGTAAGAAATGTTACGCGTAGGAAAAGAGAGCCTTAGGCATAGAGCTTACACGTAAGCGTATGTGGGAGCTTACGCGTAAGGTTTACTCGTAAGAGTGAACCTTATGTGTAAGACTCACTGTTTACGCATATCCTTCACAGGATACGCGTAGTCCCCTCTGTATAACCTTACGCGTAAAGGTTACGCGTAAGACTTTTCTTACGAATAACACATTAAGCGTAAAGTGATCCTTATGCGTAAGTATGCAATGGTTAACCTTGATTCTGAATTTTCACGCGTAATAACCTGAAACAAATAAGACATAACTCATCCATTAACATGTTTATTCAATCCCTTTTAGTCTAATATGAAATCACTATGATCCACATTTACGCGTAAGTTATTCTTACGCGTAGAACCAAAACCCTAAGTTTCAATTCCTACGAGTAAGAGATTTAGCCATAGATTGTGCACCAAACGATTTCTGGGATAACTTAGAGGGCTGGTGAGTTGTCTTAAACAAGTTTTAACATCAAAACCTTCATGAATAAAAAATACCCAATTCGTATGAGCTTAAACCCTAAATCTTAATTTTCACAAAATTGATGTTTC
This sequence comes from Chrysanthemum makinoi, assembly GCA_910596185.1. Taxonomy (NCBI): domain Eukaryota; kingdom Viridiplantae; phylum Streptophyta; class Magnoliopsida; order Asterales; family Asteraceae; genus Chrysanthemum; species Chrysanthemum makinoi. The sequence continues at coordinate 112,629,584 of OU343224.1, read as the reverse complement.
TGGGTAAGATTCAAACATGGTTTTGGTCAATCAAACATGTAACAAGCATAACCCAACCATCTAATTGTCCAGAAACACTCCCAAATGAAAACACCCAAATCTACGCTTAAACCTTAATCCTTAAAATACCATTAAATCGTTTTCTGGGTGAGTTTTGTTGTTGGAAATGTTTATAACACTCGATTTTAAGCATTTTGACTCAATAACATTTATCATAAACATCCAATGATGATTTTGTGTTCTAACGCATACACGTAGAACACCAAATCATCCCAAACATAAAAAACTAACCGTTGGATGTTTATGAAATTAAAAACCGTTGTTTATAATGACACAAAGATCATGAAAACACTTACGAATTTGGAGATTAAAGCACAGATTTGAAGAAGGAAGGATAGGCGTAGGATTTGGTGGTTGAAGTAATAAATGTGAAAGTTAATGTGTTTAGATTGTCAGGTGGAGAAGTTTTATTAAAATGGGTTTAAACTTTTGACAACTTTGGTCCCTCCACCTCAACCATTTTCATCCAACGCCCATAACTTCCATTTTGGTTACATAAAGCATGATTGTTGGAAAGAAAAACTTGACGACATTCTCCCTCGACTTAAGAAATAATACAATTTTATAAATTTGAGCCCGGGGAGTGTCAGTAAACCAGAAATGTCACCACCATTATCAAAGATACTACCGGTATTAGATAACATGCAAGTACAAGGTTTTATGAGAAAGAAAAATTTTTACTTTCTCCCCCTCAACACTTAATCGAAAAAATACTGAATTTTGAAAGAAGAAAGTGTTGACGGAAGATTTGTACTTGCCATGTTGAAAGAAATTTGGATAGAAGAATATTTTTGAGTTTTATAAGATTTATATTTTTGTATTTTGTTTTTGAAAAATATTTACAAAAGTGGTTTTGGTGTTTGACTGGTTTTAAGATTGTTTTAAAAGTTCATCCAGTTCCTCTGGAGTCAAACACCGCATACCAATCCGGTGGACTAACTCAGCAAACCTAGCAGGAGCTAAGGCTTTGGTGAGAAGGTCTGCTAGTTGGTATTCAGTACTCACGAAATATAATTCAACAGTGCCCTTTTCCACATGCTCCTTGATGAAATGATATCGCAGATCGATGTGCTTTGATTTCGAATGTTGAACAGAGTTGCACGAGATTGCAATAGCACTTCGATTGTCGCAGTACATCGGGATTCTGTCAAATACGTAACCATAGTCTTTGAGTTGTGTTCTCATCCAAATGACTTGAGCACAACACGCCGACATGGCTACATATTCTTCTTCTGTGGAGGACAGCGATGTACAATCCTGCTTCTTCGATTGCCATGACACCAGTTATCACCAAGAAATTGTAGAGCACCTGAAGTACTTTTTCGAGAATCTAAGCAACCTGCGTGATCAGCGTCTGAAAATGCGATTAGTTCAAAACCAGAATCCTTCGGATACCAGATCCCCAATTTAATGGTTCCCTTGATGTATCGGAAGATTCTTTTTACCTCAGAGAGGTGTTTCTCAGTTGGTCTTGACTGATAACGGGAGCAAAGATATGCTGAAAATACAATGTCAGGTCTATTGGCTGTTAGATACATGAGAGACCCAATGATACTTCGGTATTTGGTAGGGTCAACCAGTTTCCCATGTAAATCAGCATCCAGTTTTTTGGTGTGTGCCATTGGGGTGGCATAGGTATCACAACTTGTCATTCCATGTTTGTTTAAAATTTCAAGGGCATATTTGGACTGACTTAGAAAAATACCACGGGGTGATTGATGAACTTGAAGTCCTAGAAAGAACGTAAGTTCACCCATCATGGACATTTCAAAATGTTTTTTCATAAGTTTTGAAAAAGCGTTTGAGTTTAGATGTGTTGACCCAAAAATGATGTCATCCACATAAATTTGAACGATTAAAATGTGTGCCCCGTGATATTGTATGAAAAGTGTAGGGTCGACCGAACCTTTGATGAAATTATTGGCGATAAGAAAGGATGATAACTTATCATACCACGCCCGAGGGGCTTGTTTGAGACCGTAGAGAGCCTTCTTCAGTTTGTAGAGGTGATTAGGGAACTCTGGATCAACGAATCCTTCTGGCTGGCTAACATATTTCAGTTGTCCATTGAGAAAAGCAGTTTTGACATCCATCTGAAAGACCGTGATGTTCATGTGAGCCGCAAACGCTAGAAAAATCCGTACAGCCTCAAGACGAGCAACCGGAGCGAATGATTCTTCAAAGTCAATACCCTCTTCTTGTCAATAACCCTTAGCCACCAGACGTGACTTATTTCTGATTACGGTTCCTTCAGCATCCAATTTGTTTTTCCAAATCCATTTGAGACCAATAACGAAGACCCCTGTTGGTCTTTCAACCAATTCCCATACTTCAAGACGTTTAAACTGATTTGTTAGTTGTAAACTAGGTTCAGCTGATGATGGGGTTTGGGGGAAGTTTAGACGGTTATGTCCGGGTTCCAAGCTGTTATGCTCAGAAGCCATTTCTGTAAGCTCATCAAAATTTGCATGAATCGTTTCCATAATCTCCCTTGTACGAAGATTCCAGATCCAGTAACCCTTAGAGTTTTCACAATATCCAACAAAGACTCCAATATCAGCTTTGGCTTTGAGCTTACTGATATGTGCTTAAACACATATCTTTTCTATATCAAAATCAGACCCAAATAACCAAGAAAGAGCCGTTTATTGCTAACATTTGCGTGTTTCTTGAGTTTGTGCTTGTGCAGGTACGGATATGTCAAAACACACAAAAGTTAACCAAATCAGACGAAAATCCGAGCACGAGAGATTAAGAAAGCTAAAGCTGAGCCGGAAGGTCTAAATTAAGCATCTGTGAAGATTTTTATGCTCAGAGGATGATATTTGAAAGATATAATCAAGTTTGAAGAATTGTCAAGATCAGTCCCTGAACTTTAAGTATTTGGCAACTTTAGCCCTTGAAGATTCAAAAGTTGCAAATTCCGCCCTTGGATTATTTGAGAATGACAAATTTAGCCCTTGAAAGATATTTTCATAATTACAAGTTTGGTCCCTGGATTTTCAGCATGTGCACTTTTGGTCCTTAAGATAATACATGGGTCCAAATAATATCCTAGTCCAAATATTACACCTTTGGCCCAAAACACAAATCAAAAGCCCATGTCCATTTCCCTTATACCCGGTTTATCCAATCCATACCCGGATCCCCAACCCTTATACCCGACCTTTACCCGTTCCCACTTAAACCCACGGTCAAACAGTCAACCAAATCAAATAAATATAAAAAATCAAACGCGCCAAAATTCACCCCTCTTTTAACCCAGGCAAGAACCCTAAAACACCCTTAAGCCTAATTGAGCAAACTTACCATCATTAAGGTTAAATTGGTACTTTCGTCTGACACCTACTGACACACGGATGCCATGTCACCAATTCGTGTGTCATTCCACTCTTATCATGCTTCCTGATTGGCTACTCATACGTGGGGGTGTCTATCCAATGGCTTAGATTGATTGGATGGGGTGGAGAATGATCTAAGGGCTAAAAGATGATCCAAAGAAGCACAAATGCCAAGTTCCAGATCCTTCCAAGACCTTGAGCTCAGCTATAAAAATACCTCTTCACCAACGAATTGGACACACCTTTTTCTTTTCTATTTTTCAGTAGCACAATTATATTTCATTTTTAGTTTTAATGTTTTAATGCATTTTCAGTTTTTGTAATTCCAATTTGTACTCAGTTTTCTAGTTTTAATGAAATTTCAATTTTAGCATTTTATTTCTTAAATCATTGAAAAGTGTTAAAATGTTCTGAATTCAGTTTATTGATTTAGTCTAATTTGAATTATTGCTTTTAAAAGATAGTTACAGCTTATTCTTCTCATTAATCAAAAACATAAAAAATCAGAAAAAAATAATTAAAAAAAAAATAAAAATAAATAAAAAAAAATATCTCAAAACCTTTTTATAAGCTTATACAAAGCTTATGCTACTGTTCCATTGAGTTCATTTAAGCTTTTAATAGCTTATTGTGAGCTTTCTCTTGTTTCAATCAGAAATACTCTCAAATCATATCACAGTCAACATACAGTTTCATTTGTTACTTAAATCGATTTGATATGGAGTTGGATATGGGTTAATTTTGATCTGAGTTGGGTTGAGAACAGGTTAGGATAGTGGTTATTTGGTTCTTTGGCAAGCCATAGTGGCTAAGGATCCAAGTGAGTTTAATTCTCAAACTGAATTATTTGAGTAATCTATTTCTGATTTGCTTAAATGGTTATATTTCTTTTTTAGTTCTTATAAAGTAGTCGAATATAGATCTTTATTATCTTTGATTTGATAAGAGTATTAATTAGAATAATTAAATTAGCTTGTTAAACTAGTGTTTGGTATAGAGTAGTGATCGAGATTCGGTTGAGTCATAGGTTAGTATTAGTTAATTTAGTCTTATTTAGGTATAATAGAATCATTCTAGTTATTAGATTGCACCTTAGAACTCAGAAAGTCAAAATCACTTTGAATTTGTCCTAGGTACTTATCTGTTAAGATTTTTAGAGATCATTAGCTTGATTTGTGTTTAGAACTCATAGGAGTAGCTTAATCTAGCTTTATTATAGTTTGTTATATCAATTTCAGTTCATAATTTGGATCTAAAACTCATTTTAGTCAACTTTTTTTATTACTATCTTAAAAAGTCAAAAGTTGAAAAACTCAGTTTTTACAAAAGTTTGTGGAATTTTCATGGATTCAGTTTTGATTCATAACAAGTGAAACTTTGGGATAATTAAGTTCAGTTGGTCTAGTTTCTAAATCTGATTTTTGAGAAATTTTTGGAAATCATTTTAAGCAGTTAAAAAGCTCTTAAATAGAGCTGATTTGCCCTGTGTCGACATTTAGCTAATCTTTGGGTGATTCCAGCTTCCTTGTAAACCTTGCACAGGGCTCATGTTGGCTTGTTAGGGTCTGATATTTGTTCTAGTGGTTGATTGCTTGGTGGTATTGAGATCTCAACTCTTGGTTTTCAGATTTGCTTATTGAATAAGCTGTTTCAGTAGCTTAAAGTAGGGTCTAAGTAGCTAAGTTACTTAAGTAGTTATTCAGCTCATACCATTATAGATTGCTTTTCAGAGGTTGAGATTAGCTTATATAGATTGTATTTAAGTTGTTTTAGCATATTCTAGCTTCTATGATCAATTAGTGCTTATCAGTAGCTTGTAGCTTATTACAAGTGCTTATTTAGAAAGCAGTTTCACTACAGCTCCCAATTCTCTCACACTAGCATAGGTTTTGATATTTTTCATAAATTTAGAATAATATTTTAGAATTTCCCTGAATTTTTCATATTTTTCCTACTTTGTTTGCTATTTTTCTTGATTTAAACTAGTTTTTAATACCTTTTAAATAGCATTTAATTCGATTAAATCAGAAAAGGTTCCAAAAAAATAATTTTTCAATTTTCCTAGATTAATAAAAGTATAAAAAGCCAAAAAAATATTTTTCCAATTTTTTCCTAGTTTAATTTGTAATTTTTAGAATTAAAATTAGTTTTAATTAGTTTTTAATTCAAATAAATTCCAGAAAAATCATAAAAATTAGTTTTAATTCTTAGTTAATTTTCTAATATCATTTTTAGTTAGAAAGTAATTTTAGATTATTTTTAGGACTTAGATTAGACGTAGTTGCATTTTATTTTCGTTTATTACGTTTTAGAATAATTCGCGTATTTAGGATCCCCCGTAGTGTAATTTCCCTTATATTGTTTTCCCATTCCCTGTAGTTTTAATATAATCATAAATCCTAAACATCGAGCATTTTAATAACGAACCAATAACGACGTTGCCCATTCACACTTCGTTGGGAAACGACTCGGATTTCCTAATCCGTATCACTATCACTCACGAGTTTTGATTCATTATCCTTTTTCCTAAAGGGATTTTAAATGATTACTTGTGGTTATTTTTGATATCGATATTGTGGTTTTATCCATACACACACACCCCTAAACCTCAACGAATCAAATTTTGGCGCCGCTGCCGGGGAGGTTGTGTCGCGACAATATCGTTAAAGGTTTGACGATTAGTGACTCGAGATCCTTCCTTTGTGAAGTTACTATTTTTTATAAAAATAAAAAAAAAAAAGTAAAAATATTTTCCTTTTTCTTTTGTATATATATATATCATATTAAAAATACAAAAAGATTTTCCCTTTGTTTTTGAGCTAAAATAGAATACATCAATTATATAACATTCTCAACGGAGGTGTTATCATTAGTAAGTTCCCGAACCAAAGATTAAAACTTGCCTTTGTGTCGCTTGTGAGTCGATTTATTTCTATTTGATAAACAAACTGTGTGGTGGGTATAAGGACGGACTGACATTAAATTGCGGCTGAAAAGAAGCGGGTTTTTAATAAGCTTCGCGCTGACCTAAAAAAGCTTCTTCGCTCGCTTGTGCGTTTGTCTTGTAGAAGTGATTTATTCACTTGGGATTATTGGTTAAGTTCACTGTTGTTTTCGAATACCGTTCGTTTTAATTGCCTTGGTTTTTGAAAGTGCATGCGCACTCGTTCTAATAACTACAGACCGATACGTGAAACTGCTACAATTACGAGAAGGCGAAATAGACGTGCTCCATTAGTCGAACCCGAGATTCGAACTAATCCGACTCCGCCCATTGTCGAAATGGCGGAGGACAACCGATCTATGCTAGAGCAACTCCAAGCACCCACCGAGGGTTATGGAGAAGCCATCGTCGTCCCGGCAATCGTTGCCGATAACTTTGAGCTTAAACACGGATTGATAAATTTGGTTTCGTCAAGCCAATTTTACGGATTTGAGAGGGACGATCCTCACTCTCATATCCGACGGTTTAACAAGCTCACGTCTACGATCAAGTACCGTAACTTTCCGGAAGAAGCTATCAAGCTTCTACTCTTCCCGTTTTCACTTGAGGGGGCCGCCCGGATTTGGCTCGAAAAACTACCCCCTCGATCGATAACCACATGGGAGAATTTAGTGTCAAAATTCGTGAACGAATTCTTCCCACCGTCTAAAACAACAAGCTTAAAAAATGAAATAATAAAATTCACACAAAGATTTGATGAATCATTTAGTGAGGCATGGGACCGATTCAAAGATTTGCTTAGGCAATGTCCCCATCATGGTTTTACGGAATTACATCAACTTGATACGTTTTATAATGGTTTGAATGAGACTGATCAAGACTCTCTCAATGCCGCCGCGGGTGGTAATTTGTTGACCCGATCAACGAGAGATGCCTTGTCGATTATTGAGAACAAATCTAAAGTTCGTACCTCACGTAGCAAATCGGTTGCTGCCCGAGTGAGTGTTACACCATCGTCCTCGTCTTATGAAAATACGTCTAGCACCGATGCTAAGATTGATAAGCTTACGGATATGATTCAGGCTTTGGTTAAGATTAAGACCGCTAAGATAAATTCTTCTCCACCCGCTCAAGTCAAAGCGGTGGAATCGACTTGTACTACTTGTGGTGGCCCGCATGCTTACTACAATTGTACCGCCACCGATGGAAATCCTTTCGAAGCTAATGCCGTAACCGGAGGTAACCAATACCGTCCTCAAGTTGAACCAAACTCTCGTGTTAGTAATCAAATGGGACCTCCGGGATTTTCTCAATCGAACAATCAGACTCGTTTTAATCAGAATCAAGTTCGTTGATCAAATGTTCAAAACCAATTCAAAGCCCCACCAAATCAATACCCGAATCAAGGAGTCAATTACAATCAAGGATATCAAAATTCGAGTTATCAAGCTCCGCCTTTGCCTTCAAATGAATTCACGAATTACGTTCAACACAATAATGCTACCATCCATACCATGCAAACTCAGATTTCAAGTTTGAGAAATGAGTTTCAATCTTCGTTGACTAGACACAGCAATGAGTTTAGGAATGAGATTCGACTTCAGAACAACAAATTGGATGCTTCGCAGAATAAACTTGAGAACATGTTGAATGCTGTTTTGTGTAAGATAAGTCAACCCTCGAGTTCGGGATCTCTTCCAAGTGACACCATTCCCAACCCAAAGGGTGAGTTAAAAGCTATAACCACACGGAGTGGTAAGGCTTATGATGGACCATCGTTTCCTACTCCGCTGGTGAGGGAGGAGGAACGAGAACCCGTGGTTATTGAAGAGAATGTGCAACCCGCACACGTCCCACCTCCGATCGTTCAGACTCCGATTCCGGAACCCGATGTTCCGAAGACTACTTTTAAACCCTCACTTCCTTATCCGTCTAGACTTCAAGATCAAAGAATTCGTGATAAAACCGAAAACCAAATGGAGAAATTTGTTGAAATCGTTCAATCCTTGAATTTTAACATCAGTTTCACCGACGCTTTACTCCTCATGCCGAAATTTGCTGCCATGATCAAAAATTTAGTGAGTAATAAGGAAAAGTTGGCCGAAATAGCAAAAACACCGTTGAATGAGAATTGCTCGGCGGTGCTCCTCAAGAAACTTCCCGAAAAGTTAGGAGACCCCGGCAAATTTCTTATCCCTTGTGAGTTTTCGGGAATTGTGAAATGCTCCGCCTTGGCCGATCTTGGTGCGAGTATTAATTTAATGCCTCTTTCGATTTATAACAAGCTTTCTCTCCCGGATCTCACTCCTACTCAGATGACTCTTGAACTCGCGGACCGATCAACCTCTATTCCGAAAGGAATCGCCGAGGATGTCTATGTGAAAGTAGGACCACTTCATTTTCCCGCCGACTTCGTTGTCGTTGACTTTGATGCTGATTCCCGAGTGCCTCTTATTCTCGGGAGACGTTTCTTAAGAACGGGCCGTGCGATGATCGACGTTTATGAAGGAGAAATTACTTTACGATCTCATAAGCAAACCGTCTCATTTAACATTAACCATCCTTCGAGATACTCCTCCAATTATGATGATGCTTCTATTAATCGAATCGACGTTCTCGATATTGCTACGGAGGAGTATGCTCAAAAGCTTCTTGATTTTATGGGTGGCAATCCCACCATTCCTTCTGAAAATGTTGAACCATCTTCTGAGCCTATAATTGCCGACTCTTCCCCCTCTCTTACTCCATTTGAGGGAGGTGATTTCGTTTTGGAAGAGATCGATGAGTTTCTTGCTACTGACGAATCGATTCCACCGGGAATTGATGATGATTTTTACGATTCGGAGGGAGATATTCTTTATCTTGAGCAATTGTTGAATGAAGATCCGTCACCGTCACTTTCTCCGAAAGAGATTACGTTTGAAGAAATCAAATCCGTTCAAACGTCTAACGAAAAACCTCCGGAGCCCGAGCTCAAGGATTTACCTCCTCATCTTGAATACGCTTTTCTTGAAGAACCGAACAAGTTTCCCGTCATCATTGCTAAAAACTTAAAAAGATGAGGAGAAAACTGCACTTTTGGATATTCTTCGAAAACATAAGAGTGCCATCGCTTGGCAAATTTCCGATATCAAAGGCATAAACCCTCGTTTTTGTACTCACAAGATCTTAATGGAAGACGATTGCAAACCCGTTATTCAACAACAACGTAGGGTTAATCCTAAAATTCATGAGGTTATCAATAAGGAAGTTCTTAAACTCCTTGACGCCGGAATCATTTATCCAATCTCCGATAGCTCATGGGTTAGCCCTATCCATTGTGTCCCTAAGAAAGGTGCCATGACCGTTGTTATGAACGAAGATAATGAATTGATTTCCACACGCCTCGTCACCGGATGGAGGGTGTGTATTGATTACCGAAAGTTGAATGATGATACTCGAAAGGATCATTTCCCGTTACCTTTTATGGATCAGATGCTCGAACGTTTAGCGGGGAATGAGTTCTATTGCTTTCTCGATGGTTTTTCCGGTTACTTTCAAATTCTGATCGATCCGCATGATCAAGAGAAAACGACTTTCACGTGCCCTTATGGAACGTTTGCTTACCGACGAATGCCATTTGGTTTATGCAATGCTCCCGGAACGTTTCAAAGGTGCATGATGGCTATTTTTCATGACATGATCGAGAAGTCCATGGAAGTTTTTATGGACGATTTCTCGGTTTATGGAGATTCTTTCACTTCTTTCCTCTCTCATTTAGACCACATGCTAAAATGGTGTGAAGACACCAACTTGGTCTTGAATTGGGAGAAGTGCCATTTCATGGTTCGAGAGGGCATTGTCCTCGGCCATAAGATTTCAAAATTTGGGATTGAGGTCAACCGAGCTAAAGTCGATGTTATAGCTAAACTCCCTCATCCCACTACCGTCAAAGGTATTCGGAGTTTTTTAGGTCATGGCGGTTTCTATCGCCGTTTCATCCAAGATTTCTCTAAGATAGCCCGCCCTCTGACCCATCTCCTCAAGAAGGATGCTCCGTTTATCTTCACCACTGAATGCGTTGAAGCATTTAATTTTCTCAAAAAGAAATTAACTGAAGCTCCTATCTTAGTTGCCCCCGACTGGGATTTGCCCTTTGAGCTCATGTGTGATGCAAGTGATTACGCAATTGGGGCAGTCTTGGGGCAACGTAAATCGAAACATTTTCAACCCATACACTATGCGAGTAAGACATTGTCTGAGGCCCAACACAATTATACGACTACAGAAAAGGAATTATTGGCCGTTGTTTATGCTTTCGAGAAATTTAGACCCTACCTTGTCTTATCGAAGACCATAGTGTATACAGACCATTCTGCCCTAAAGTATCTTTTGGCAAAGCAAGATGCTAAGCCACGATTACTTCGGTGGGTTCTCCTCCTTCAAGAGTTTGATGTTACTATTCTTGACAAAAAAGGAGCAGAGAACCTTGCTGCCGATCACCTTTCTAGACTTGAGAATCCCCATCAAAGTGTGCTCGAGAAAAAGGAGATCACAGAAACATTTCCTCTTGAGACACTTGGGATGATTGCTAAGAAAGACCCAAACACCCCATGGTTTGCCGACTTTGCAAATTACCATGCAGGCAATTTCCTCGTGAAAGGGATGTCGTCCCAACAGAAGAAAAAGTTTTTCAAAGATGTTAAGCATTATTTCTGGTACGATCCCTACTTGTTTAAGATTTGTGCGGATCAAGTAATCCGGAGGTGTGTTCATGGCCAAGAGGCCCTTGATATTCTCAATGCTTGCCATAACGTACCAACTGGTGGACATCATGGTGCAAGCTACACCGCTAAGAAGGTTTTTGATTCCGGATTTTATTGGCCTACCATATATCGAGATGCTCATGATTTAGTTAAGTCTTGTGATTCTTGCCAACGTCAAGGGAAAATTTCGCAAAAGGATGAAATGCCTCAGAATGCTATTCAAGTTTGCGAGATTTTTGACGTGTGGGGCATCGATTTTATGGGGCCATTTCCATCTTCTAAGGGTAATAACACTACAAGAATCTGATGGAATACCCACGACAATTACCCACACCCAACCTTTTGAGGGGATTTACCCACCTAATACTCACCCATTTCCCACGATCAGTGTTTTAATAAGCCAATCTTATTTTCCCTCAAAGTTCCCATGAATTTACCCACATAAATAGCCACAAAAACTTATTTGGTGTGAAATATGTGGGTAAATAATTGGCGCAAAAATATTCCACACGGATTACCCACATCATGAGTTATCATGGGTATATATGTGGGTAATTTAGTGGGTAAACGTTATTTACCCACGAAGTGCACATTGGTGGGTGAATTTACGTGGGTATTTTGAGGGTAAAATATATACCCATGACTTTACCCATCTTATTACTTGTATGGTTATTTTTTTATGAATAATTGCTTACGATCAACTCATGGTTACAAATATACCCACAAGGCCACAATATTGTTTTCATTGGAATTTTGTTATGGGTACTTTTGTGTGTAATTTATGGGAAAATATATAATCATATACTTACTTATATTTTTATTTCTTGTATTTTATATGTGTAAGTTTATGTGGGTAATTTGTGTATAGATAACTTTGGTTCTACCTACAAGTTGAGTTTAATATATACCTCATATTCTCTATAGACCCAAACCAATCATGGTCATTCATTTTTCATCAAAATTTAAATTTAAAAAAAATGGAAGCACTTTTCAACTTTTCTTTAAAAAAAATATTTTACAAATGGTAAATCGTTAAGCAACAAAAAAGACACTTATAAATACTTTCGACGAACTTTATTTTTTGAATTTTGTTTTGGTGTTCAAATTTGTATCTGAAAAAAATCACATGTGATTTGTATGTTAGGAATCACATGTGATTTTAAAATAACAAACCAGATGTGATTATTCCAGACGTACATTTCAACACTCAAAAAAAATATTGAAAAAAAGTTCGTCGAAAGTATATAAAAGTACCCCTCAATAGAAAGTTCGTTGTGACGGTATGATTTTTTTCGCGTAATGATTAACGGTTTGTGATTTTTTATTATCATTATTTTTTTAAAGGGATGCAGTGGGTTTTTTGTTTTGATAAAAAAAAATGAATTGTTAGGATCGATTCATTTGGTCTATAAAAATTTTAGGGTCTAAATTGAACTTTTCTCTCTACCTGCAACTTATGCGGGTGAATGTTTAATGAATCAAAACTTTTTATTTGATATAAGAGTAAAACTGAACGCGTTAAATATCTACAATCTTTATATTGTTAATTAAGCCATTCTTAAATATAATGATTTGAATAAAACAACTAAATATGCCACTCTTATGTTTAGAACTTGTTTGGGAAGCACGTCGATCTTGTCTAGTGAAACTCGAGTTCAAGCACGACTCACGTTTGTTTCGTGTTGTTATCGAGCTTCTTTATAATATTTATATACTATGTATAGCTTACGAGCTTTCACCATGAAAGGCCGTCGGTGTCGAGTTATGCATAATGTCTTAAACCCGGGCTCGAGCCCTATCTAACTTGACGTAACTCAATTTCTCCCCCAAAAAATTTGGACAATTATAATAAAAGTGAAATTTATTTACTCATGCTATTTAAAGAGAGTTACTTGAAGTAATATTAGACTAGCTCATCTAAATAAATAAGTTGATCCAAACATCCTCTAAATCAATATTTTGTAGTGAAACAATTCACAAATAACTCAATGAATTTACTCGTGCTATTTAAAAAGTGTAACTCAATAAATTTGCACATTTATGTCCAGCTAGATGACTTTGGAGTGCCTTACTCTTAAGAAACTTTTAACTATCATGCTAAATGTGTGAAAAATACTAAAGTGACTACGCCAAAACATATAATGATTCTAGCAATTTTTAGCCCATAAAAATAACATGTCATTTATTTGAGGAATAAATTATAAGATTACAATTAACTAATATAAACAAAATTTAACAAAATAAAAATGTAAAAATATAATAGAGGGAAAACTTCCCGCTTCTATAAGCCCAAAATGTAATTTAAGTGAATTTAGTTTTTATTTCTCTCTCACATTTCCATAAAATCCTTAAAAACTTAACTCCTCCAACCACCTCACCACAAGATCGGGAGCAGTTCTACACGAACCATTCTTTCATTTTCCTTTTGATTTTGACAAGTACCTTGCAAAAATATGCCTCTTTATTTGACCCTTTCTTAAGGTATGAAAGCGTGTAGTTTATATTGCTCAATTACTTAACTTAATTCATTTAAAACAATTTTAAAATAAGTGTCTTGCTTGCAGGCACTACCATGTTATGCTAGAGAACGAATTGGTTAAAGTTAGGAGACAATGTATGATTTTGAAACAGGTATATACGGCGTATATGTATTTTTCTTTTTCTACGCAATTTTACATTAATCTTAGGCATAATTAATAATATACATGTTTTTCTTTCTTGGAGTTAAACTTTTTTTTTATCGAAGTGTCTCACGTAAAAGACTTTTGGTTACATTCATTTCATAATAGAAGGTCTTGCACAAAAGTATGGCACGCAGGTACTTTGTATATTATTTCTTTTTGTAAGTACTTGTTGATAATTATTGATGTGAACAGAAAGGGATTGCCTTCTCTAAGCAAAGTCAACAATCTCATCTTGTATAATGGAAGCTAATGTGGATTTGTGATTCCAAGACCTGTAAGACGTAATCTAAGTCTTACTTTATCCTTACATATGTAACCATGCTTTGTAAATGGTCGTTATTAGATCAAAATTGAAATGATAGTGCCATGATCATCTGAATATTTGATATTGTATAAGGTTTGATTAAGTTTATTAAATTTATGATATGTAGGACATGACGAAATACTGGTTTGAAGTGAAGATTCGCGTGTGCGAAATACAAAAGTTATAAACGACACTGACCAATTCTTCAAAGAGACATCTATGGTGGATTGATGGTTCCTATTTCCTAAATACAGATTGTTATGTTACATCCATATGTTTTTCATGCATATATGAATTTTGGAACGACCAAATGTATCTTTTGTGGTGTATTTTATGAAGGAATGATGGATATATGGTGTATAATTGTATAAAATCTAATTCTGGTGTTTGTGTTGTACAAATCAATTGAATGAATCATATACAAAGTAATAAAAATGTAACTTCTTTGGTTCCCATGGGTTTTTAATTTTTTATGATGTTTTAATGGTGGGAATATCAGATTTTTGAAACCACAAAACTGAATCTTGGTTTCCCACGAATTAGACTGAATCTTGGTTTCCCACGAATAAGTGTTTTACCCATGGCTATATTTGTTGATAATTTACACACGAATTACACACAATGGAATTTGTGAGTATTTTCGTGGTCACATAGAAAGTCTCACACAAAATGTACCCACAAACATGGCAAAACCAGCCACCAACTATGTTGTGGGTAAACATACCCATGAATTGAAAATTTTGTGGGTACAAAATTAGCCTCGAAGGTTATACCCATGTATATAGGTTTGTGGGTGATTCGTGGGTATTAGCAAGTTACCCACGAATTTTGGTCTATTAGCCACAATTTTTGTCCATGGTTAATCACCAGAATTCTTGTAGTGTAAGTATATCCTCGTGGCCGCCGACTACTTGTCTAAACGGGTTGAAGCGAAGGCGCTCCCCACCAATGACGCCCGAGTGGTTGTTAAGTTTTTAAAGAATTTGTTTTCACGATTCGGAGCACCTCGTGCCATCATCAGTGATCGCGGTACCCATTTTTGTAATGAACTATTCGCTAAAGTTATGGCTAAATATGGAGTTACCCATCGTCTTTCTACCGCGTATCACCCGCAAACGAGCGGACAAGTTGAGGTCTCCAATCGTGGTTTAAAAAGGATTTTAGAAAGGACCGTAGGAGAAAATCGAGCTTCATGGGCCGATAAGTTAGATGATGCATTATGGGCTTTTCGCACCGCATACAAGACACCCATCGGGTGCACCCCATTTAAGTTGGTGTATGGAAAAGCTTGTCACTTGCCCATCGAGCTCGAACATAAGGCATTCTGGGCCTTGAAACATTCAAACTTTGATCTTAAGACCGCGGGTGATCACCGGAAAGTTCAATTGAATGAATTAAATGAACTTAGGGATCAGGCTTACGAGAACTCTTTGATTTTCAAAGAGAAGACTAAGAGGATTCATGATTCTAAAATCAAAAACCGCGTTTTCAACGTTGGTGATCAAGTTCTCCTCTTTAACTCTCGCTTGAAGATATTCTCGGGCAAACTCAAAACCCGTTGGTCCGGACCATTCACCGTTGCTCAGGTTTTCCCGTATGGAACGGTGGAGCTTTCTCAGCCCGATGGCCCAAATTTCAAGGTGAATGGTCATCGTGTTAAACATTATTTTGGAGGGGACATCCCATCTGTGGTTGTCCCGGATCTCCAAACTTTCCCTAAGGACAACTGAATTCAGGGATCGAGTCAAGCTAGCGACTCGGTGACCAAAAAACAGTAGCGCTTCGTGGGAGGCACCTCATGCTTATCTCTATCTTCTTTTTATTTTCTAATAAGTGACGTGAAGGGGTTAGCCTCTTCGATTTCTCGTGTTTGGTTGTTTGTGATGTTGTTTAGGATGTTCCCGATATGAAGATTCTCGTGCTCAAAGTTTGTCATTTTCTCCACTCGAGTTTCATGATCGATGCTGATGGAAATCCGATATCCGAAATCTTATCGACTAACGTTTATCTTTGAGCATACTTAATAAACGGCTTTTAGATTTTCGTTGACACCCTTGTTTTTAAACATTGAGGACAATGTTTCGTTCTAGTCTGGGGTAGGGTAATCTTCGATTTGATTTGACCGCACTTGCTTATTTTTGTCGTGTACTCTCGCAACCCCGTTTTTCCTTAGAAAATGAGAAAATTGTGCAAAAATGTGAAAATTTAAAAAAATTTGTAAGCTTTTGCTAGTTTTATGATTGAAAAGTCTTTGCGAGTTTCTTAGAAGTTTCTTTAAATATGCGTTTTTCTTGAAATAGTCTTTGCTAATTGCTTAGACAAGAGGCTATAAAATGCGATTCTAGCTCACAAGGCCAAGAATTTGCAAGTATCCCTAAGTGATTTTAAATATGCGAAGCTTAAACAAGAATTTTCTAGTTTCTAATGAGTGACTTTAAATATGCATTACTTAATTTCATTTAGACAAAGCATTTGCTAAGTTAATATATGTTTTGACACCTTGTTGACTTTCCGCTGGTGAGAGTAGGAATAGAATTCTGACTTGACCGGGCGTGTTGAGCCCTAGCTTGTTCCCTTAACCATAGATAATTTAATTATCGGCTAAGCATCCGCGGATCTCATTATTTGGGATTTTAAATTTGCGGAGATCGAGAAATGATAGAGTTACTTATGAGTTTAGATGCTAAGCGTGGAGTAGTTGGTTCTCTTTAGAACCCATCGAAGGTACTTATGGCTTTTTGTTCCCACAAAGTTGTTTCACCCCATATTTGTCTAATAATAATTAGAGATGTTGAGTTTTTGGCGATAGTTAGTTTTTTTATCTTCTTTAGAGAATCTTTGCCCATGAGAGTTGGGTACACATCGAGGTACTGTCAGTGTTACGGTGTAATAGACAACTGATTCATGATAGTTTGCTGCTATTGTTTCTATTGTTATAAAAGCCGTAGGGTTTGGAGTTTGGCACAAATATTAACATGAAATAAAGCCAAAATGTTTTAAAATTAAAAAATCCAAAGCTATAAAAGTTGTCATAGACTTCTATAAAGGCAGAGGAAAATCCAAAGTCATAATAAGACTTCTGATAAAACGGTAATCCCGTTGAGTTAGTGGTTGAAAAGACCAAGGGCCTAAATTGCAAAAATGCAACTGTGCTGAAATAGTGTTAAGCCAAACTTCGGATCCGGGAGATGTCTAAATAAAGCTTCTGTCTCTGGACTCGTAGATGAGTTGTCTCGGTCGCCATAAAAAGGATATTCTCCCTAAATCGTGTGAAATTAGGACCTTGATGTGGACCTCATTCTTGTGTGCAGTGGTTTTCGAGGGAAGATGGATAACTAATTAGCGACTTAGCTTTATATCTTTATCTGAATAAAAGTTATCGAAACGAGAAACTTGAAGAAATTCATTTCTCACAAAAATAAAAAAAATCTAGAGGAAAATAGGAAAATGGGAGCAAAAGGTAATTACACAAGTAACTTCCATGGGTAGTGTTAGCATCTAGAGTCATATGTAACAATGATTTCGATTTTACGCTTAGTTTGGGGACTTGTGAAAAATCAGGGACGATGTATTCTATCCGTATGGTCACTTCACGCCTTGTTGACTTTCCTACTCTGTGATCCTAACGTGTCGTTTGAAAAATGTTGGAGTTATTGATCGACATGAAAGTTCAACAAACCGTCACTCATAATGATAAGTGCTTAATCGTAATATCTATATGTGAAATTAAAAGGTAAACGGGGCGTTTTTAGAATTAAGGCTTTCTTAATCTCTTTTGAGGAATCTTTGCTACTTTTCATAGGTTTAGTAGAAAGAGATTGAAATCCTTGGTTTTAGAAGCGTGAGTTGATTGCATTGTGTGGGGACACGACGATGGTTTCGTCTGGGGTATTTTGATATGTGCTTAAACACATATCTTTTCTATATCAAAATCAGACCCAAATAACCAAGAAAGAGCCGTTTATTGCTAACATTTGCGTGTTTCTTGAGTTTGTGTTTGTGCAGGTACGGATATGTCAAAACACACAAAAGTTAACCAAATCAGACGAAAATCCGAGCACGAGAGATAAAGAAAGCTAAAGCTGAGCCGGAAGGTCTGAATTAAGCATCTGTGAAGATTTTTATGCTCAGAGGATGATATTTGAAAGATATAATCAAGTTTGAAGAATTGTCAAGATCAGTCCCTGAACTTTGAGTATTTGGCAACTTTAGCCCTTGAAGATTCAAAAGTTTCAAATTCCGCCCTTGGATTATTTGAGAATGACAAATTTAGCCCTTGAAAGATATTTTCATAATTACAAGTTTGGTCCCTGGATTTTCAGCATGTGCACTTTTGGTCCTTAAGATAATACATGGGTCCAAATAATATCCTAGTCCAAATATTACACCTTTGGCCCAAAACACAAATCAAAAGCCCATGTCCATTTCCCTTATACCCGGTTTATCCAATCCATACCCGGATCCCCAACCCTTATACCCGACCTTTACCCGTTCCCACTTAAACCCACGGTCAAACAGTCAACCAAATCAAATAAATATAAAAAATCAAACGCGCCAAAATTCACCCCTCTTTTAACCCAGGCAAGAACCCTAAAACACCCTTAAGCCTAATTGAGCAAACTTACCATCATTAAGGTTAAATTGGTACTTTCGTCTGACACCTACTGACACACGGATGCCATGTCACCAATCCGTGTGTCATTCCACTCTTATCCTGCTTCCTGATTGGCTACTCATACGTGGGGGTGTCTATCCAATGGCTTAGATTGATTGGATGAGGTGGAGAATGATCTAAGGGCTAAAAGATGATCCAAAGAAGCACAAATGCCAAGTTCCAGATCCTTCCAAGACCTTGAGCTCAGCTATAAAAAGACCTCTTCACCAACGAATTGGAGACACCTTTTTCTTTTCTATTTTTCAGTAGCACAATTGTATTTCATTTTTAGTTTTAATGTTTTAATGCATTTTCAGTTTTTGTAATTCCAATTTGTACTCAGTTTTCTAGTTTTAATGAAATTTCAATTTTAGCATTTTATTTCTTAAATCATTGAAAAGTGTTAAAATGTTCTGAATTCAGTTTATTGATTTTAGTCTAATTCGAATTATTGCTTTTAAAAGATAGTTACAGCTTATTCTTCTCATTAATCAAAAACATAAAAAATCAGAAAAAAATAATTAACAAAAAATAAAAAAATAAAAAAAAATATCTCAAAACCTTTTTATAAGCTTGTACAAAGCTTATGCTATTGTTCCATTGAGTTCATTTAAGCTTTTAATAGCTTATTGTGAGCTTTCTCTTGTTTCAATCAGAAATTCTCTCAAATATTACCATAGTCAACATACAGTTTCATTTGTTACTTAAATCTGATTTGCTGATATGGAGTTGGATATGGGTTATTTTTTATCTGAGTTGGGTTGAGAACAGGTTAGGTTAGTGGCTATTTGTTGTTTGGCAAGCCATTGTGGCTAAGGATCCAAGTGAGTTTAATTCTCAAACTGAATTATTTGAGTAATCTATTTCTGATATGCTTAAATGATTATATCTGCTATTTTTAGTTCTTATAAAGTAGTCAGAATATAGATCTGTTATTATCTTTGATTTGATAAGAATATTAATTAGAATAATTGCAAATTAGCTTGTTAAACTAGTGTTTGGTATAGAGTAGTGATCTGAGATTCTGGTTAAGTCATAGGTTAGTATTAGTTAATTTAGTCTTATTTAGGTATAATAGAATCATTCTAGTTATTAGATTGCACCTTAGAACTCAGAAAGTCAAAATCACTTTGAATTTGTCCTAGGTACTTATCTGTTAAGATTTTTAGAGATCATTAGCTTGATTTGTGTTTAGAACTCATAGGAGTAGCTTAATCTAGCTTTATTATAGTTTGTTATATCAATTTCAGTTCATAATTTGGATCTAAAACTCATTTTAGTCAACTTTTTTTATCACTATCTTAAAAAGTCAAAAGTTGAAAAACTCAGTTTTTACAAAAGTTTGTGGAATTTTCATGGATTCAGTTTTGATTCATAACAAGTGAAACTTTGGGATAATTAAGTTCAGTTGGTCTAGTTTCTAAATCTGATTTTTGAGAAATTTTTGGAAATCATTTTAAGCAGTTAAAAAGCTCTTAAATAGAGCTGATTTGCCATGTGTCAGCATTTAGCTAATGCTGAGTGATTCCAGCTTCCTTGTAAACCTTGCACAGGGCTCATGTTGGCTTGTTAGGGTCTGATATTTGTTCTAGTGGTTGATTGCTTGGTGGTCTTGAGATCTCAACTCTTGGTTTTCAGATTTGCTTATTGAATAAGCTGTTTCAGTAGCTTAAAGTAGGGTCTAAGTAGCTAAGTTACTTAAGTAGTTATTCAGCTCATACCATTATAGATTGCTTTTCAGAGGTTGAGATTAGCTTATATAGATTGCATTTAAGTTGTTTTAGCATATTCTAGCTTCTGTGATCAATTAGTGCTTATCAGTAGCTTGTAGCTTATTACAAGTGCTTATTTAGAAGGCAGTTTCACTACAGCTCCCAATTATCTCACACTAGCATAGGTTTTGATATTTTTCATAAATTTAGAATAATATTTTAGAATTTCCCTGAATTTTTCATATTTTTCCAACTTTGTTTGCTATTTTTCTTGATTTAAACTAGTTTTTAATACTTTTTAAATAGCATTTAATTCGATTAAATCAGAAAAGGTTCCAAAAAAATAATTTTTCAATTTTCCTAGATTAAGAAAAATATAAAAAGCCAAAAAAATATTTTTCCAATTTTTTCCTAGTTTAATTTGTAATTTTTAGAATTAAAATTAGTTTTAATTAGTTTTTAATTCAAATAAATTCCAGAAAAATCATAAAAATTAGTTTTAATTCTTAGTTAATTTTCTAATATCATTTTTAGTTAGAAAGTAATTTTAGATTATTTTTAGGACTTAGATTAGACGTAGTTGCATTTTATTTTCGTTTATTACGTTTTAGAATAATTCGCGTATTTAGGATCCCCCGTAGTGTAATTTCCCTTATATTGTTTTCCCATTCCCTGTAGTTTTAATATAATCATAAATCCTAAACATCGAGCATTTTAATAACGAACCAATAACGACGTTGCCCATTCACACCTCGTTGGGAAACGACTCGGATTTCCTAATCCGTATCACTATCACTCACGGGTTTTGATTCATTATCCTTTTTCCTAAAGGGATTTTAAATCATTACTTGTGGTTATTTTTGATATCGATATTGTGGTTTTATCCATACACACACACCCCTAAACCTCAACGAATCACTTACCAAAGTCATCGCGATCATTATTCGGATAACAAAGAGATCCAAATACATGAAAGTGTTTGAGATTCGGTTTTCGGTTATGGATAAGCTCATAAGGTGTTTTGTTGTGGCGTTTGGTAATCAGTGAACGATTCTGAGTGTAGCATGCAGTTGACACGGCTTCAGCCCACAAGTAATCTGGAAGTTTAGCATTTATTAACATCGTTCTTGCAGCTTCCACTAACGTACGGTTTCGTCTTTCAACAACGCCATTTTGTTCTGGTGTTCGTGCAATGGATGTTTGATGCTCAATTCCCACTTTTTCATAAAATGAACGAAGAGTTTGATTCACAAATTCAGTTCCTTTGTCTATTCTGATTTGTCTGACTGTATTCCGGAGCTGAACTTGAATTTTTGTGAGAAAGGTGATGATCATCTATGGAGCTTGATATTTACTTCAAACAAAATAAACCCAAGTCCATCTTGAATAGTCATCTACAATGACCAAGATGTAGCATTTGCCATTAATCGTTTGCACGCGCATCGGGCCACACAAATCCATGTGAAGAAGGTGAAGCACATGCTGTGAGCTGTGTTCCACCTTTGAAGGAAAGTGAGCACGAGTGCTTTTCCCTTGTTCACAAGCTGAGCAAAGGTGATTTTTAGAATACCAAAATCTTGGGAGACCTTCAACGAGTTTGTATCGTGCAAGATTGGTTATGGTTTGAAAGTTTAAATGTGAGAGACGACGGTGCCATAGCCAAGATTTTGAAGATGTTGCCTTTGAAAGTACACAGATAGGAGATGAAGCAATCATGTCTTGCATTGAGATTGTATAAAGACTTGAATTGCGGGTGCCAGACATAAGATCGTTTCCTTGTAGATCACGAATGAAACAAGTTTTCTCCCGAAAAGCAACTTCTAAATCTCCATCACAGAACTGACCAACTGAGAAGAGATTGTGACCGAGACCTTCCACATAATAAACCCTGCTAATTTCAATGTTGCCATTGATGTAATCTCCGTATCCCATGATAGTTGCGAAGTGATCATTCCCGAATCCGACAGTGCCAATGAACTTTGCAACAAAGTTTGATAATAGTTTGAGATTTCTTGTCATGTGTCGGGAACATCCGCTATCAACAATCCAAAGGATGATCTGTATCACCTGCATTACACACAGACGACACAGATGGAATAGAAGTAGATGTGGAACCCGAAGAGTTAGAGGGTTCCGAAGCAGTTATAGTAGAAACACACATATTAATGATTTTAGGTATCCATTTAAATCCAAGTGTATTATGTAACCATTTCTGCCATCTCCAACTAGTCTTAGCTTTGGTCTTAGTGAATGCACTAGGTGATAAGTTCTTCCTAGGAGGTGAAGGTGGTTCTATGGGTACATCAATGATCGTAGTTGGAACACTAGAGGGTGGTTTACCTAGCACAGACTTAGAAGCATTAGTGGGCCTAGAGGTATTCCGTTTTCTATTATTCCGCTTACGATTCAAGATAGCCTTAGCAACACATTTATCATGACAACCAGAAAACATGCTTTTACGACAACCAACACAAGAGGCTTCAAACAAAACATTAAGAGTACTTAAAGATTCAGCATTCGTTACATCACTTTGTTCATTACATTTGTCAGACGCAATATCTAAAGTGGGTGCTACTTGAGTTTTATTCAAAGTCCTAGGGTGTTCTTCTACTTCAGCATTCTTTATTGTTCTTTTCTTACGTCGCAACTTCCTATTCTTCCTTGTATTGCTCCTAGGATGTGAAGTGCGGGCGTTGGGAAAAGAGGCAACTATTCCTGTTGCAGTAGAGGGAAGCACATTAGTTTCTTGTAGTTTGTCATTAGATGTTCTAGAGTCATTTTGAATCTGTTTAGGTGCAGTTACTACAGTGTTACTATCCCTATCTTGCTTAAGTTTCACCAACTCTGCTTTTAGATCATGGATTTTGTGTAACAAATCTAGATTTTCAGAACGAGTGAGTCCATCTAGTCGTAAAACATCTTTGGTGTATGCAAGATGATCATCAAGGTCTTTTGACGCTTTATTAAGAATCTTTTTGAGTAAATCAAATATGACACCATATTCCTTTTTCACTTTTGAAATTTCTTGTTCATATTTTGAAATTTGACACTTCAAAGACACGTTTTCATCATCCACTTGCTCAAGTTTTGGATTAAGAGTTTTGGTATACAACTGGTTGAGTTTGTTTTGCAAAGCGAGTTCTCGATTTTGACAATCTTTTTGACACCATTGAAGACGACGTTTTGCATTTGAAAGCTCGTTTAACAACCGCTCATTTTCAACTTTTAAAGACGTGATTTGTGACACATTATCAGTATTCTCACCATTTTCAACAGAATCAGCAGAGATATAATCAAGTGCATATGCAACAGAATGTAATAACACAACATTAATGGTATCAGCACAGATTACATCTTCCAAGAGTCGATCAACATCTTTTCTCAACATTTTCTTTTTACGTTTAGTATTTGAAATCGATGTTTCTGTTTGTTCGAAAACTCTTTTCATAAGTCCAAGTTCTTTGTGAAAATCCCTTTCCCAATATATTGCATAATTTTTCAAATTTTGGACATGTGGTAAAATTCTTTTCTGGAAAATATCTCTTTGGGCTCGCGCTTGAGACGATTGAAAATGTTCAACTTTTATTTCAGAATTGATTTCAATTTCACGCTCCAAAAGTTTGATGTCCGATAAGAATGTTTCAAAATATTTTATAACTTTACATTGTTCGGGTAATGGCTTTATTTCACTGAGTGAAGGTAAAGGATCATTAATCTGTGCAGAATTGGAAAGGTGACCCTCATTAGAAGACTCAGAAGTAGGTGTGATAACCCAAGGTGTGTTAGAAAATCCTGTTGAGTGACGAAAGTGGCGGCTTTTGAATAGTTAAATGGTTTGTTATAAACAACATTTTCCAATTTTGACCGACTCTCGTCTTCTGCATCTAATTCCTCTTGACGATTATATTCAACAACACTCATAATGGAATCATCAATTCTATGTTCTGCACTGTAAACTTCAGGATTTGGTTTGAATGCTCTATTTGAAAACTTTGGTTTGTAATCAGCAAGATTCGGCCCATATCCATTTGGTTTAAAAGTAAACTTTTGAATAGTTGTGATTGACTCACCATGTTTATAAACAACATTTTGAAACTCTTTGAGTTTGTTTTGTAAGTCGACAATTTCTTCAAGATAGTTATCTATTCGTTTCGTTGAATGCTTTTTGTACTCAGAGAACTGTTTTTGACAAGTTAACAACTCAGACTTGGCTTTTTGAGTTTCCAAAGTAAGAGCGTTAAGTTGTTGTTTATGATCATATTGCAGTTGTTCTATTTGAGACAGCAAAGCATTCTTAGATGCGACTAGATCATGTATCTGTTGTTCTAATGATTTTTCATTTTGGTAAGATTTAGCAAAAGCAACTTCAAAACCTTTTTCACGTTTTTCTTGAGTTTGAAAAAAGTTGAGTTGATACTTTAAGCATTCATTATCCTTAGTTAACAGTGCATTTTTATCTTTTAATTGCTTATTGATGTCCTTGCATATTTCCAGTCGGGATTCTTGGTCTTTAAGTAAGGTCATGAGCTCAATATCTAGATTAGATGAAAGCTCAGCTTGTTCAACGTGAGTCTCAACATGATCATTATTCAGATCCTCAAGTATAACCACGGAGTCAACTTTATTATCAATGGTAACCGTAAGGTCATCTTGATCGTCAAATATAACTACGAGATCTATTTGATTATCATCGGAATGAGATGTAGACGGCTAATGTTGAACACTCTGATCCTTGTCGGATGTAGATGTTGGCGGAGATATCAGATCAGTAATGAATATAGTTTGATCTGGTACCTGAGACAAGCCATCAGTGTCATACACTTGGCCTGTGTCACTCATGTGGAGTTCGTGCATGTTAGCCAATAGCATCACTGCTGCATTAGCCTGCAAGTCCTCCATATCATCATCAGAATCTGCATTTTCCATGAAGTTCTGTTCCTTGTTGGTAAGAGTTCCACCAGCTTAATCCTTAAGAGCCAAGAGTAAAGCCTCTTTGTGATAAGCGCTGCCTCTTGTCCTCGGCTTTGGGCATGCATTAGCCAGATGACCCTTCTCATTACAGTTATAACAACGAAGACCATTAACCCCATTCTGAGCATTGCCCTGTTCAACCACTTGAGCCCTTTGTTGTTGTGGGGCACCCATGTTATTCCTTCCCATTGGATTAAACCCTTGACCACTGCCCATCTGTCGAACATTACCACGATTCTGAACTTCAACACGTCCATTGTTCACAACAGCTTGATTCCTTGTGTTTGAGGAGGTACGAATGCGATTGTTGGATTTGTTAGAGTATCGGCCGAAGGCTCTAGCAATCATGACAAACACTTGTTGCAATGCATCGAAAGCTTCTGTATCCTCAGTAGATTCACTGTAAAGTGCTTGATCATCATTGTTGTTGTTGTATGGAACCAATTGAGTTTCTTGAGATGGGTGCTGTGACGGATCATATAGCGTTATTGTTGCAGTTGGTTGTGGAGGATTTGTGAAGGTTGTTGGCAAATTAGGGAATTGAGGATAGCATGCTTGAGCCCACAAAGCTAATTGTTGATTATCCGGAAGTGAAGGTGAAACAGTTTGTCCACGGATAACCATTTCTTTGTCAACTTCTTTTTGATGGGTCTTCAAATAGTCGTACAACAATCCGTATGTAGCATGATGTAGATTCTTAGCTTGACGGATGAAAATGACATACTTTTCCCAATCAGGACCAAGACTACTCAGGAACTTAGTGTTGACAGCAATTCTTGGCATAATGATGTTATGTTTGTCTAAGTCATTAATGATATCTGAGAATCGATGATGATATGACTCTAATGTCTCCCCTGGTTCAATCATGAAGTGTACATAAGCCAAGTAGATTTTGGATTCCATGTCTTCTTGATTGAGTTCTGTGTCTTCCATGAGAAGATGAATATGCTCCCACATTGCTTTAGCAGTCTTTTGAGCATCAACACTTTGAAGTATCGGATTAGGTAATCCCAAAAGGATGTATTGCATTGCCAGTTCATCGGCTTCAAAGTGTAGAAGTTGATCAGTAGTGAGTTCATTAAGACCGACAACGTTGGTGACATCACCTCTTGGTGGATTAGCATTTGGATCTCCGGGTGTAATGACAGTAGGCATCTGAAACGGACCTTCCAGGATGACCTTCTTCAAGAACTTTCCATGTGGCTTCTTTAGATCACAAAACCTAAAGAACCGTATCACCCATTGATCGTAGTTTCCGGGAGTGAGCATTGGAGGTCTATCAAGTGATCCAGCCTCATGAATGGATTGTTGGCTACTTAAAGCTTCACACATCTTTGCAAACCAAGACGGTTCTTTCATAGTATTCCTGGATGGGTGTTGATTGTGAAAGTTTGTGTAAGGTTGTACTTGAAGACTAGGGGTGGTTGAATCATTTGTGGTTGAATTGCTCCTTGAGGAAATTGTTGTTGAAATTGTTGTTGTTGTTGTTGTTGTAGTTGATGATAAAATTGTTGTTGTTGATTTAGTTGTTGTTGTTGTTGTTGTTGTTGTTGAGGATACACATGAGGGAAGTAGCTAGAGTATGGTGGTTGAGACATCTTGAAACTTGTGTTGTAAAATGGATCTTTGTAGTCGAATGAAACTTTGTTGATGAAGAATCCTTATGCGTAGAAATCAAGCTTAGGCAAAGAAAATACCTTATGCGTAAAAACACCAACTTACGCGTAAGAAGTGAGCTTACTCGTAGGATTAGCTTACGCGTAGGGTTGGTTAAACCTTAGGTTATGCGTAAACAAAAGACTTAGAAGTAGAATTCTTAAGCATAAGTTAGCTTAGGCGTAAGACTGTGCTTATGCGTAAGTTTATGCTTAGGCAGAAAGAAATTCTACGCGTAAGTACTTTGCTTAGGCGTAAAACTAGGGTTTTGCCCAAAAATCCTTTACACTTATTCCAGTGTAGAAGATATCCAAAGTCGAAGTGTTTTCAGGCTTATCCAAGCAAGAAAACACTGAGTAAACCAAGAACACTGAAGATCAAACTTTGAAATGCTTACGCGTAACAACTAGGGTTTAGTTATGCGTAAGAATTGCCAACTTTTGCCAAAACTGAGATTTCTGTCCAAAAGTGTTTCTAAACCAGATTTTTGTGATGAAACAGCTTCAATATCACCAAAATAACACAAAAGTGTGAAACTTGATGATCCAAAACACGTATTCACCTTACGCGTATAAATGAACACACGACTAAAACCAAGCTTAAAAACAATGAAATACACGTAAAGTTTGAAACTTTTTGCCAAAAACTTAAACTTTAACACCTAATAACCTTGAAAGTACAAGAATCTTGGATTTGAAAGTGAAAAAAATGAGTTTTTATGCGTATGAAAGTTTGAGTACCGAACCTTACGTGTATAACCAAAAACTTCAAAACAAAATCATTTCACCCAACTATTTGGCGAATGATACCAATGTTAGGTTCCCATTTATGTAACAAAAGCATCAATATAAGAAGTATAGATGAAGGAGTGATCGGATGAACAAGTTAACACAAACACACGAGTATATAAAGAAGGTTTATGCGTAGGATTTGTGATAAGATGAACAATCAACCTTCAAATGAAGGTTTACAAGGCTATTTATAGGAGAGGGAGCTAGGGCAACACTCCTAGTCCTTTCCTTTCCTTATTAGGCTTGGGCCAAGGCTTATGGGCCTTCTACA
Source organism: Chrysanthemum makinoi (assembly GCA_910596185.1). NCBI lineage: Eukaryota > Viridiplantae > Streptophyta > Magnoliopsida > Asterales > Asteraceae > Chrysanthemum > Chrysanthemum makinoi. The sequence continues at coordinate 112,601,451 of OU343224.1, read as the reverse complement.
TAAGCGTTAGCATAATAACAAACATAAAGGCCTAATTAAGCTAACTATTACATATTAATTACTAACACTTGTAATCTAGTTTAGGAGTGATTCCAACATACTCTCTCGAGTTGTGTTTTTGAATAAAAAGAAGAAAAAATGAAAGATAGTGAGGTTCAAGATGATGAACAGTAATGTTTTGTCCTATTGGTCTTTTAGTTAACTTTCTTATACTACTTTTTAGTGTAGATATACGTAGCCACATAGGGGCCATGGCTGGTGGGTACTTTTTACTTGGTTTTCCCATTACATTTCCAAATCTTTTGTTTACCTTATATTTTGTAAAAAATTATTGTCATGTGTTTCACTTTTGTGGATGTGGATTTTTAAAATAGGTTTACTATTTGAAAAAGATTCTAGTTTATTTTTATAAGATTTTAACTTTTTCAATGTGACTCATCAAAGAATCACATGAGATTTTGTGCAAATCACATGTGATTTTACCTTAAATCACATGTGATTTACCATAAATCACATGTGATTTTCCGCAAATCACATGTGATTTTACCTTAAATTATTTTTTGAAAATGAATCACATGTGATTTACTCATTTTTAGATTAAAACTGAATCTCACGTAATTTACATTTTTTCATAACATTGCAAAAAAAAAATAACATAATCACACGTGATTTCAGAAATTTGTTTTATAAAATGAAGGAATAAGTTGATTTGAAATTAAAGATCACATGTGATTCATTACTCTAAAGATCGAATGTGACTTGTAAAATCACATGCGATTTTTTTTGTAAACTGTGTTTCTGACTCGGCTAAAATCACATGTGATTTTTTTTTAAACAGAATCACATGTGATTTACACACGAATCACAACAAAAACCAGAATCACATGTGATTTTTTTACGAATCACGTGTGATTTGTCTGGACGAAAATTTTGAAAAAAAAGTTCGTCGAAAGTATATAAAAATGCATATCTATAGAAAGATGATTTTTTCTCATCGCGATGGTATATTTTTTGTAGCTTGAAGATTTACCGTTTGCAAGATATGTTGTTTTTTAAAAAAATGTGAAAAGTGGGTTTTTTTATTAAATGAGTTAGATTGACTATTTGCCCTTCTTTTGTTATTTTTGGTTTTATGTCTACCGTTGGATGAAATTAAAATGGAAGACTGAGATTTGATTATTTGTTCTTTTTATTTTCCTTGTTTGTCATCTCACCTCATGTGCTTATATTATATCAAAATTTTAAAATAAATTTGATTTATGTGCAGGTATATACAAGACTATAAAAGTTCCGTCACAAGAAAATACGACCAACTCATTTAGAGTCCATCACATCAAAGGCCGTAGAAAATATATCCATGTGATGAAAGCTTAAAGGTATATTACTCATAAATATTGTGTGGCATGCCAATTAGACCCCGTGTTAAAAAAAAACTTAAGATTTTAGGTACTTTAAGATCAACCAATTCTAACCAACCCGTTTATAATTATTTACTTAAAGTCTCAAACCACTCATTCCAATGGACAAAGTGAAGGTTTCATATCTATATACCTTGCAACTATCTTTTTAGCTATGACAAATTACCCGACTCTAGCACATCTACTTTAAGAAGGATGGAAATCACTCGATAAATTATTCATCATAGCTTTTGAGCTTCTTGGAAGTTTGCAAAACCAGTGAACTCATTCTCAATAGCTTTTGAGCTTTACCAAATTGAGCTTGTAAAAGTTCATAAGCACAAGCTGGTAACCCGTTAAAAATGAGCTTATTGGCTCTATCTAATTTTCAATAAGTTCATAAGCCCGTCAAATAATCCTGACAAACACCCCCTTACACTCAACTAGGGATGAGCACGGTACTGGTCCCGCACCGATTTAGTGGTACCGATTTTTTTCCGAGCATAAATTAGTGGTACCGGTACCGTACCGAACGGGATTCGGATACCGGTATCGGTACCGGTATCGGGAAATCGGGTTTTCCCAGTTTTTTTTCGGGAATTTCCCGATTCCTGTACCGAATTAGTGGTCCCGATTTTTTTCACCTTATTTCGTAGTCCCGGTACCGTACCGTATATCGGAAATCGGTACGGTTCCGGTTCGGTTTCGGGTAGAAATGCTCATCCCTATGACTCAACATCTTTATACTGTGTGACAAAATTCCATGATATATCTAAGCAGATGAAAAACGAGCACAAGTCCAGGAAATAAAGCTATTACTTCTTTGACAGATATAATGAAGGTACACCGAGATGAATGAAGTGTTATACCATTCAATATAAATGGTCAAACGATAAAAGGTTGACCATGCAATCGAACACTTTTACATAATTTGGGTATGTAAATCATCACATATTTCTAACTGTAAAAAGTTACAAATACTAGTAATGTTTTAGGATACCGTAAACCCCTTCTAGATCTGCATCTGCCCTTGGGTGTACAGATATGCTAAAAATAATACAACAGTGTATGTTTCAAGTTTCATTCCTCGCATCATTATCATGCTGGTTAGCAGTAGAGGATGTCACTTGTTGCCTGAGCAATCAACGAGGTTGCTTCTGTATTTAGCTAAAGATTGTAGCTATGTAAAGTATCTTTAATGGTATGGGACGTAAATATCAATTTGAGGTTAGGTTGAATCGTGAATTGTCAGAAAGTCGATTACGCATGGATATAACTGTTCTGGTGCCTGCAAGTTTACAGTAGTTAAAACATCACTGGTTAGGTCCAAATTTGTTTCAGCTTGACAGCTTCCAACTATTGGTCTGAGAAGCAACATATATGTGATACAGGACCCACTAGGTATGCCATGACTTGCAAAAAGAAAGGGACATTAATCCAGAATCGGTTAGGTAAACACGGGTCAATTTGGATTATATAACATTGATAATGGACAAAATACGTAAAATTACAAAAATTAGCTTGAAAGGAAATGAATAATAAAGATTAAAAATCGCTAAAATATATTTCAATGTTTAAAATATACTACAATATGTTGCCAAAAATAATCATATCTTTGTTATAATAAATAAATTTTGTGTTTGTATTTATCATACTAATATCGTAGATGGACAAAAAAGTGTTGGAATGTAGACCCAATTCAACTTGAGGTGAAACATAACCGAAATCAACCCATTAACAAGTATACAGGTCCAAATTGCCACCTAAAACAGTAAATAGCAATTGCTCAAAGAAAAGAAGATATAAAAGATAACTACATACCAAACGACCTCCAACAAGATCATAGTGAGCATAGTGTGGCCCGCCCGGCTCACCAAAAACTTTGTACATGGCTAGATGTTTAGGAACTAGTTTGATTGTTTCTGTTTTCATCAACCCCAAAAAGAAAATTGACTCAGATCGATTAACACGATACTATGTATATAGAATGAAACAAGAAAATGAAATTAAAGTTTGGGTAATAATACCGTATACAGCTTCAGGTGGACAAATGATATCTAGGTCACCTGCAATCGCTAAGACAGGAACATCAATTTTGCTGATATGATCTTTGTAAAAGAAAGTCCCGCTTCTGTCACGTAATCCACCTTCTTGAAAGGCTGTTGTTAGCTGCAAAAGTAGCTTGGCAGGCACGGTGCCTGCTCAAGCAAAGAATAAATGTAAACAGAAGCAACTAATTTAATTGATCAAAATAAGATTAGTAAAACCATATTATTACAATAGTAGGTATGAATTTTGAATAAGAGTTTTAGGAGGTTATTTTTACTAGAAATACAATTTAGTTACTTTAAACCCGTTTAGCCCATTCTCATTATCTTTTCTAGCTAAATTTTTTTTATTAGGCCATTTTGAGATTCAGAGATAGAACATCACGAGTAAAGCACTGCTTATAAGAAAATGGGTAGAAACTGTTATGGTTGACCAGTAGTTCCATGTATCAATGTCTCAGAAAACTCTATTTCCGTTTACTATGCCATATTTCCTCTTATACTGAAACTGAGATTCAAACAAATCCTTGTAGAACGTCATATGAACCCTGTAATGAAGAGCGTTTGTGGGGCTGTTTTACGCAACACATTCTCTAACTTTGAGGCCATTCTTCAGAACACTAGTCACAGAACTTGGTTATTTACTTGATTGATGGATAAAAGGTGTCTAATATCTTTGCCCAGATTATATGGTAAGGTTTTCCAGGTTATTCGTAATCTCGTGATATCCTATTAGTGTTGAGACTAAGTGCCACAACAGCTTTCCTAATTTATTTTACTGAGATTTTAAAGGGGTCATCATCAAAGTATTTATCTAATAAGATCGAAAGTACCAATAAAATGGAAAGCAACGACGTAGCCCCACACACACACACACACCACTCTAAATATCTCAATAGCCTCAATCCATCCCCACTATAGTCGTCAACCTTTTCTCAGTTACTCGTGTTAACAATTGGGAGTTTGGAACAATGGTTACTCCGATAGTCATGACTGTGTCGTATAATTGTGAGTCAATTCTATCATTATATGATAGGTGATAGTATGCAATTTGCTGAGCCCCTAGTACTTAAGGCGAAGCAGTTGTTACAATAACTCATGTCACATACATCAAAACAAAGCCGCTTCACAGTAATCCATTAGTACTACATGTGTCACCTTCAGAGAACTCAAACTAATCATACGCATATCCAGTTCAGCATGTACAACATTATGCTTCACCTTGAAGAAGAGTGTCAATCATAAAGGATATATCGTATTCAGTGTGATTTTAGGGCCTATGTCCTGGCCCATTCAGTCATCTGTAATATATATCACACAATATAGGATTCAAACTTTCCGAGTAAAACTCTTGCATGCTATTAATTGTGATGTGGCTACTTATTCCATTTGAGAAAATGGCAGCTATAGTGAGGTACCCTCATCTGAACAATACCAATTATGTGTCTTATACTAATATCCACTATTAATCACTCTTACAAACTAAACAAGCAAGTTGAAAAATCCAGTGACAAAAAATGATGGAGTAAGAAGATTATTCATATACACACAAAATAAAAGGGCAGATAGGTGATTTACACATAAAAAGAAAGTTGTGAACTTACAAAAGTTGGTCATAACAAACTTCTCCATCAGCTCCGGATGCACCATATCCTGTGCAGTAATGAGACGATTTAACCAGGACATAACATATGGAGGACGGGAAGCAAGAGGATAAGCCGCTGCAAGCAACGCACCTAACGGAACAGCTGGAACACTCAAGGCCTGGGCCGGATCTGCCTGTGACCCACAAAAAACATAACTCTTGACGAGCATAATACACAAAACAAACAAAAATACTGCATGAAATCAAGGCAAATATGTCACGTTACCAGGGGTAAGAGTAATTTGAGGGTTGAATTTGATGTAGTGTAATCAAGTGAAGACCCCAAAGTAACGATCGCAGCCAACTTAGTCTCTCTTCCCTCGCAAACTTGTAAGAAAACAAGATTTAAGTACACTAATGTTGATCAAGAAACTGGTATTTCTGCTTTTTTTTTAAAAAGAAAAACTGGTATTTCTACAACTTCAGTATCGCAACTGGGCAGACCCGACAACTGATGCACCCACTGAAGCGGAGATTTACACAAATGATACTAAGAGAAACTTTTTTTGCTTCAGAACATCAAAAATTCCGACAAATAAATAGCACATTTAGTGGCAGATCTGATTATAGGTGGAGATGAAAATAACAAATAAGACAAACATAATAATACAGTATCACCCTTAAAACATTAATAAGTGGAACCGTATGTATTTATAATTGTATACTACAGTAATTTCTAAGAATAAAAATGGTTGAATAACGCCAGTAATGTGAACAGCCAGAATATCAGTAGAGAAGTATACATCTCATACCATTTCGAGAAAGCATGGAGTAGAGCAAGATACCACCCATAGAATGGCCAATCGCAAGCAACTTGCCGTCTTTCGGGTTGCACTGTTTCCGTATGTATTCCATCTGTTTTACAGACACCAATAACAAATATAAGATGTCTTGGGCAGATAAAATATAATTGGTTTCAAAACTAAAACAATTTATTCATTTGATTTGTGACATCACCGCTGTAGGGACGTCCTCTTCTAGGTAGTGGTCAAAGTCCCAGTTATATTTCCCAAGGAGGTCAATTTGAGTTTGGAGGTTTTCAATTGTAGAAGAAAAGCGATCAAGCAAATCCGTGAACGGTGGAGACACTGATCTTTGACCTTCTTCGATAATATCTACAAGCCTTTGACTTAAATCTCTTATTTGGGTAGCAATAGTGGAATTCTGTAGAGCTTCGGGAGAACCTGAAAGTTATACAAAGACATGGTGTAAGAATCAACAAAAAGGAAGCCGTAACCTGTAAACAGAGGTGACAAGATGGGCCGGTAGGGCAGGTTTTGAAACACATTTTCTTTAAGTATAAGTCAAAACCGACCAGATCGGGTTAAATGTCGCCTATCTATTGCGCACGCTCAAACATATTAAATAACTAACGTGTTAATTATGGCTACAGAGACGATACTTTTACAATATAATCCAACTTTCTAAGTAAAACGATTAAGGAGGATGTACATATTTAGAGTAATCGTGACTTTCAACTATTTTGACCAGTTCCCCTTTTGCTAAATTATTTGGCTCGACTCGTTTGAGATAAAACATGACCCAAATCGACCCATTCATAAGCAAACGGGATGAAATTGCCACCTCTAACAGTAACACATCAATTGCAACATAATAAACAATCCCTTATTGACCTTCCTTTATTAATACTGATAATCTCCCAGAAAAACGCTTAAAAGTTTCTGTAAATGTCATCAACAACTGCGATTGATCAGATTCAGCCAACTCTTTCTTTTCTTCAGCTGAGGAAATTTTACTTTGTGCAGACGAATCAGAACTGAGACCTGGCGGGTTTTGGGAAGAAACTCCATCCATCCGCTCAGAAAGAAGGGTGATTGGCTGTTTGACTTCTTTAGAGGCAACCTCTGAACTCAATCCAGCTCCTCGAAATTCAAGGATCCATGTATCAAACCCTTGACTGGACATGTGACGTGCAAATGAAGACTGTAAAACTTACAAAAGGTCAACACAAATAGAAACTAAATACAACATGTGAAAAAACTATAAATAAAAATAATAGAACAAGAGTCTAATAAGCAACACAGATATTAAATAGTAACTAAACAATTATTAAAGATGCAATGATAACCTTCCATTCTGTATAACTAATTTGCCATAATGACTAATATAACTTTCTGGTGTGTGGTTGATGTTTTGATGTTTTTTCCTTCCAATTATTCAAGATAAAGTCATCCCCAAATTCTACTTCTTATACACAAACCAAATACCCCTGCTCTTTCTTACAAATCAAGCTTTAATGACCCACAACCAAAACCAAACCCATTAACCTAACTGAAAAATCTGTTTTCCCTCCAAATTTAGATTTGGTGAATAATCTAACGGTAGATTCTCTTGAGGAATATTGGGATGAAAGTGAAAACGATATTTACAGACAATACTTTTGTGTAGGTTTTTACCCTATTTATTCCTATAACGAGAGAACAAGGCAGTCAGGATTGGAAAGAGCATAATGGATTTACTGTAGACAGCAATGAAGTAAACCAATATAGGTTCTTCAGTTAACATCTTATTTATGAACCTGTTGGTGGCAAGAAAGCAGGTGTACACACACATATAGCTTCTCTCGCGGGTCCTCAAATATATTTGATTGTGTTATACGACTTATTTCTTTAGTTCTTAACTGCTTATCATTTTCTGGAAAGAAAAAAGGCATCAACTCACTTATTCCCGTGTATATAAGCTTGATGCAACACAATAAAGAGTTTGGTTGGCAGGGCATGTTAACAAATGAGTAGTTTACAAGGTTGCATACAAAATTCATTCTCAGTACCTTCCACAACTTGAAGCAGTTCTTCTTTATTTCATAGGTCAGTTACTCACATATCTTGTGTGTACTTTTAGGGTTACACCCTTATAGGTCATATATACATCGCAGACTACTTCAATGGATAGAGATTAATGGAGACAAAGTGATGACATTGTTAAGTGGCTCCCAATGAAAAATCTTGGCCCATAATTTTAGTTTACATCTATTAGTAAACCTCGAATGGGAACAGGTAAAGGAGAAACAGTGAAGCATATTCTAATGATAAATCAAAAAAGTCTTCTCGAAAGGATTGAAAGGCGATTAGTTTGCAAAGGATCCTAGCCTACCTAAATGGACAATGATCACGTAGGGAGCATGCTGAAAGTGGGTTATGTAACGAATGTACATATATGTTAAATTAGTTGGAATGCCTCAACCGTCATCTCTTTGGCTATCACCTAGAATACTCCTCTCAGAACTACTATGAAATTGGTGGGAACCAAAAGCAGTAGGAATAGAATAGCACCAAAAGAGTGTTAAAATATTCAACTTCTGTTCTGTGCCCCACTTTTTTAGTTTACTGGTGCATGCTGAAAACGCAGAATCTAACCTTAAAAAGGACTAATCAGGATGACAGGCCTTTGTGTGATTTCATTGAAAAAGTATTCACTTCCTAACACTATTTAAAGTATGATGAAGCACAAATAGAAACGTAAGTTTGAACTCACCCCAGGATGCAGATCATATCCAATTGCATTAGTTCCAACTCCACTCAAAAGCAGTAGTGGATGATTCCTTGGAGGTGCCTACAAGTAATTGACAAATATAATGAATTAGAAAACTCAATCATCTCCTTTTTTTGTTGCAGCATCACTATTACTTTCACGTAAAGCAACATCAACTATAATCCCCATTTCAGTTTAGAATTTGCAATCATTTTCAAAACCCCTCATCTTTTATGCACATATCCTAAGTGTCCTTAGGAGTAATGGCATATTTTGAATATATTCAAATCGATGTGTTTAGCTGTACTTACTGCAGAATGTGAAGAATACAATTAAGCCAAATTATCTATGAAAAAGACACAAAATTCTAAGTTACTGCAGTTGACTATATCCCAACATATCTCCATACAAACACCCATAGTAAGTTCTTTAAGATGCAAAAATTTTGCAGACTGAATACAGCGCCTATTGGTCTCTTTAAGAGTCATCTTGATAGTAATAAAGCATATATTAGTGCTTCAAAACATACATCTTTTTATAACACGGGAGATAATTGGTTCTTCTTAGTGTGTGGATACACATAGATTCATTGCATAGGGAGTTAGGACTTAGGGAATGCCTCCCAATATGAGGTAAATCTTCTTTTATTTGTGCATCTACTTTTATAGTTTGAAATAAAAACTTTAAATTAAATATTTAACGACTGGTTGGGTAGTAAGAATTGTAACTTACTACTTCAAGACTTCTCATTTACTCTTGTAAAGTAACACCAAGCTTTTCTTTTCATTCCCTCTCAAAACTTCAAAATTTCCCATTACTCTAACTCCAAAGAGATATATTCTCCCAACAAGTAATTATTTACAAGTAATTATTTCATTTGCCTATTTGATTTTCAATCATCAAGCAAACTATATTACTTTCCCTAATACCTACAAAAATTTCCTTCTCCATACAGCAACCATTTCTACCCCCGTAAAAACTTGAATAAAACATAACACACGAGTAGAGAATCAAGAAGATTGATAGTGTTGGCGTTGGCCTGAATTTATGAGTGTTATATACCTATATTATTGGCGTAACTTGATCCATCAAGATCTCATTCCATATCCAGTTCATAACTTGAGAAATTAACTTCTACATTTGTGCATAAATGACTTGTATTAGTAAAGGCGCTAGTTAAAAACTTGGCTCTTATGAACTATACTCCTTTGCTGCATGGTAACAATTTGATGTCACGCATTTAACTATTAAAACCTATGCAGCTGATATATTGGCGGATATATATCATAATTTGACCACCCATGGGAATATCATGATTCATGAGCATGTCATTATCACATCAATGACATGAAACCTACCCTAAGGGTTGTCTTCAACATTTCCAACTACTTTATTAATTTACGACAAACCTGTCATTCATACCTTAGTGTTCTGTGTGACATATATCCAGTATCTAATTTATAATAATTTATGATAGCAAACAAATTAATACGGCCGTTAAGAACGCACACATATATATGTTATATATTAGGCTCACATATACACCTACTGACCTACACACACTCTTGCCAGAGGTCTTTCTCGACAGTCCCTTACTTTGGGGTAGGGGTGTGACTGTCAACATCCTACCCTACTCCGGCGGGATTGGGTAATGTTGTTGTCGTAATACGGCCGTTAAAAAATTGACCAAATTGTTCTTCATCCGCATAACCAGTTAGCATCTTACTATATTTTAACAATGCATTCTCTTCATAACAGCAAAACCACCTCCAATCCAACCACATATCAATATAGTTACTATCACATCAGTTAATTACATAAGCCCTTTAGAGTGTTTGCATAAAACGAACTATTTCTAGTTATCTTACTTAAGGGTAAAATAATCTGTTTTCGACAAGAAGGTTAGGAAATGGGACCTGCTTAGTTAGCATTTATAGCAGAAATTACTTTTTGTACATCATATGTATCCTAAAACCTTGGAATAAATATGGAGTCAACCAACACTTTCTACCTGATAACTCTCTTCCCTTGTTTTACCCCATACGCAAATCCAATATCTCCTACGTATTACTCACTATCTAATTCCATTCCACCTTAAACACTTATCCGTATTCATTTCTTATCAAAAACATAGCACAAACATATATTAAAAACATATAAAAAAAAATGCTTCGACATATCTCCTTATTTTGAGTTCAACATGGAAGCCGCTTAGAAAAACCAAACTTACCTTTCTACCTGTCATATCTGTTATCCAACTATCTATAACTAAAAACGGATTCAACACGCACTTTCTAACGATTATTCCTTCTTCGCGTCTAACTGTACCTTTCTTTTTATAACATAAACAAATCCAAACACCATTACCTACTTTACTTTACATCGATATACTTTCCTTAAATGACTACTTATAAGTTTAAAGTTTGACCAAATATAATTCATACACTTAACCACAGTAACTATAATTATTTGGTAGTCATTAATTTATTACTAAACACATAGTAGCATAGATTGAATTAAAAATATAAAAATATATACAGTACTTGTTTAGGGGGTTTATAACGCCAAAGAGCTAATCGCCAATCGGAATTATGAATGGAGACATAATGAAGCTCATCAGCCGTACAAATCGGAGGCTTATCGGCTAATCTTTCCACAGCGGATGAAGAAGCATGTAACGGTTTCAGCCTTGTTGTTGTACGGATGTTAACTGGTTTTGATTCTAAGCAGGAGCGTTTGGGGTTGATGGAGTAGTATGTTGCTGCTATTTGTATTGCTGATCGAAGATCTGATTGTAACAGATACATTTTTTATGTAAATTTTGTTGAGATCGCATGCAATTTTTGTATAAAGAATCAAATCGTCTATTGGCTATAAACAGCTACTTCTATCTGTTTCTGGATGAAATTAATTTCTTTCTATTTTATATGTCAGCTGTGACAGGGAAATAAAATTACGAGAAGTAAAAAAATAAGATTTTGCGGTTACTTTTTAACTCAATGTCTAAAATGGTTATGCGCAACCACTTGACTCCGCAGCTTCACTCAAAATTTGTCATTGCGCAACCACTCGACTCCGCAGCTTCACCCAAAATTCGCCACGTGTCCAAATGAAAGTACAAAAAGTGTACTTTCATTTGGACACGTGGCTTTTGGTGAAAGTTTGCGCATGATCATTTTGGACATTGGGTTAAAACTTGACCATAAAGGGGACTTTAAAAAAGATTTTGGCTTATTTTTGTATTTTTCTCTAAAATTATACTGTATTCGTTAGTTACTTTAGTTGACTTCAAAATTTTAAGTTATAAAGGTGAAAAACTAACGTGATAACACTTTTTGTTATAACACAATCTTATAGCTCGGCATTGTATCTGGTGCTATAAGAATGAGAAGAAACTATAATCATGCAATGCAAAGCACTGGTGGTCACCCGCATGGCTATAAAACATGCACAACAAAAAATAAACAAGTAAAGATCGTGTAGACCAAACCTTGAATATACCTCGATCTCCTAATCAGTGATATAAACTCAAATTAACATGTATAAAGGGTGTTTAAGGAATAGTGTAACACCCTCAAAATATGGTCCAGCGGGAGCATACAAACCTTGGTGTGCTACTATCTTGGTATCACAACATAAGATACAAAGAATGGTTTTTATCTCATTCATTTAAAATAAAATACATTAAGTTTTCATTATATGAAGTTCGGAAATAGGCCAAAAAAGAAGTTTAAAGTTGTCCCGATTATTCATCAAATTCGCCTATGACCATGCCCTTTGCCAAGCGTCTTTCAATATTGAGCTATCGCCTTAAACCTGAGAACACATGCTAAAACGGGTCAGCTTACGCTGGTGAGTTCATAGAGTTTAATCACAAAATTAGTAGTGGACCTGATAAAGTTTAATTGTTATGTGCGACTAAGGCAGATATATAATAAACGTTCCAACAACAATCATTCCAACAATAATCCAACAACACAATCGAGATCTCAGTAGGGCCCCAAGCAACTCTAGACAGGCATAGTTGTAGCAAGTCCTAGAACAAATGTTGTCGGATACAGATGTCTATTCTTAGCTAGGCATCGCGTTTATAGCAAAGGTTGCTACCCTTGTCTAAGTCAACATTTGTTGCGTGTCTAACCTTTCCTAGTCAACACATTAGCAATTCAAAAGAGTAGTGGCAGGTCCAAGAAATAGTTTGCACTCACATTAACTTCAAATAAATACATAAGGTTTCAATCACCAAATCAAATATACCAAATAACAGTCATTCTCAAATAATGTTCACATATCCAATTATGGTTAGTTAAAAGCAGCATGTATTCTTCCCCAAAATAGTTATGAAAACCTTTGAAAAGAGGGGCTATGAAACTCACCTTAGCCACAGCTATGCACTATTCACAACTAACACGACTGACATCTAAAGCTAATCTCCATGGCATCCAGAAGAAGGTACAGCGAGTACAATAGAATAGAAACAACGTAACCTAATGCGTGTACGATTATCACAAAATACGGCTCATATGATAAAGAAGTCGATAAAAGATAATGTATCGTAGTTTTCGTGGATTTATTCGTGTCATTACTTTCAAAAGTCCATTATCAATATCTCAAAAAGTTCATAATTGATATCTCTAAAGTTTAGTATTATCGTTTCGTGTGGTGGTAAGAATCATAGACGCGACGTACAACTCACGCGAAAGAGGAGAAGACGTTGACATAGTCGAGAAATACAGACAATACTCAAGCTAGTCAAAGAAGACTAGGAAAACGACGACAACTATTTATGAAATCTAAATAGGTCCATTAGTAAGTTTCGGTAATTTCCCCATAATCCCAAACGTATATGTTTATAATAAAGTACTCCTTATAAGGTATACTATGTAATACTTCATAAATGACGCGTTCGTTTATTCAACATTCCCAAATCATTATTTCTTTAATAAATTGTCTTCTCAAAACGACCTTTCCCAACAAGCTTATGGAAATTAACTTGTATTTATAAAACACGAGTTATTTTCTTAATTAATAAGGGTTTATAATTAAATAAAACCATATCCGTCAACAATATATAGCTAAATATCTTGTTATTGGTTAATATGTGACAATTGAGTATTTAAGCTCGTCGCGAATCAAATATATTAAACTCATTTCCGAGTCTAATATATTGTATTCGTTTAAGTCCAAAATGTTTAATATAGTCCAACTTATAACCAGTATAACTTGTGTATCAAATGTTACCCCAAATTTATAAATCGTAGTTGAACCTTATAGCATATACGTAATATCCGATATCAATTATTAATCACGTATTTAGTTCTTAATGTTTATTACACCACTTTATACATAACTTGGTCATTATTTGCTCGAGTCCGATATTAATAATCCGATAAACCAATTATGTCCAAGTGATTCAACCACATAATCCATACATTTTAGTTTGTCATAAGAAAATTAATAATTAGTTGCAATTAAAACTAGTTTAACTCTTTTTAACACATTAAACTTACTCTTATAATAACAGTGGGCTAAAAGCCCATATAACGCAATATCAGTTATATTCGTTACGGGCTTCGGCCCGTTCATACACCAAACGCAACCCTATGTGGGTCCTTATCCCAGCCGAGACCAAACAAGTTCCCTACGAGCACAACCACCCTTGTGGTTATCTCGCTAAGCTGAAAGACAAACCACTCACCCTATATGATTTGTGGAGTCGAGACACGCACGAGATAAACCCATGACCACACCTTGTGGTCTTCTCGTCTAGACTGGACAAACCAGCACACCAATGAGTACCCTTTTGGGTGACTCGTTAACCATATCAATTTTTAACATCAATGCTCATTTCCAGGTTTTCAATATCACATGATTAAGACCAAACTATTCTAAAAGCTGAGTATCGACAATCCAAACCGAGACCAACACTAGGTTGACCCGACCCGTTTCATAACTGAAACAACCATGGGTCATCAGACCCAACCCGACTCACTCGAGTCACCTAGTCCGTTTTAACAACGCATCGCACAAACAAACACTTCGATACTAATTCTTACCACATGAATCTTTTATATTCAAAACGTTTTTATTCGTTTAGCAACTTTTATATCCACGAAAACAATACACAAATCAATATATATAATTGGTCAAAACATAAAAATAACAATATATGAAACGGGTTTGCTTTTACAGAGAGGACGAGAGGGAGACGAGGAGCAGTGGAGGTTTCTTTTACTAGTACAACTCGTAACCATCCAAGCTAGAACCCTTTGGAAACGTTTAGCACTAGAAACCCTAACATCCGAATCTTAAAACCTAGATCTAGAACACATAGAGCGTTTTCTAGGCGCCTGTGGTACGAAAACATAACCACGAGGACGATATCTATCGTTCTAGAGGGGTGGTGTATCAAGGGGGTGGTGGCCGGAAGTTGGCCGGAAAAGATAGCGGCGCCAGAACCCTAAAGGGTGGCCGGATATTTAGAGATAGAGAGGAAAGAGTTTTAAGAGAGAGAGAAAGTTAGGTGTAAAGTGTGAGAAGTGAGAGAGAGGAGGGGTATTTATATACCCAGGAGGGACCAAAAGTGTACAATTGAAACCACAAGGGCAGCGGGTAAACTACTGCAGGGACCATAGTTGTAACTTTCTCAATCTTTTGTAATATTAGATTCGGGACTTGTTTAGACTAGCAAACGATGGATTCACGACCCGGGAATTACACCAACGCGCTTAGAATAATATTTTAATTAAAAATGACTATAAATACGTCTCGCATCTCAAATTAGAGGGAAAGATCACTCTAATTGTCGTTTCTCCATTTAAGGCGCATCGGGAGAATTACGGGTTGTCACAAATAGTTACTTGATCCTGCAGTAACGTAAGCTCCTAAAACTTCACAGCTTACACGAAATCACTTTTTTTTTATGCTTTAGTCGAACTCTTTAGGGTTTCTTTGAGAAAATCACCACGTGAGGTGCGTCAAATAAAGGTACGAACCTATGCAAATTGGAGAGTATGATAGTCGACTATGAAAATCGACTAAGAGTTGATAAGGTCGAATCAAAAGGATTTGATCCCTTTGTGGGTTCGGTCGACCGAATTCAAGAGAAGGGAAGAAGGAGTTCAGGGTTTAGAGGACTAAAATGATTTCTAATTTAGTTTGTATTTTTATTTATAGTAAACCAAAGACAATCTTAATCCAATTAAAAGATTATAGTAATTATCCTAGAGTGAATTAGTTTGTTTAGAAAACAAACTAATCCCCCCTTCAAAGGGTCGGCCGAATACCCACACCACCCTTACAGTTTGTAGTTTTGCATTTTATTCACTTATATATTTATCCCAGACAAATTATACCAATGTTGCAAAAATCGTGAATCGGTAGTCGGGCGGTTGACCACCCTGTAGCGAGTAATCGGTCAAGTCGGGATTAATCGGTGATTAATCAGATTGGTATTTCCTACAATTTTTTGGTATTTCTGGAGACCAAACTAAAAATCTTAACCGATTCTAAGCCTGCTATGTTTCCAAACCTCAATAAAAGGCTCAAATTCTGATTATGATGCCCATTGTGCGTTATAAATGAAATATACGATCCCCAATTTAAGTAGAATGCCTAAATTATTATTTTTTTTTAAATGAGCGATTTGACCGATTTGGCCGATTTTTGACCGATTCGGCCGATTTTTGACCGATTCAGACGATTAACCAGCCGATTCAACCGATTTTTTGACTGCTTTGTGTTGATTTTTTTCCTAGGCCCATTTTTTGACCGATTTTCAAAAATCGACAAGGTACTCGGCCGAGTTGACCGATTTTTGCAACATTGAATTATACACCCTCGATAATTACAGTTTTACCCATCTACGAGAATATTGTGATACATTTCCTTTTCATTTCCATTTCATTTTGTTACTCTTTTCTCATTACTAATTTGCGTGTTTCGTTTAGTGTGCAACAATGTAACCAATTGGCATTTTTATGAGTACTAGTTGTGAAAGACGTACACTTGTCCTTTCATAAATTTATGAACGGACCTACATGAATGCCACACCCAATTTTGGGTCACGTTGTGTAATTTTTTTCAAAATGTGTCATTTTTTGTTATGTGCAAGTGCAACCCTCTATTTTTGTGTTATTTTCTTTATAGTGCAACTTTAACCTAGCTAAAAAATTCTTTATAATGCAAATTTTAGTAATTATGATACAAAAAAATTTGTGTAACATCGTGTCAAAAATCTTAGTTCCGTCTCTGAATGCATTTCATATGCACCTACAACAAATGCATGCATTTTTTTTTCTTTCTTATTTAAAATGTGAAACTGAAAATTAGTTTCTATCATTCTCACTTTATTTATTTTTTTCACTGCTCTCTTTCTACATATTTCAACATGTCACAGATTTTGAATGAAATATCAAAATTTTGTTAAAACATTTTGTTTTAAATATTCGAGTACAAGTTTTGTTAAGAGTAAAATTGCAAAAACCATCCTTGTGATTTGTCCGAATCGCACGAGTAGTCAGAAACTGACAGCGTGTGTAAATTTTGTGGGTAACTTTCTCGTTACTTTACGTGCATGGTCAAATTGAAATGACCACACCTAGATGAGGGTATATTAGTCATTTTGTTTTGGTCAGAGACAAAAGTTGACCGAAGATTTCAATCAAAATTAATTAAGGCATTGGAACCATAACAACCTATTTTTTTTATTTTTAGAACGGCTTGTTAGTTGTTAGTGGTTCAGGTAGCAGTGACATCCAATTGGGCAGTATGCTGATCCTGAACTCCGCCTTATCTCCTATTTCTCCTGAAGGGGTAAAAGTCTCGGGTGGGACTCGAACTTGAGACCTCCCTTAGCCAAACCTCCCCTCCCCAAGCCCCTAATACCGCAACTTCAATCAAAATTCATTTCAAGTGAACGAGTCTAAATGTAACAAAACTGTTTTAACAAACAGACATTGGCTACAACAAATCTTCCAATGATAACAAATATTTAACTCTGTAAATTCAAAAGTTTTGAGTTATCATCCTGCAACTTATCTTTCTTTTTGGTCTTTTTTAGATGGGAGATGATTTATACACTCCACTAAATGTTTAGTACACTCAAATTTATTGTGTTTGGACATTTATATCCTCACTGGGTGAAAATGTAAGGGTATTTGTAAGGGTACCAATCATTTTGTGGAGTGTACAAATCACGATGCAACTGATACAGCTACAAGTCTACAACAACCATGGAATGGGCAAACAACCCCAATCTAGTGACGAATGCAATCAAGGAGCTCACTAGTGTGGTTGGTAGAGTCGTTGAGTTCAAGAAATAGCCCTTATAGATCGCAAAGTGGACATGTGTGATATTGCGAAAGGCACAGGCTTCATCAACAATTGAGCATCAACTAGGACTCACATCTTTGGTAGGGATATAACTACAAACCCCAAAAACTGGCTTATTTTTCCAAGATCTTTAATACAGATATATGAGCAAGATGAAAAGGAAGGTGGCCATGGACCGACCATGTTTACAGGTAATACTCATATTTTAAAGGAATATAAGATTCCATCTTTTTTATAAAAAATAATAACTATGGGTTCCAAATTGTAACTCAAAACATCGGTTGTAAATATTAATTAACAGCTTTTTCTTTTGTTTTTCAATTTGTCAAATGTCTAAACATCACAATTTTAAAACTAAATATTTTACAATGACTTGAGTTCATCTTACTGAGACCAATTATTTACAGATATGATTAACTAACAGAGGCTTACGTTGCAGCTTGAAAACTTGCAATATCTTACATAGTTTCTTTCATAGTACCTCGAGACAGACACCCATACAACTTGGCATCGAACTCGCCACAACTTTTCAGATTTCCATCTCAACTGTGGTGTGTGCGAGAGCCAGCATGTTTTTGAGGCCTGGAGAAAATAAAGAGCAATCATAACCCATAAAGCTAGCAAGCTAGAATCACAAGACTGCCAGACCCATTTACTTACGAATAGGTTGATTTGGGTTAAATGTTATCTCTAATGGGTAAATAAAAGAAAGAAAATACCTAATAAGGGACTGGGCTGAAAGTTGGCCTAAGTGAATATTACATGCATAAAGCATCCTAAATCATTTCAAACAAGTATTGATACAATTTGACTTATATAGTAAATACTCATATTTGACACAGTCAAAATATATATATATATATTTTGACAGAAGTTTTGTGGCAAGTGAACCCATTCCCACCGATAGTTTTGCCACCTATAAAGATTTACTACTGTATGTTTTCCCTATGATCCAACTACAATGACATGTAAAGCAAGAGATGTTTCATAAGAAAGTAATTTTCATGACTAGTAATCTAAGCAAGAGATGTTTCATAAGAAAGTAATTTCATGACTAGTAATCTATACTCAAACCGATGTTGGGTACCGAGCCAAGCATCAAAACAACATCCAGATTACAGTTGGAGAGCAGATTAACCAGCTAGCAGGAATTTCTATTTTAGAAAATTGGTTAAGACACTCATATTTCCGGAAGTTAGTACTAATTATATGAGGAACAGAACCTTTAGTCATGACTCGTTTATGCATCAGGAATTATGTAATCCTCTGTCCAAAGCATCGTAGACAGTCTCTAGTGACATCCCTTCAACTATCAGAACCTTGTCCCTTGATTTTGAGCCAGCACCCAATGACACCTGCCTCTTTTTAACACCTAAAACCTATTTATGGGGAAAAAATACAAAGAAATAAAGTACTGAGAAATGGATGAGAAAAAAAACTAAAACCAAATAAAAGTTCCATCAATGATAATTCAAGTGTGATGTGTGCACAAAGCCACAAAGCATGAGTCAACAAGCCGCCTAGTAAATGCAAATTCGAATGTTCCACAGCACAGATAATCAGAATCAGACAAAAAGCAGTATGCACTCATGCATAATATGTCCGTATAATGCACAAGGCATCTCGCAAAGCATGCCGAAATGTTACAAATAATGATACTGGTAATACATCAAGTCCATTCTTTATCACCTAAACTATCTAATCTCAAATTTTAATCGAAGTCAAGACTGTTGAAAAAGGGTTTGCATCGACTTTCTTGAGTATCATTTTTCGTCCATACAAATCTGCTAAATGCAACATGAGCTGTGCCTAAGCCTGCTTAAGCCAGAGGTGTTTGCATCCACTGTCTTGAGCATCATTAAGAGGTCACACTAGCACGCTATACTTTGCATAAAGCTTTTACAAGGTTTCAGTTTTAATCAACCAAGTTGTTTGCAATAGAATGCTTATTGTGATAAATCTAATTACTCATTTTCTCCTAATTTTGAAAATTGTATACAAACTTAACATATGAAACATTATGTTTTGTTAGTTAAGCTAGACTCTTCTGTATTCGAATTTCGAATATACATCAAATCTCAAATATAAACTTAAAGCACTCAGAGTGTTAGGCTATTAGCTCTTCTTATTGCCATATAAGTTTGGCAACCAAAATGTACATGCATACAGAAAAATGAGAGCATAGTTGGAACACTAGAAACCTCAATAATTTCAAGAACATATCTGAAAACAAACACTAAAATCAAGATTTAACAAAAACAATATGATACATTCCCACTAAAGGTCTACTCACAAAGGAAGAACCTGGTTAAATCATCAGCAGCTGAAAAGGACCAATTTAAATCACTTTTGAAGTATTTATTTGACCCATTCTCTGGCTAGAAGACAGAAGTAGTGGACAAGCAGTTTTCAAGCTACTTTTTAGGATAAGTTAATTAACTGTCTTTAGTAAACTAGTTTTAGAGGCTTTGCAATTTGCTTTTGTGTAAGTTAGTTTTTCTTACTTTCAGATTAAGTTCTGTAACAGGAGATTCAGCCCCTCTTGAATCGGGCCTTATCCTACTCTATTCAAGTATCGTTTACCTACAATCTCTTTAGAATCTATCACAATACCCCATCAAAAAACTTTAAGCACGCTAATTATAATAATCAATTCGAGGTTCACCATTAATCTATAAATGTAAAAACATTAGCTTGAATAAAAATGTTGATATCGTGGCATAACACTCTTGCATCAAATATCTACGTTCTTCAGATCTAACACGTCCCATAACAGGTTCATGGATTTGCTTACTCTTTTATAATAAACAAACACAGACTCAACAAGGTATAGCAGTGATACAAAAACTTTACTCCAACATCAAGAAAAAGGGCTCACCGAACTTATGTAATCAAGGAGTGCAGCATTAGCTTCGCCATCCTTTGCTGGTGCATCAATTTGTACTCCTAAAGCATCATCGTCGAAATCTAAATTTGAAAATAGATTTTAAGGACCTCAAAGAGAAATAGTAGTCCACATGAAAATAAATAACCATTTGCTAAATACAGAAATAAGAGACCTGTGATGGTGGCCACTTTCGAGCCAGGCTTCGCATGTATCGTGACAGCAACAGATGAAGGGGGAATGAACCGCATACATGCAGGGAATTTGGTACTAGATGGTGCTGCAGGTATTACCTCTGCCGGCTTAGCTTTAGTTTTGCCCTTTTTAGCCGGGGCCATTTTGGTTATAGGAGTCTGACACCCCCACGTGCACCACTTGATCTTGATGAATTGCAATCAAATGGTTCACCTGGATTGATTTTCAAAGTGAAACGTTATTCGCCGCCACGCCATCTTACTATATTTGCAGGAAAAAGGAGTGAATTTGTTCACTCTTTGAAATAGCAATTTCTTAAATTATGTCCGCTTATTTATTGTTGTGTGCCAAAAGAAAAAAGCGTTTTAACTTTTGACATTAACACAAATGTGAATCAACATAACCTACAAAAACTTGTATCTGAGTTCCTTCTAGATTGTGAGGTGGCCTTCAAATGAACTGTAAGTATAAGAGGCTAGCACTAGTGCACTATATTCATTTAAGTGCAAATGCCATACAGATTACCAAACAGAGAATTCGAGTGGTAACTTAGTTCCTCCTATTTTATTGCACAGCAGTTTGTATTGCAAATACTAATGGAGACTTGTTCTGTCAAAAGATGCATTAAAATCTTAAAAACTTTCCAAAAATAAAGTGTCAGTCAAACTTTTTCCCAAAAACCGTGTGTCCTATATATTGCAAATAAGTAATTACCTCTAACAGTCCTTTAGCAGAATCCCCAATGCCCAAAGTGGATCCAAAGAACAAGGAGAGAATATAACCCTTACGAATGGACTTGAACACACTTAAGAGAGTGGCAAGACATGAGTCATTCCAAACATTGTTTTTGTGAAAACCGGTTGCTTGTTAAAATACAAGTTTTACTTAAGCACTGAATTGCCCATAGAACAACGTTTTTTTTTCCAATCCTACAGGTGCTTCAATGCTTATCACCCACACTCTCATAAACATATTCACAAAAGATTTGTCGTCATTTTCTTTGAAATATACCAGTTCTTACATAGGAATTCAGCATGACCAACATGCTAACCTCAACGTCCTAAACTGATTTTTTCCTCGCTCTTATAAAAGTTTTCCAACCCCCAGGACCAAGATTATAGACTTATGTACCAAAAGCTCTGACATACATATTAACAACATCAACAGATTTTAACAATGACACACCAAAACTAAAACTAAGATGAGCATATATTACAGTGACTGATTCTAATCTAGCCTATCATTCCAAACAGTTCAATATCAACGTGTCTAAGCAAACACCATGAGTCCATGAGGGTACAAAAAGCCAAAAACGGAATATGCTTAAGCTCAAGATGGGATATATAGTCCTGAAGATTGTCAGTAGCAGCGGTGTTACATATTGGGGCAACCTAATCTAAAAGGTTTTCTGTATATTATCGCCTGTGTTTTTTAGTCTTTGAAAGAGCCGAAAACAGCGCAAAAGAGACCACAGGGCAGCCTATAAGAGCAGAACAGTAGAAAAAATGCACTTAAGAGGCAGAACTGAAGTCTAATTCTTGCAGATATTAATAACATGCAATGCTAGATGGTAACTTGTATATATATGTGAGCTTCAAAGTAGTTTATGTATCTATTATTTGCACGACTTTTTAACAAACCTGACTAATAGTCGAAAACTGGTGAAAACTAAGCCAATGAAGTAATAAAACACAGGTGCGTATCCTTTGAAGATGAATATTTTGTGGAATTAACAAATCCAAGTGACCCTTTTACGTGATGACTTTCAAGCATCTAAATAGAGCAGAAGCTTCACTCCTGGCATGTAACATTATGAGTAAATTAAACATACGAAATCGACCAACAGACATGAGCTAAAACTAGTTCTGTTTATGAATTCAGCACTAATGATCAAATAGAAACACTCAACCAACAATTATTTAAAACTTACAGAGTGCATCTATAATTTACAAAAATAGCACTATCTTCCTTTATACAGGTTTACAGTATTCAGCAATTCATACACTGTCAAAACAATCTATTGACCTGATAATATACACGTACACAATAGCACAATGCAAACATTTCAAATAAGTTTAACATGAAAGTAGGCAACTAGACACGGTTGTGTTAACGGGTAAATAGGAATATCCAAGGCTTACGAGATAGAAAACAAAGGAAAGCTAATAAGTTTTTGGTGACGAATTAGGTTTGAATGAAATTTCATTTAGTAACGAGTCGGACAGAAATTGTACTGGATCACAGTCTTATACCATCAATCAGCTATGACATATATTGTAACGAAATGTAAGCGGACAATCGATTTATGTGAGAAGTCATTAGAATCCATAGTAATTTGGGTGAAGTTGCAAAATAATGTTGAATTGTTTGGTAACCATGGTTTCCAACCTTTTGGCCGACTAATCAATGGGGTTTGAACACACCGTCACACAACCCTCCCTTTTCAGGAATTGAACTTGAGACCTGACTCATGTTAGTTGGTATGAAAAATTTATATTCTAACAATTATGATACTGAAACCGAAAACATAATATTAATATTAATAGAATCAGAAGTATAAACAAGAAAGGAAAAAGATTGTATAATATAGGATTAGAAACCGAACAGTAATGTTATAAATTTTGGTTGAAAATACAACAAAATGGTTAATGAAGATAGTCATCGTTACTGTCGATCTGCTTCGGCGTGTACCTTTGTCTATGAAGGAATTCTCTAATAAATCAGACTAACGGAGTGTTTGATTGCCCTTATTTTGTTAGGGTGTTTTTAGTCGGAAAACCCTTGGTGCATTTGTTTTGAGGGTGTAGATTGAAAGAATGAATTGAAAGAAATAAACAAATGTTTGGTTAATAAAATTTCATTGAATCACAATTAAAATAGTGTATTAATACTCATAGAATGATATCATGCTATAGAGGTGAGTTTAATGCAGAACAATTTTTATCTAAAGAACAAATCATGCAATCTCATCTATTATTTTTTCCATCAAACAAAAAAATACATTTTTCACCTTTTTTTTTAAAAACAAGGTATCTTTTAAACGGTAAACCTTCAAGCTACGAAAAACAACGTTTTTTGTCCAATCCTTCAGGTGTTTCAATGCTTATCACCCAAACTCTCATAAAGATACTCACAAAAGATTTGTCGTCATTTACTTTGATATATACCAGTTACCACATAGGAATTCAGCATGACCGACATGCTAATCTTAACGTCATAGACTGCTATTTTCCTCGCTCTTGCATAAGTTCTCCCAACCCCCAAAAGGCCAAAACTAAAATAAAAGACTAACCAGGTTATGTACCATAAGTGTTGACATAGATATTAACAACATAAACAGATTTCAACAATGACACACCAAGACTAAAACTAAGATAAGCATATGTTACAGTGATTGATTCTAATCTAGCCTATCATTCCGAACAGTTCAATATCAACGTGTCTAAGCAAACACCATGAGGGTACAAAAGTCCAAAAACGGAATATGCTTAAGCTCAAGATGGGATATATAGTCCTGAAGATTGTAGGTAGCAGCAGTGTTACAAAAAGCCAATAACGGAATATGCTTAAGCTCGTCAGTGACACGGGTGGTGTTAACGGGTAAATAAGAATATCAAAGGCCTACAAGATAGATAAACAAGGAAAGTTAATAAGTTTTCGGTGACGAATGAAATTTCATTTAGTGACGAGTCGGACAGGAATTGTATTGGATCACAGTCTTATACTATTATACTATCAATCAGCTAAGCAAATCAATTGAAATCTCCTTACAGAACCATGACATGAACTGTAACGACATTTTATCATACAAAGACTTCACGCATCAAACTAGTTTATACAAGTCATTGAAATCCATAGTATTTTGGGTAACCATGGTTTCCGACCTTTTGGCCCGGCTAATCCACAGGGTTTGAACCCACCGCCACACAGCCCAGGAATTGAACTTGAGACCTGACACATGTTTGTTGGTATGAAAAAGTTCTATTCTAACAATTATGATACTGAAACCGAAAACATAATATTAATATTAATAGAATCAGAAGTATAAACAAGAAAGCAAAAAAGATTGTATAATATAGGATTAGAAACCGAACAGTAATGTTATAAATTTTGGTTGAAAATACAACAAAATGGTTAATGAAGATAGTCACCGTTACTGTCGATCTGCTTGGGTGTGTACCTGCGTCTATGAGGAATTCTCAAAATCAGACTAACGGAGTGTTTGATTGCCCTTATTTTGTTAGGGTGTTTTTAGTCGGGAAAACCTTTGTTTTGAGGGTATAGATTGAAAGAAGAAAAAATTAACCATGTGGTTTGCTCACATTTCATGTTTAATCTTTAAGTCTTTTAATTACACCAGAATACATATTGGCCGTTAGTTTCTTTGTTAAGTGTTTGCACCGGTAGTCATATTTTTTCAAATAATAGTTACCGCCAGTTAGTCTCTCCGTTAATAATAGTTTTCGTCCGGTTTTTTACGTTTTTGTCCGTTTTATCCGTTTTCGTTCGTTTTTATCCGTTTTTTACGTTTTTCGTCCGTTTTTTACGTTTTTATCCGTTTTCGACTTTTTTATATGCTTTCGTCCGTTTTCGACCGATTTTTTTCGTTTTCGTTTGTTTTTATCCGTTTTCGCCCATTTTTTACGTTTTTATCCGTTTTCATTCGTTTTTTATCCGTTTTCGCACGTTTTTTAACGTTTTTATATGTTTTCGGCCGTTGTTTTACGCTTTTATCCGTTTTTGTCTGTTTTTTTACGTTTTCGCCCATTTTTTACGTTTTTATCCGTTTTCATTCGTTTTTATCAGTTTTCGCACGTTTTTTACGTTTTTATATGTTTTCGTCCATTTTTTTTACATTTTTGTCCTTTTTAATCCGTTTTTTACGTTTTCGCCCGTTTTTTACGTTTTTCTCCGTTTTTATCCGTTTTCATTCATTTTTTTATCCGTTTTTGCCCGGTTTTTACATTTTTCATCTGTTTTTTTATGTTTTATCCGTTTTCGTCTGTTTTTATATGTTTTCGTCTGTTTTATTACGTTTTTGTCCGTTTTTATCTGTTTTCGTCCCTTTTTTTACGTTTTTGTTTGTTTTATACGTTTTTGTCTGTTTTGTATGTTTTTTTTTCTTTGCCAGTTTTTATCCGGACAAAAACGTAAAAAATGGGGCGAAAACTACCTAAAAACGGATGAAAAGTACCTAAAAACGGACGAAAGCTTAAAAAATAGGCAAAAACGTAAAAAATTGACAAAAACGTAAAAAAGGGGGCGAAAACTATCTAAAAATGGACGAAAGCGTATAAAAACAGAAAAAAAACGTAAAAGAAGGACGAAAACGTAAAAAAACTGAAAACATATAAAACGAACGAACACGGATAAAAAACGAACAAAAACGTAAAAAAAATGGACAAAAACATATAAAAACAGACAAAAACGAATAAAAACGTAAAAAAAATTGACGAAAAACGTAAAAAAGGGAGAAAATGGATAAAAAAAACGAAAAATGATAAAACGGATAAAAACGTAAAAAAATGGATGAAAAACGTAAAAATATGGCGAAAATGGATCAAAAAACGAATGAAAACGGATAAAAACGGAAAAAAAAAACGTTAAAAAATAAGTCAAAACGGATAAAAATAAATAAAGAAAACGGATAAAAACAGACAAAAACGTTAAAAAAACGGACGAAAACATATAAAAACGTAAAAAAAGTGCGAAAACGGATAAAAACATTAAAAATTGGCGAAAATAGATAAAAAAAAACGAACAAAAACGGATAAAAACGGACAAAAACTTAAAAAAAAAAAAAAATGTCAAAAACGGATAAAAAAGACAAAAACGGATAAAAACTTAAAAAAATGGACGAATACATATAAAAACAGACGAAAACGGATAAAACGTAAAAAACTGACGAAAAACGTAAAAAAACGGATAAAAAAACGAACGAAAACGGACAATAACGTAAAAAAACGGGCGAAAACTGTTATTAATGGAGGGACTAATTGGCGAAAACTATTATTTGTAAAAATAGGACTAACGATGCAAAAATTATTAACGAAGGGATTAACGGTGGAAACATATAACGGAGAAACTAACGACTCATCCAATATAGGGACTAAATGAGTTCAAGGTTTAAAAAATAAGTATATCTGGTGTAATTAAAACGACTTAAAGACTAAACATGAAATCTGAGCAAACCACAGGGACCAAACGTGTATTTTTTTCTTGAAAGAATGAAATGAAAGAAATAAACAAATGTTTGGTTAATAAAATTTTATTGAATCACAATTAAAAAATAGTGTACCAATACCCATAGAATGATATAATGCTATATAGGTGGGTGTCAATGTGTCATCTTTTCTTTCTTACAAGTGGACCCCATCACTCACATAACACAACTTGCCACTCAACAATTTTTTTTTTCTTTCCTAGTTTACATTAAAACAATATATAAATATTAATTAAATTTTATCTCAAATTATAAAATAAATAAATTATTATAATAATTATATTATTTCTCTCTCAATTTTTGTGTCAAACCAAATCCCACTTCCATACCCATTTATAAACCAAACGGAATATTTTTTGAAAAACAAGAAAAACATATATTGCGTCAAATATGGTTTTTCAATAAAATATTTTGCAAAACACAAAAATCTTTTATTTACTAACTTAACAAAGAAAATACAAAACAAATTTTAGTTGTTTCCTTATTTTCTTTTGTAACTGACAACATTTCCTCCATTTCTTCAAAGTAGAAAATATAAACACCAACTAAAAGCGTTTTTTTATATTAATGATGTGTTTCGGTCTTTGGAAAATAAGAGTTTAATGGTGTGTTTGGGTGTATGGGTTTTTGCAATTGCAGAAAAGTAGTTTTAGACAAATCATACTTCACTCGAAACGACAACTAAACACACTTAGGTGTCGTTTGTTTTTTAAAAGTAAGCACTTTTTACGTCTTTTCACTTATTTCCTCTTCGGGAGCGCGGAGCTTTCTACAGTAAAACCTCCATAAATTAATAATGTTGGGACCGTGATATTTTATTAATTTAGCGGGATATTATTATATAGATAAATTAATAATTATTAATTTAAAGAAGTTGTATGTATGGCCTTTAAATTTTCAAGTCTAATGTACTAGTTACAATGTATACTAGTTAGGGTATGTTTGGTAATGGGTTGGGGGGGGTGATTTGGAGTTTGAAATTTTGGGGCTAGGGCTTTTATTATAAGCCGAAGTTGAAATGTGTATTTTTGTAGACTTGTTTGACAAATGGGCTGGGATTGGGGCTTATCTTTGCATAATTACTAAAAAGGATATAATTAAATGAGTTTTTAGATATTTTTGTGGGGTTAATATGTAATTTATGGTTCATAAGCCCCGGGCTAAAGTTTTTAGCCCCTTTTATAGGGCTAAAGTTTTAAGCCCCTTTCAAGGGCTTATGATTTCATAAGCCAGCATGACAAACGAGACTTATTTTATAAGCCGACTTATTTTAGAAGCCCAAGCCCCAAAAGCCCCTCCCCAAACACACCCTTAATGTTGAAAATAAAATTAGAAAAACAAGTTTCAATTAACATTTTATGAATTCACATTCACAAAATAATTGAATTTGACAAGTTATATATTTTTGAATAAGTAAAAAGTTAGTTTCTTTAGGATAAGTTTCAATTACATATAGCCTTAATTGAATTAATTGAATTTGTACAAGTTTCAATTACGTATGACCTTTATATATATATGAAATTTTTTAGTAATTACTAATTTATAGTTTCGTTGGGACTAATATATATACACTGGGGTTTCAAAAATATTATTATCTTATTATTTTATCGATTGGGGTTCAAATTTGTATTGGTCCCAAATTGGGACTGGACAAATTATTAATTTTATCGAGGTTATTAATTTTTCGAATATTAATTTATAGAGCTTTTACAGTATTTGTTTTTTTTTGCAGCACTGCCTTCCTCTTCTAAATTTCAGACATTATTTTTCACTTCTTACCTCTTTTTTTCACAAAACCTACATCTCTTTCTCAACATCCGTGTTTATATGTTTTCGTCCGTTTTTATACGTTTTATTCGTTTTCGTCCATTTTTATACGTTTTTTTCCATTTTTATACATTTGTGTCAAGACGTTTTCATCGGTTTTTATACGTTCGTCCATTTTTATACGTGATTTATTAAATGCATATGGAATATGTGGAAAACTATAGGGGGGGTTGAATAGTTTTACCGATTTTAATTTAAGTTTCAAAGATTTAGATTCGATCTTATGTGAATTCGTATGGATGGATGGATAGTATAAAGCAATAAGTAAAGTAAATAATGAAAGCAAGTAAAGTAAAGGATAGAGAGTAGTGACACAAGTGGTTTATAGTGGTTCGGCTATAAGGACACCTTTCTTGCCCTACTCCACTCCCCGAGTTCCCTACTCGAGAGTTCAAGCACTATGTCAACAAGCTCCTTCAACACGATGGAGAAGCCTCACAACGTCGCTTACACTTTTTCCGGTACAAAGCTAAATACAGAGTCCTTAGCACGGTGGACCAAACCAACACAACTAGTACACAACAACTATGTGAAATATGAAATACAAGATCTTGCTACAGAAATCTTGTGGATGGACAAATCAATCAAGGACCCTTTACTTGGATGACTTGTAGTGTATTGTGATCTCGCCTTTGAGAAGGACCTATATGAGAATCACAACAAAAGAAAAAAGAACTACTAGATTGATCAAGTGATCAGAGATTAGAAGAGTGAAATAATATATGAGAGAGTTGTAAGAAGAAGGGTGAGTATCAAGGAAGAAGTTGCTCACTATTTATAGGCACAAAAGCTTACTGTATCCCGGTTCCGACGGATCCCTCACTTGGGGGATCCATCCAGTGCAATCCTAGGGATCCGACAAACTGGGTTGTACCAGTCCGGATTTTGGGTTGCAAACCGGGTTATGGGTTATGGGTATGAGCCATGGGTACCCAACAAGATATAATGTATCTAGACAATTGGTCATGGGTCTTGGGTCATGGGTTATGGACATTGGGCCATGGGTCATGGATAATACCCAACATGATTTCATGCATGATGTCATGCAATGGGTCATGGGTTATGGATTAGCTCCATGGGTATGGGTCATGGGTCTTGGATATTACCCATCCTATTACAACAAATGGATTATTACAACGTTTTATGTGAATGACCAAATGTATATACTTTACTAAAAATAACATGTATTTTTATAATTTTATTATTATGATAACTTTATATTTGTTATCAACAAAACATAACGAGATCGCTAAATATGAATAAACGTTCTTACGGTTTATTTGTATTAACAAAATACTCGTGCATACCAGTCGTTGAGCATAAAACACAAAATGCATATTATAAATATTGTTGATCATTTGAGTATACATTAAACACAAAATGCAAAATTAAGTCAATAATTAATTAAATTGATGGACATACATATATCTAGTGGTACAACAATGTCAGCCTGCAAGAGACATGGTAGTGGTACAACAATTTTGAAAACCTACAAAGTAAGAATATGCAAAAACATCGCAGCTACAAACCTCTATGTTTTGAAAACATCGCAGCTACAAACCTCTATGTTTTGATAGCGACATACATATACATCATTTATTTTATGTATTTTTAATAAAAGGATAAAAACAGAAAATAAAAACTATGTGCTCAACAAGATAGTACCACATGGTTAGAAACTTATGGCCCGTTTGGTTTGAGTGGATGGGAGTAGGATTTGGGGTTTAATGTCAAAAATGGTTGTTTGGTATATTTTAGTGGGTCCTAATAATGAGGATGACTACCATATATTTTCCTTGTGGAAATCCTAACATACTTGCCGACTTTGTGATATATTTTCAAAATATGTGGGCCCAATTCACTTCCCAACCACAAGTTTATTTCCTTTCCTTTTTTAATATTTCTTTATAATACATATATTACTTCTAAATTTTATATAAATCTAAAAAACAAATAAAATTTTATATTATTATATATTTTCTCCCTCTTACTTTTTTTTTCAACCTAAAACCAAATCCTAATCCAAATCCAAATCGAAATCTTAATCCTAAACCCATCAATAAACCAAACGGACCCTTATACTCTAACTTGATTATTAAAATAACTTCACATGTCGAAATGAGTTTACTCGAACATTAGCTGATGAGGAGCTCGATTCATTTATATTGTAAAGCTCAAGTTTGGGCTCGAGCTTGTTTCGAGTCTTATTTGTATTGGTCGAGTTTGTTTCGTGAAAAAATTTACACGTAAAGGCTCAAATTATTTTTTATGATAAACATAAACAAAACAAAAAAAGTTCAACTCAAGCTCGATTAGTTAAGCACGCTAGGTTCAAGTTCGTTAAATAAATAAAGTTCAAAATAGGTGACTCGTGTTTGCTTAGAATAGGCTCGTTTCGAGCTTTTACCTAGTCGATCTTGAGTAAGTCACGAGCGGCTTGCCTCGTTTACAACCAACCTTTACACTACCATTATAAGCTTAAGTGTTTATGTTTTCTCGGTCGTTTATTCGTTACCTAAATTCTACCTAGTTTTAGGATCCAGTATAACTCTCAAAAGAATTTGCCGTGGTGGTATTTTGATTTAGGTTTCCTATAGCTCAGCTTTTGGAAAGACATGTGAGACTTAGGTTATGCATAATCTTTATATATACATCACATGAAAACACTACTTATTTGATAGAGAAAATTAAGAGGGTGCATGTCTTTGCTTAATAAGTTTATGAAGTCAATATGTGATGTTTGATGTTCAGTCAACGTGTTTATATATTTGATTATGAATGATGTGATAAAAGTATATATGATATGATCGTTATAATTTTGAGTTATGAGGAAAATAAGTGTATATGATAAAGTAAAGAAAAGTAATAGATTCCATTTTGGTGCACGTGTGATAACCAAAGTGTGACAGCTGACAAGTGTATGATTAAAATAAATTTCTTGGTTATTTTCTCATAGAAAACTTCTAAAAATTTAAAGTTTGAGAATTGAGATTCTATAGTTTGTACCTTTATCCTCATAAATTGTTTTGATCATTAACTCAGTTTTAACCAAAGTCATGGACTAATACGTTAGTAGATTACAATATCTTAATTAACACAATATGAAATGTTGGGATACTGAAGAGTTAAAGTGCTGAAGAATGACAAAGTACTGGAAAAGTCAAAGTACTGCTAAAGAAGAAGTCAAAGTACTGCTGAAGAAGTCAAAGTACTGCAAGGCTAAAAGAACTGTTATATTCGTTTATGGAAAGCTTTGTAAATTCTAGAATATTCTTTATTAGATTACTTGTCGTACAAGGATACAAATTGTAAACCGACTAGGGTTATCCTTGAGCCTATAAAAGGATCCCTAGATTGACATTAGAGTTAACGAGTCTACGAGTTCACAAGTTTAGAGTACGTGACATTATTAGAGTTTTAGAGAAGTTCGATATTATTAGAGTTGTTAAAGAGTCTGCATAATAAGCAGAGTTAGAGTTATTAATAAAATCGTTCAAAGTTAAAGTTATT
The DNA here is from genome assembly GCA_910596185.1 of Chrysanthemum makinoi. Classification (NCBI taxonomy): domain Eukaryota; kingdom Viridiplantae; phylum Streptophyta; class Magnoliopsida; order Asterales; family Asteraceae; genus Chrysanthemum; species Chrysanthemum makinoi. The sequence goes on along the minus strand of OU343224.1, from coordinate 112,568,897 downwards.
TTTCTTAGCTTTGTTAAGTAAATTCCGCATACTTAATAGAGTTTGCTCAGTGTTTCATTGTTAATAACTTGGGATTTATATGAAGTTATTAAACCTTAACAAGCTATTTAAGTTAGTTTGGTTAGAGTACATCGATCCAACAAGTGGTATCAGAGCTTGTGTGGAAACTCTGACTAGGAAGAAACCCTAAAACTCTACTACAACAAAACCTAAAGATGTCGACTGAAGCTGTTCCACCACCATCAATCACCTCACTCAGAATTCCAATCATCAAGAAGGGAGAATACGACCTATGGTGTATGAAGATGAGGCAGTACATTTCCATTACAGACCATGCACTATGGAATGTAATTGTCAATGGTAATGAAGTAGTTCCGAACTGTGGAGATTGCTGGACAACCTAAACCACCCAAACCAGTCTTACCAGCAGCCACCATAAGGAATCAAGAGAAGGCTCTTAACATACTATTATCCGCTATACCGATGGACATCTACTGAAGTTTCATGATGCTAAAGATGCAAAGAAGCTCTGGGCTGCTCTCAAGACAAGATTTGGAGGGAATGAAGCTTCTAAGAAGATGCAAAGAAATATGTTGAAGCAACAGTTTGAAACTTTCTTGTTGGTGAAAGAGAGAGTCTTGATCTTGCATATGATAGATTTCAAAATCTCCTCAATATGTTGGAGTTATACAAGGCAGAAGTATCTGTTGAAGATGCCAATCTGAAGTTCTTAAGGAGCTTGCCATCTACATGGCATGTGATAGCTACAATGATCAGAGGACAACCTGGATTGGACACCATGGATTTTGATGATCTTTACAATCATCTGAAGGTGTATGAGCATGAAATGAATGGCCAATCAAGCTCAAAATCTCACAGTATTGCTTTTGTGTCATCGAAAAGAGGCAGTACTTCTACTAAAAGTATCGCTTCTCCTCCTCAAAGTACTATTGCTCAAAGTACTGCTGTTTACACTCCCCCCACCTATGCTCAGCAAGCCCCACCAACTACTACCATGCACTCAGATGAAGTTGTATGCTCTTTCTTTGCACAACAAGCTTCTTTACCTATAACTTATGAAGAAGATCTCTCACAGATTGAAGAGGATGCTTTAGAAGAAATTGATATCAGGTGGCAAGTTGCAATGATCACTGCAAGGATCAAGAAGTACATGAAGAAAACAGGAAATAACATTGACTTCAAACCAAAACAGGGAATCACTTTTGACAAATCCAAAATTGAATGCTTCAATTGTCAAAAGACTGGACACTTTGCAAGGGAGTGCAGGTTTACTAAATATCAAGCAAACAGATAACGAGAAACCAAAGCTGGAGCTTAAAGAAATTCCTATTACTGAAACAAAAGCCTTGGTTGCTCAAGAAAGTTTATCAGATGTTGACTGGAGTGTTGAGTTTGATGATAAACCAGTAACCTATTGTATGGTAGCAATGGAAGAAGCAGTTGAAGATTCAGTAGAGGAATTAGACCGAGTAATCGCCTTTGATGAGGAATCGATCATCGCTTTGGAATCCGGAGATGGTTTTGGAGGATTTGATTGGAGCATGGAGAGTGAAGATGATCCTGTTCTACTTGCAATGGTGGCTACTTCCCCAAGTTCACCCCTATCTCTAAGGTATGCTCAAATTGTCATGATTTTTATCAAAAATTACTTGGCAGTTATGTGATTGAAAGAGATAATTGTGTTAGGGCTAGGTCCGAGGTAGCTGGTTATCAAATAACATTTGAGTCAATGGAAGCCAAAATATTAGCACATGAAAATAATGAAATGGCTTGGGTTGAAAAGTATGAACAACAGGATTACCAGTTAAAACTAAGTGAATGGAAACTAAATTGTAAAATTGTTGAAATTGAGAAATTGACTAAGGAAAGAGATGATTTGTTAGCAAAGTTTGATTCTTGGAAAGAATCAGTGCATCACGTGTTACTTATGTTCAAAAACAGAGAAGAGCTTACATTAAAACTGGCTTAGGTTTAGGTATGGACTTTGATAACATAGAAGAGAATCAATCTGGTGATGACCTAGAGGATATAACCACTAGTGATGATGAACTCATTAATTATGTAGACACATCTAGTAATGAGGATTCAATTAGTGAAACACCTCCTGAGTATAAGAAAGACAATGGTTATCATTCAGTCCCCTCATCCCACTGGAATTCATCAACCCCCTAGGCCTGATGTTTCTCGTATTGGAGTAGACAGTCTAGAGTTTAGGAAAAAGCTAGTTGGTCAATCTAGGTCTGAAACCCCAAAAGAAACTGTTGAAAACAATGTTCAAAGTCAAGCAATACCTTCAACTCAAAGTACTGCTCCACAAGCAGTACCTTCAGGAAAACCTTTTCAAAACAAGATCTTGCTAAACTTTTTGGGATAACTTTGGTCAAAACAGGTTTAATCGTTCACCTAGAAGGCAAAATAGTTTTGGTCATAGACATAGAAGAAGTCACTTTGGGAGTATGGGTCAAAAACTGTGTTTTGTGTGCTTTAGTTCTACTCATTTAATCAAGGATTGTGAATTTCATTCAGAATACCTTAGAAAATTTCCAAAGCATAGGTCTACCAATCAGAAACCTAGAGAGCACAAACCAGTCTGGAATAATTCAAATAAGGTCAATCACAGCAATTTCTCACCAGACCATAGGTACCCTCACCAGAGAAGACCCTTTTCAAAACCTCCAGTACCCTTCAATACTTTCCAAGATATTGCTAAGCCAAGACCAGTACTTTCTCAAAGTACTGCTCAGTTTTTACCAAACACCTCTTGTAATAAGAACCCTAGGAGATCTCATTACTATCAACCTAGAAGGTATTACAATTTACATAGGGGATCTAGATCACAGGAACCAAGTGTTAAAACCGAATGGGTTAAGAGAGAAAGTACTGCTAAGGGACAAACAGTACTTTCAACAAAAAGTGAATCAGATATTTTTGTGATACAAGAAAAAGAGAATGAACTTGTAAAAGAGAGTTTTGTTGAAAAACCAGAAAGTTTTGAAAATCCACATGCTACAAATCAACAGATAATTCTGGATCATGTTTTAAAAAATAGTGGGAATTACATACTCAAAGAATTTGAGTTTGTAACTCCACAAGGGGAACACAAGTCAGTAATGGCTTGGGTTCCTAAAAGAAACTAACTCTCTAAATCTTTGTGCAGGGCAACCCAGAAGAGGACCTTAAAGATCATTTGATTGTCGATACTGGTTGCTTTGGAAGTATGACAGGAGACAAGGAGATTAAATGTCGATTTTAGATCTATTAGTGGAGGAAGAGTTGCATTTGGGAATGATCCCAATGGAGGAAGAATTACTGGAAAAGGAACCATCAAAGCAGGGCGTATAGATTATGAGAATGTTAGATATGTGAAGGAGCTCAAGTTCAACTTATTGTCAGTCTCTCAAATCTGTGATAAACGGCATCCTGTGTTATTCACGACACGAATGTCTCATCCTTTCTCCTGATTTCAAGCCTGTTGATGATAACTTGGTAGTCCTTAGAGTACCAAGAACCAATAATGTGTATAGTCTAGATATGAAGAGTCTTCATTCTTATGGGAGAGCCACATGTTTGGTGGCAAAAGCAACATCTGAAGAAGCACATCAGTGGCATAGAAGATTGGGCCATGTCAATTTCAAGAATATCAACAAACTGGTCAAAGGGAATTTAGTTAGAGGTTTACCTTCAAAGACTTACAAGAATGATCACTCATGTTTGGCGTGCAAGAAGGGTAAACAACACAAAGCTTCATGCAAGAAGCTTGAGGAGAGGACTGTTAGAGAACCTTTGGAGCTATTAGACATGGATTTGTTTGGACCTATTTTTGTGGCAAGTTTAAAAAAGAAAAAGTACTGCTTAGTTGTAACAGATGATTGCAGTAGATTCAGTTGGGTATTTTTCTTGGGATTTAAAGATGATACTTTTGATGCTATTCAGACTCTCATAATAGCACTTGAAAACCAATTGAGACTCAAAGTAAGAGGTATTAGATGTGACAATGGAACTGAATTCAAGAACAAGCTTATGGATGAATTTTGTGCAAACAAAGGAATCAAGAGGGAGTTCAGTATTGCAAGAACACAACAGCAGAATGGTGTTGCAGAGAGAAAGAATAGGACTTTGATTGAAGCGGCCAGAACAATGCTAGCAGATTCACAACTACCTATTCAATTATGGGCTGAAGCTGTAAGTACTGCTTGCTATGTACTTAACAGAGTATCAGTTACTAAGCCACAGATGAAGACACCTTATGAGTTGCTGATGGGCAACAAACCCAACATTCGATTTATGAAACCTTTTGGATGCCCTCTTACTATTTTGAATACAATTGATAATCTGGGTAAGTTTGATGGCAAGTCAGAAGAAGGTTATTTATTGGGTTATTGTACCAACAGTAAGGGCTTTAGAGTGTACAACTGTTGGGTTTTACTAATCATAACAATTATAGAAAACAAGTAAACATCATCAAAGCATGCAGCGGAAGTAATAGGAATAATACTTGTAAATTAATTAACCGAATTAAAAGTATATGCGTACCTTTTGCAAATCAATGCAATTAGGGTTTATGAAAAACCCCCCAATTAAGATCAAGTACCAAGAAACCTTAAACCCTAATAAATTAGGGTTTATATAATTCGACCACCTTAGATGTCGAATACCCAAGATATGCAAACACAAGTGTATTTGCTCTTCGTTCTTGTACACACGTATTAGTAGCGAATCAATGAGAAAAGCTAGGTTCTTGATCACAATAGATTAACCAAACACCTTTGTTATGCTCAAGGTAACTCGTAAATCCCTTACAATGGGGATTCACTTGTCGACCAAGAACAAGAGGGAAGAAATAAGAAGTTTGGCCTTCTATTGAAATCTAGTGTACCAAAGGATGAATACATGGGGATGTATTTATAGCCTTATGGTAGATGTCAAGATTGCTATAGTATCCGATGTGGGATTCTATAGTTTTCGGCCAAACACAAGCCCAAAAGAGGATTCCAAAAACCTTCTCTTGACTTGTTAACTTTTCTTCATATCCCGTTGACATTTAATGACCGATAATCAAAACTCGTCAAATATTAAATATCATTAAGTATTTATTTCATGATCAAATAATTAAATATAACATTTAATATATTAATTATTTATACATTGATTCTCATACGTAATGCGTGCAATCCCGAAGTCTCGAGTTCGAATCCGGTCATACATATATTAATAATTATCCATAAACCTTTCAGCTCCCACTTGGATATTACTTAATATAGTAATGACATTGGTTAGTCTAGCGTTAACACGCCAATGCCCCGGATCGAATCGAGTATGGTCTCCTGGAAAACCATTTAATGATTCATCATTTTTACTTATCCTTTTGTTACTAATACTACATTAACTATGAATATGGATCAAGTCATTTCATAAGTTAATATTCTGTTTATCGTTGTATTTGATTGAACAAGATTACCAAATCATCTGAACGTATTCCTGATAGATCTTGGGTAAGGCCTTACAAACATCTTGTCAACCCTACGAGGGGCCCAAATATAGTATTATGCTTTGAAACAAATTCAAAGGAACAAATTCTCTTGACTACAAACATAACTCATGAACTTTGTAACACTTCCGAAAATAGCCCTTATAACTACCAATTACGGATAGCGTTAGACTATCTTACACAAATGCACTACATTCACAACAGTTATCGGTATCTCAAGTCTGAGGATAAACACTTCATGATATACTTAATGACAAAATCCATAAAGTATCATCATGTAAAGTTGGGATCTGTCCTATATTCAATTCATTGAATATCATGTGAATTTGGCATGTCCCACGCATCAATATACTTAAAGTATATTCTACCAAAACTCAGATTTGTCTTAATTCAATGACATTCCCACATCATTGATCGACAACGGACTTTTAGAATAACATAAGTTATTCACGGATTAAACATGCAAATATAGGATATAATATTAAGAAAATGAAAAATAAACATAACCAATATTTTATTCCATTTAAATAATATTTGTTCATAACATCCCTTATCCAAATACTAAATAGATCAATGCATGATAATACTTGTTAATGAATTATGTCTCAAGTAATGACAATCATACTTGTTGACAAGGCATAATTTCAACTAACTTTGATCTATCGAAATTTTGAGAATACTTATTTCAAGAATTCAACTAGTGAAGTTCTTGTATGTGTGCATTCAAAATATCTTGATATTGCCACATAATATATTTCATAAAGTGTGTGACATCCTCAACACCAATTTATGACAATCAAACTTTCAAACAATTTTAAAGTTTAAAGCATTCTAATTCTTTATTGTATAATGCAACTATGCTCTTGGTTGAGCACAACTAGTTCACATGACCATTTACAAGGATGAAATCCTCCCATGACTAGTATTGAGTGTCATCTCAATTAAACCAGCATCATTGTATACAAACAACAATATGCTCTTTAAAATCTCCGTAAACTTCAATATCTATAGTGTAATGTTTGATACCTTCCAAACTTTCAAGTTTGTTGGCTATGACAATTATGCAACAATTGTTGTATTGCTCATCCTTAGAATTTTGAGAGCAAATCCAGGCTGAGGAATGTAATTCTAGATTCAAACATATTCTATTAGAATATTCATTACACTAGTTATCTAATAACTTCATTAGATATCAATGTTGTCAAATCATCTTGCATTCAAGCATGATACAACAATAACATGATGTACATGAAAAATCCTTATGTCAAACAAAGATTTAATTCATGTTCTACATATCCATTTTCCAAATGATATATCATGTTCTATTAGACTCATTAATTTAATACCGCCATGTTTATTAACAATAAACATATACTCCAAGGTTGTATGTCTTATTTTCTAAATCTTTCATGTGAAGTTCCATTCCAAACTTAACATTTAGCTTAGATGGAATGTTACTACCCACAACATATAAGATTTAAAGAAAATAAACACAATACTCCCACTAGCTTTCAGGAATACTTAGAAATTATCTTATTTTAATTTTAAACCAAAACATGGATTTAATAGTTAAACATAAGAATCATCTCCTAGATGCATGCATATATCCATTCATGGATTCTTGCCGTTTGTACATTTCCAAAGATTATGTGAATTCATAAAACTCATTTGTATTACTTATCGTCCTCGCAAAAGTAATCACACAACAAAGAGTTTTAATATCCAATTGTCATTTTTCATATCAATGAAAATAAGTATGACAATCATAATCATTATATATTTAATGTGCCAAGGAAAGAATATTCAATCACAGTTAATTGCTTAAGTGTGATTAATAATCTTGTCACAAGCCATGCATTAAACACATGTACAATTTTGTCCATATGATTTCTACACAAAGAATTTTAAACCGCTAGGGTTTTCTTTCCTTTGAAGAAACTCATCTTTATTAAGATAAACCAAGTTTACAAAGTTGATTATCTCTTTGGACAGCATCTTTACATTCATAGTATGAATAATTTACCACAATTCAATATTAGGTAATATATCATTATGATTAACAGGTTTACCATGATCCTGTAAATCATATTTCTCATCATATCAAATATCTGAGATATCCTTGCGGATCTATGAATGAGAATTCCATCATTTTGAGGTATATCATATTTGACCTCATCATGATATTCACTAGTGTATTTTAGAAGATTATGTGTTTTGTAATTGTAATTTAATCTCTTCAAGATCTAAACAAAACTCCCACTTGCTTTTGTAATTTAAAGACTATCTATAAATACTTTAGCAATTAGAACAACACTAAATTGTTTTCTTGTGGGATATTACAAAATACATTGACAGTTCGTAAATCTTGTTTGTTAATAACCTACTCCATAAGTAGTTTTAACAATTCAAAACTTCAATATATAAGACTCAATGTGATTCATCACATTCCATACTAAAATGGTGTCTTATTAATCTTCTAGGTTTGAGTTTTATTAAGTATATCCAATCAATACTCAATTTTCTAACCTTGATAACTTTTGGAAGAAAGAAGATATTATTATCTTAAATCAAACAATATAACAAATGTTTGATTCTTCTAACTGAACATTCCATATACATACAGTATTTCGTTAGAATTAATATTGTAAGACAATCTAACAATATATAAGATAAACATATTCCTTTTGGCTTACCTATTTACCAACTAAGACAACTTAATGGTATAATAGAATTTTTAGGCCAATTGCATACTTTATAACATGAGTATTCTTTGACTAAGTCGAAAGACATAACAGTTATAATATCTTACTTTATATTATAAGTCTTTAAAAGACTTCATGTTTGTGACTTTACACAGAAACACATAACCATGTATAATTTAAAGTTATTATGAACACCACACCATGGTTTAATTTTCAAGTTAATATACTACTCTATCTATTTATGTCATTCTAAAAATACATAAATATTTAAGATAGTATTACTTTATTTATTTATGTCATTCCAAGAAGTGTCCAACTTAAGAAACTGTAAAAACATCCACGCCCGATCCCACGACAAGTGGAGATTTACCTTGAGATTACAATCTAGCCAAGATCTCACTTAAACTAAAATGTAACTTCAAGTGTTTCTATAATTTTGAATGACATAAGACATAAAAGTAGTCTATGTTATAATCTTGACACATGTTCTAAACAAGTCAATCTTATTAGAACGATAATCTCTTATCTTACGATCAAGAGAATCCATTAATCATATTTGTATGTGTTTGTTCTTTTGCACACAATTAATACTTCTCCCACTTGTGCATAGAACAACACCATATAGCATATAAACACCATGACATTCGTTTGTTTATGTGAGCAATATGATAGTGTCATAGATATATAAGCATTACAAGTAGATGTAGGAGCACTTAATTATCAAGGAAACGTTCATAACTATCCTTGAGAATATGAATGTCTACATTTTTAAACGTAATGTATTATTTCAAGAAAATCTAGAAATAATCTGAGTCACTACCAAGATAATAAATCTTGTAACTCCCACTGAATTAGACAACGTTACAATAATGTCTTATTCAGTAATACACCACAATACTCCCACTGGATTTGACAACATTGTAATTTTTGCATTAACCAGTGAAAATAGCGTGCTATTACGTTGTAACTCCTTTCAAAGACTATTCGTAACAATTACTTAGGTACTAAAAGAGTGTATTCTACTCTGTAGATGATGAATCATCCATCATACTATTAACTTGGAAAATTGAGCATGCAATTTCTTCCTCAATAGGTCTACTATCCCCACAATGGTGTGTAGCACCTTTAATTGGTCAAATCAAAACAACTAGATACAATATACTAGTTTGTCTTTTACCAATTTTGCGGTAATTAGTCTAGATTCTAATGTAATAACTCATATAATATCAAACATGTTTTCTAGTTGACCAAAATGTCATATAAGAATTCAATCACCAACAGAGGGTAATGAAATCTCTTAAGGAAAACATGGTGTGCAATTTTCTTAACTATTAAAGTTGCTATGAGTTATATTAGAATTTAGACAATTCTAATGTTCCTAACATACCTTTCTCAATCATGAAAAGGAATAGGATTGAGTCACACTCTTCTTCCATGGAAAAGAGTTTATGTTTGTCTTTTAGTAAATTTTTCTTGATCAAACATTCGTTTGAAAACAGAACTAGATCAATTTACCAAAGCCCAAACTACGTTTACGGTTTAATGTTGCATTAATACAATCAAAAGAATTTTCAAAATTCAGTTTTAGTATTTTCGATAATAAAATCTTTCAAGAAAATAAAATACCCTTGGTCAATATTCATATTAACCATAGAATTTTCCTTGAATCTAGGACCCTCATTATCATAGTTTCACCACATCGGTTGATCTGCTAGTGATGAAAGTATAGAATAGGTAATTGTCGAAGAACAATAATTGACAAACAAGTTTTCAATTCCTAGAAAATATGGGATTTACAATTTTGCCAAACAATTATGCAAAATGTAAGCATGTTTCATCCCATCTTATGCCTTAAGTCATAGGTCTCACTAACTAACTTAATTAAGTTGTCTAATTTAGAAACTGCAAATCATTAAGCTGAGGTCTCACACAACAAAATAATTCACCTTGTCATTGTAATCTAGATCAAGGTCTCACATAACTAAATTACAACTTCAAGTGTTTCATATCATTAGATGGCATAAACTTAAATTTAAAGGGTACAATTTTTGACGTGTAATCAAAACTTATGTATAAAGAAGCATGCATACAACTTTATAACAAAATATTTTCGAAAACCTTACATACGATTTTAATTGCTAAGATTAAATTCTACAAAGTTTTAATCGATGCGTTGAGAAACTTACAACTTTGCACTAAGATGCTTCGTACATAGAATGGTTATACTAGGTAGCTTTAATCGAACTCACAGGGAGAGGACCGTAAGCTCGAGGCATAACCTTAGACATCCATTCAGTGAGACTGTGCTCACTTCTTAAATAACCCCTTTATAGTTTGTTCTAGTGGGTGAGCCGTTCTAACCATTTCGTACAGTCGCATCAATCGATTAAAAGTTCAAGATTTTAATACTTAGAAAAACAAATCAAATTTTCGCCATTATTTAGTCAATTTAATTTTCTATTCTAAAAAAAACCCTTTTTGCTTACTAACATGTCATACAATATAAACAAAAAGCATTTTAATAAAATTAAAAGGAACTCAAATAATATACATATAACTTAACAATTAACATATGTAAAAACTATTAGCCACATGCATAATTATTTCGATAAAACCTAATAAACAATTCTAGGCGTAAAAATGCATACATCAACTAGGGCTTTCAACTACAAGGTAGATAAGCCACATACATCGACAAGTCGATTGCGTAAGCCAAAGTCAATAGTATACCAAATAGCACATAACGAATTTTTATTAGTATAATTGAGGTCTTCCCCAATTCAATATTATCAAATAAATAAACATGTGTATATCACTTAACAATTAATCAAAAATCAATACTCCATGGCAAAACATGCATGTTTCACCATGGATTCCTCATAACAATTATAATCCCAAGATACGCATATAATCATGGCACATAACAATTATTCATGAAAACCACATAAAATATACATGCAATCCTAGGGTTTCTACAAGTTTTACAAAAAATAAAACCTAATAAACAATTAAAGGGTAATCGACCCAATAATAAAAAATTAGGGTTCCAATTTTCAAAACCCTAGAAACCATAAAAGCATATAATAATCATAAAGATTCAAATTTTTTATGTGTTTCGGTAATTAATTACAACATATTAACGGCTCGTGATGCCACTGTTGGGTTTTACTAATCATAACAATTATAGAAAACAAGTAAACATCATCAAAGCATGCAGCGGAAGTAATAGGAATAATACTTGTAAATTAATTAACCGAATTAAAAGTATATGCGTACCTTTTGCAAATCAATGCAATTAGGGTTTATGAAAAACCCCCCAATTAAGATCAAGTACCAAGAAACCTTAAACCCTAATAAATTAGGGTTTATATAATTCGACCACCTTAGATGTCGAATACCCAAGATATGCAAACACAAGTGTATTTGCTCTTCGTTCTTGTACACACGTATTAGTAGCGAATCAATGAGAAAAGCTAGGTTCTTGATCACAATAGATTAACCAAACACCTTTGTTATGCTCAAGGTAACTCGTAAATCCCTTACAATGGGGATTCACTTGTCGACCAAGAACAAGAGGGAAGAAATAAGAAGTTTGGCCTTCTATTGAAATCTAGTGTACCAAAGGATGAATACATGGGGATGTATTTATAGCCTTATGGTAGATGTCAAGATTGCTATAGTATCCGATGTGGGATTCTATAGTTTTCGGCCAAACACAAGCCCAAAAGAGGATTCCAAAAACCTTCTCTTGACTTGTTAACTTTTCTTCATATCCCGTTGACATTTAATGACCGATAATCAAAACTCGTCAAATATTAAATATCATTAAGTATTTATTTCGTGATCAAATAATTAAATATAACATTTTATATATTAATTATTTATACATTGATTCTCATACGTAATGCGTGCAATCCCGAAGTCTCGAGTTCGAATCCGGTCATACATATATTAATAATTATCCATAAACCTTTCAACAACATAGTCACTAAGAAGGTTCAAGATTGTCTTCATGTTGAGTTTTTAGAAGATCAAGACAATGAGAAGGGAAAAGGTCCTGATTGGATGTTTGATCTTGAAGTTTTAACTCCTTCTATGAACTATGTACCTGTTAGAGAAGAAAATCAACCTGTGCAAAATGGAGAAGATTTACAATATGTTGTTCATGGAGTCCATATTAGACCAGATGCTGTTCATGATGAAGCACCTAAACCTGCTGAGACAGAGAAAAGTACTGATGAGCCAAAATCCTCATTGTCTGCTGAGGATCAATCTATTCTAGAAGAACTTAATCATATGCTTCTTCAAGATGTTTTAGCACATTCTTATACTGATGACCAAAGAAGAGCTTATGAAGAGGCAAAGAAGAAGAACAAGACTGCAGAGTACTCTCACAGTACTTTGGACAATACTTTTGACCAAAGTATCTGCACGGTTTCCAAAGCACTTTGGATGATTTGGATGATCCTACCATACCTGGATTAGAAGATACTGATGATGAGTTTGAAGATGAAGGTATTTTCTCATATTCCAATGAAGATGCTGATTTTACTAATTTGGAAGATACTTATGGAGTTCCACAGTCTCCAAACTTAAGAATTCATAAGAATCATCCTTCTGATCAAATCATTGGTCCTTCTACTTCTGGAGTGATGACTAGACACAAAGCTAAGAGTTTTAGTAAACCTTATAATGCTTTACTTAGCTTTGTCTATAAACAAAACAGACTGAATCATAAGGACCATCAAACATGTCTGTTTACTTGTTTTATCTCTCAAGAGGAACCCAAGAATATTGCTCAAGCATTGACTAAAGAAAGTTGGGTTGAAGCTATGCAAGAAGAACTGCTACAATTTAGACTTCAAGAAGTTTGGGTATTATGTGATCTTCCTGATGGTAAGAAAGTCATTGGTACAAGATGGGTGTTCAGAGTCAAGAGAGATGAAAGAGGGAATGTCATCAAAAACAAAGCAAGGTTAGTTGCACAAGGCTAAAGACAAGAAGAAGGAGTTGATTATGATGAAGTGTTTGCTCCTGTAGCAAGGATAGAAGAAATTCGAATCTTTCTTGCTTTTGCTTCTTATATGGGATTTCAGGTTTATCAAATGGATGTTAAGAGTGCCTTTTTATATGGCAAGATTACAGAGGAAGTATATGTCAAGCAACCTCCTGGTTTTGAAGATCCTAAACATCTAAAAAAAGTCTACAAAGTTGTCAAAGCTTTGTATGGCTTACATCAAGCATCTAGAGCCTGGTATGAAAGGCTCTCTACCTTTTTATTGCAACATGGTTATAGGAGAGGAGCTATAGATAAGACCTTGTTTATCAAGAGAGATAAGAAGGATATCATGCTAGTTCAAGTGTATGTAGATGATATTATCTTTGGAGCTACCAAACAATCTATGGTCAAGGATTTTGAGAAGATGATGCAGAATGAATTTCAAATGAGTTCAATGGGTGAGTTAACTTTCTTTTTGGGACTTCAAGTTAAGCAGTCAAAGGAAGGAATTTTCATAACTCAAGACAAGTATGTTACTGACATACTTAAGAAGTTCAATTTTGATGACATGAAGTCTGTTACTACATCTATTAAATCTATCAACTCATTGGGCCGAATCGTTCCAAACAAAGGATGAATGGAATTTAGAACTCGCGCCGCGTTCACGTGAATTTGAATGGGAAAAAGGGGCAAATAATGGGGTTTTATGCTAAAAATGGTAACCATAAACTAAAAAAAACTAATAAGGCATGTAAAATGATAAAACGAAGCAATTAAAACCTAAAACGCACAAGAAACCTAAAATCGCACGCGCTAGGGGAAAACCCGAGCCTAAAACGTAAAAATAATGAAATAACGACCATAGAAACGCGAAACTAATTTTCCTACGTCCTATTTGATAAAAGAAAATTTTAGGAAAAAGCGGAATATTTTTTTGACTTTTTAAATAATTATTATGAATTAAAAACTAAAAATGTAAAACCTAATTATTAAAAATACTAAAACTAGTGGAAAATTATGAAACTTTTATGAAAAATACTTTATCTAATTCTAAACCTGAGAAAAATCTAAAACTAGAAAAAGCAATTTGGAAAAAGCTATTTAATAAGCAAAGTACCAAATTAAGCTTAAGACTTAAAAAATCTATAAAAGGAATTGAAGAAGAAAATAGGCACGCAACACCCTAAGGAGCACAGTTGGTAATTGGTTTGTGGTGTGGGGCGTGTGAGTGGGAGTGGACTGGCCAGGGTTCACACCTGGTCAGTGCCACTTGTTATTAAACATTTTTATTTTTTTTGTTTTTCTCTTTGAGAACTTAAAAATAAGCTAAACAAACAACTATTTTGGCAAAACTTAACATATGAAAAACAGACAAAAAGCATATTAGAAGCAGATTCAATAAGTAGATTATACAATAAAGTATAAACTAAACCAAACAATCCTAAATGGCTTAAAAGCTAAAAGAAACTAGCTAAACTTATAATAAGCTAAAGGAACAATAAAAACTAAACTTAACTTAACTAAATAAGCCTAAGCAACTTAATTACTCCTATCCTAGTAGGCCAAAAAGCAAATAAGCACTAACTGATTCTTACTGTTGCAGCAGATTAAGGGGAAGGAAGGGGGATATTGTAGGCTAAAATAAGCTATCTAAAAATCACTAAAGAACTAACAAAGGACAAACAGATGGAAACTATACTATAGACTATAAGTAAAACCAATAAGCATACAAAAAAAACTTAAGAATAAGCAGATAAGAAACTTAAAGATAAGCTGTTTGGGCAAAAATAGGAACTGCAGACAGAAAAAAGGGACAGATGAGGCACTTGCAGACCTAATATAAGTTACAAAATAAGCTCTAATGACCTAACTAAGGAAAAATATATAAAAACTATACTAAAGGCTACATAGTGAATCAAATATCAAGCTATAAAAGTAAAAGGATAAGCAGATAAGCAGTTTTGAAAGGAGCTACTTGGGACTGACTACAGGGCAGCAGACAGAAATAAAAGGCAGAATGGGCATATTTAAGTCCAAAATTAAGCAATCAAAACTACTTTAAATGCCAAATAGGCTTCAAACAGATAAACTAAGATATACTAAAAACTAGAAAATTCAATTTAGACAAACTTAGAACCTGATTTGAACCTTCAATATGACTGATGAACTCACTAGGTTGGGACATAACAAGAGATGACAGAAACTTTAGATCAAAAGCTTAAAAACACAAAATGACTTGATGAAACTGAAAACTATGACTGTGACAGCTTTAAAACAAGTAACTAAAACTTATTTACTCAAATTGAACTTACTAAAATGACTAAAGCTCTAAAAAGTTGTTTAAACCAAACACTCCCTTCAAATTTCAAAAATGCAAATAAACCTTTAAACTTAATGAGTTATGACTTATACTGAATTGAAATGCTTAATAAACCTGAAACTCGACTAATTAACAGACTGAAATAGAAAATCAAGCTTAAAACATATTTGACTTTGAACTTTGACTGACTTTGACTTTTTGTCAAAAACCGAATTTAAGAACAAATGAACCAACAATAAGCTCACATAAGCTCATAAAAGCTTATGTGAGCTTTCATGAACAGGAATTAAAAACTCTAACACAAATAACTGCTTGATCTCAAATTTAAATGACAAATGGTATTTAAATTGAAAAGGAAAATTTCATTAATAGAAGTGAGAGTACAAAATTAAATTGAAATTACAACTACTGATTAACTACTGGAATTAAAAATGAAAGAAATACAAAAAATGGTAACAGATTTCTAAAAAATGAAAACTGGACAAAATAATCTGTGGAGGAGGAGGCTATTTATAGCTGATTGCTAGGGTTTCAAGAGGCTCTTCTAAAGCTTCTGGGTCTTTCATCTTGACCATCCAATTGTAGCTTCAATTTTAAGCTTGATTTTAAGCGTTGGATCATGTGCACATGCTCATATCACACGGATTGCCATCGTGGCACCTCTGCACGTGTTAGGGAGATGTCAGGGTTCTTCTAGAAGCATTTAAGTGAGGGTTAATTAGATTGACGCGGGGTGAAAGTGTGGGAGACGGATGAATAGTGGCCATGGGGGATAAAAAGTGAGGAAGGGGAGTTTGACTGGGATATTTATTGTTTATTTGTTTGACCGGATGGGAATGGGGTGTTGACCGGGTAAATGGGATAAAAACGGGTATGGATATAGGGAATGGTTGGGCTTAGGCTAGAGGGGTTTGTTTTGGTTTTGGATAGATTTGGACTTGGATTTTACAAATGTGTTATATATATCCGGATTTGGACATTTTTAACCATAAGGACCATTCAAGCCATTTTGTGAATTTATAAGGACCAAAGATGTAATTTATGAAATGTTGGGATGTAAATGGTAAATTGGTTGAATGAGATTGATGAGGGTACTTTTGGTAATTATGGGTAGGTGGAGGGTAAAATGGTAAAAATGGGTAAAGTTAAGGGTGAAAATGGTAATTTGTGTAAAGTGAGGGTGGTAAGTGTAAATTGGTGAAATTTGAAGGTTTGATGTGAAAATTTCCCGAACATGTCCAGAGATCTGTAAAATGAAACTTTGAGCGTTCAAAATCCATTAAACCCGTAAAACTGATTCCCGGCATCGGCTATTGCTCTCTTTTCATTCTCGTGCTCGGTTTTCTTCTGTTTTGTCTTTTCTTTGTCCGTTTTGCGATATCCGTACCTGCACATGCATAAACTCAAGAAACAAACAAATATTAGGCATTAACAGCTCGTTTCCGGTTTATTTGGGTCGATTTCGATAAAGAAAAGGTATATGTTTTCACATATACCAAAATCCCCCAAACTAACGTATTGCCGTGTCCTCACGCAATGTCATCAACTCACGCTTCTAAAACCAAAGATTCCAACCTCTTTCTACTAAAGCTATGAAAAGTAGCAAAGCTTCCTCAAAAGAGATTAAAAAACCCTTAATTCTAAAAACTCCCCGTTTACCTTTTTATTTTACATATATAGATATAACGATTAAGCACTTTCCATTTGTGTGACGGTTTGTTGAACTTTCATGTCTATCAATAACTCTAACATCTTTTTGAAAGACATTTTAGGATCACGGAGTAGGAAACACAACTCATGAAGAAGTAACCATACGGATATAATTCATCGTCCTTGATTTTTCACGAGTTCCCAAACTAAGCTTAAAATCGAAATCACAGCTTAGTATGAATATGGATGCTAACACTATCCATGGAAGTTAATTGTGTGATTACCTCTTGCTCCCATTTTCCTATTTTCCTCTATTTATTTTATTTTTGGTGAGAAATGAATTTCTTCATATTTTCTCATTTTGATAAGTTTTTAGTCCGATAAAGATACCAAATTTAAATGCTAAGTAGTTTTTCATCTTCTCTCGAGAATCGTTGTCTTAAAAATGAGGTCCATATCAAAGTGATTTTATTCATTTATATTTTTGACTTTTCCATTTTCCAATTTCTATTATTATTATTTTTTTATTTTTTTTTTTGCACTTATACTTTTCATTGACGATATGTATCATAAACTACGGAGCTTCACGGGGTAATTCCAAGACCTTACACCTACTCGGAGTAAAGGATCAAAGGGCCATTACGACGGAGAATTCCAAGACTCTAAACGTTCATGAATAGAAGATCCAAGGGTGTTAAACCAAGACCTTACACAATCCAGGATAGAGGTCCAAGGGCCGGTGCAAGAGAGTAGCCAAGACCTAAAACCTTTTGAAAATAAGGATCCAAGGGCCCGATCTCGAACCGTAGCTCATAACTTAATTATTCAAACTTATTTATTACGTGACCTTGATGTGTACACAATTTTTAAAACAAGAATTCTCTTAAAAAGATAAAAAACTAATTATCGCCAAAACCTAACACCTTTAATTATTCTTTTATTTTTATGGTGAAACAATTTTAAGGGAGCAAAAAGCCACAAGTACCTTCGATGAGCTTTAAAGAGAACCAACTACTCCACACTTAGCATCTAAACTTATAAATAACTCTATCATTCCTCAATCTTCGCAAGTTTAAAATCCCAAATAATGAGATCCGCGAATTCTTAGCCGATAATTTAATTATCAATGGTTAAGGGAACAAGCTAGGGCTCAACACGCCCGGTCAAGTCAAAATTATGTTCCTACTCTCACCAGCGGAAAGCCAACAAGGTGTCAAAACATATACATTATTTTTAGCAAATTTTACGTCAAATAATCTCAAGTCATGCATATTTAAAGTCAATTAGGGAAACTTGCAAATTCTTGGCCTTGTGAGCTAGAATTCGCATTTTATAGCTTCTTGTCTAAGAGAATAGCAAAAAATTTCAATCAAAAAGACTAGAAAAAGCTTCAAAAAAATTTAAACTTTCTCATTTTTTTGCATAACTTTTTTTTTTAATTTTTGAGGAAAAACGGGATTGCGAGAGTGTAAGGCAAAAAACAAGTGCGGTCAAATCAAATCAAAGATTAGCCCCCCCAAACTAAAATGAAACATTGTCCTCAATTTTTAAAGGCAAGGGTTCTCAACGGAAATCTAAAAGCCGTTTATTAATTATGCTCAAAGATAAACGTTAGTCGATAAGATTTAGGATATCGGATTTCCATCAGCATCGAAACATGAAACTCGAGTGGAGAAAAGACAAAACATTGAGCACGAGAGTCTTCATATATCGATGAAATTCTGGACAAAAACATCACAAACAACCAAACACGAGAAATCGAAGAGGCGAACCTCCTCACGTCACTTATTAGAAAATAGAAAGAAGATTGAAGGATAAGCATGGGTTGCCACCCACGAAGCGCTACTGTTTTTGTTCAACGAGTCGCTAGCTTGACTCGTCCCCGAATTCATTGGTCCTTGGGGGAGCAAGAGTGGAATTCACCAATCATGAAAATTCCGGGATCAAAAATTGTATCCTCATTCCCGAAGGAGTGAAGGAGAGGAGAAGTCACATTATATGTGAAGAAGGGAAGAAAGATTCTCATGATATGCAATTCAAGCACAAATGACTCCATTGGAAGAAAGAGTTCATATTTGGAGAAAGGATTTTGTAAAACATTTTGGTCATTTTTAGAAATCTCATTTTCTCTTCCAACGAGTATCCCTGGTTTAAAAATTTTGTCTTTAAAAGACGGTTTAATGGGATACTCGAAAGACATCTCATTAGTGAGGATAGAATCGTCATCACATGACGGAGGAGATGAGTTAAAATATAGAGGTGGGACAAGTGGTGTGCTCTGAGAGCTAGCAACTTCCACCACTTCCGTTGTGGTCTCTGTATCGGACTCAGACATTTCATTGAAAAGAGGATTTACTTTGCTAAAAGTGTAGTCATCATTAAATTTAAAATGAGGATTTGAGAAAATCCCGGAAGTAACCTCATAAATGTTAAGAGAATCATCACGAAAAGGAAAATCATACTCGTCGTCGGATATATCCTCAGACTCACTTGGGATTGGGACAAGGTCCTCAACACTAGAAGATTCCGTTTACGAAATAGTGCTGAGATGCTCATCCCCCATTATGAGAGAGTCCTCGGGATCAACAATTTTTGATGAAATTAGATCATTGTTAAGACAAACATCGACCTCTTCCGAATAGAAATCACTTCTCTCAACCGGCGTGAGTGAAGGGGAATAGTCAGAAATGAAAGGCTCTGAAGCAAGAGTGGGATTGCCACTCGGAGCATCATCATAAACGTCATCGACTTTATCGTAACCATATATAGCTCCTATGCTCTTCATATTATCCTCCGCCAATAATTCTCCCATACTCTTTCCTTCTTTCTCATTCATATCGACCTTATCGTTATCATATATAGCACTTAGACTCTTCATATTCTCCTCCGCCAATAATTCTCCCATTCTCTTTCCTTCTTTAACTTCCTCAACGGGAGTGGGATTGCCACTCGGAGGCGTATATTCCTCATCCGAATCAGAGTCGTCATCATAGTCGTAAACGAGAGGTTTCCAATATTGGGAACTCACTTTAGCGGCTTGTTCTTCAGCTAATAATTCACCATAAGTTTTCTGATGAGACTCTTTTGGGCAATTTTATTAACTAAATCCTTAGCCTCGTTTAATAAAATTATCATTTTTTGAACAATTTCTTGAGGAAATGGCTGAGATTGTGGTTGAATCATTTGGTATTGTGGAGGTTGGTCATAAGAATAGTCATAATTGTTACAAGGAATCTGCTCATAGACAAGCGGGCTCTGTGTTTGACAATCGGAGTTATAGTGTGGACCTCCACAATACTCACAACAGTACGATTGTTGTGATGGATTTGGTGAGTTATATGGATAAGGGTCATAACCAAAGGTTTGGTTGTTATATTGAACTTGACATTCAAAACCTTGGTGAGGACCTCCAAAATTTTCACAAGAATACGTCTCCGTCTCATGGTACGGGGGTTGGTTAAGGAAATTGGTTGTCTCATTGTAGGGATTTTGGTCATAGACAAACTCGTTTCCCGTATTCACAATGCTACAACCGGGGCAATTTCCACCATTTTGATGTCCCCCGCACCATTAACAAACAAATTGGTAAGATGAAGACATAACGAAGAATTAAACTGATAGAGGGATAAGAAGATGGAATTATCGGATCAGAGGATAAAGACAATTATTTTTGGGTTTTGATAAATAGCAAACATAAAAGGAAAAATAAATTTTGAAAAGGAAAATATTTTTGGATTTTTATATAAGAAAACTTTGAAAACACAATATTTTTGGTAACCGTCTCGTCAACCGGTTCTCGACAGCTCTCTAAAGTACTCGCAACGTGGCGGGAGAGAAGAGTGGATCTCTCTTCGGTCTGCAATTTAATGTCAAGACCTCCTTAAACCTTGTGTATAGTGTAACATATTGGATTTCACAAACACACTAAACCAATGATCAAAGAGGCGTATACAAGAGTTTTTAGAGAGAGAAAGAGTTAGAGGTTTGGGAACTTAGTGAGAGAAAATGTAAGTATTATTATGAGCTCCAACTCTCTACCTTGGGAGGTAGAGAGTATTTATAGTCTTACACAAATCGCCACCTACGGGCTGTGGATCAGGCATACAGTGGGTAAAGACCCGTCCGTCCTCCAACGTGTTACTTAACTAAATACTACTTAACACTAAACAATATGTGGAAAACTAGAAGGGGGGGGGGGGTTGAATAGTTTTACCAGTTTAAAACTTCCTTTTAAATATTTAGATCGACTTATGTCAATCTATTTAATTGTTTATGTTGAACGTTGATAGATAGATATATAAAACGTGTAATGAAAGATAAAGAGTAAGAAGCACATCACCACGACACAAGTTATTTATAGTGGTTCGGCTACAAGGACACCTTCCTTGCCATACTCCACTCCCCGAGTCACCTACTCGAGAGTTCGTAAGCACTACACCAATCTCCTTATGGCGGAGAAGCCTTCACAACGTCGCTTAACCTTTTTCCGGTACAAAGCTAAATACCGAGTTCTTTCACACCAAGGCGAACCACACCTAAAACAACGTCGCCTACCCTTTATACGGTGCTAGGCTAACCACCGAGTTCTTTCACACCAAGGAGAAATAATCCTATCACAACGTCGCCTACCCTTTATTAGGTACTAGGCTAAGCACCTAGTTCCATTAATATGGAGGAACTACTACCCTTCACAACACAACACCTAATATCAAGGAGATCAATTCCTTGTTACACCATCATCAAGGATATCACCATCCTTGGAAACAAATAAATACTTATATGTATAACGATGCACCTCATCGATTATACAACCTAGACATTCTTCCCAAATGTGGCTTGATTTGATTCATCGGCATCCTTCACTAATGCCTTTGACACAACGCTTGGCACCCTTCACTAATGCCTTCGTCTTGACACCTTTAGCATTCTTCACTAATGCTTTGACATGGATGATGAGCACCTTTCACTAATGCTTTCATCTTGACACTTTCAGCATTCTTCACTAATGCCTTTAACCCAACATCTATGGAGAAAGGAAGAACTATCAGCAAGAGAACCTTAGTTGTCTTGATGATGACGAAGCATGACAACTCATGGACTTGAGCTTGCACGTCTTCAAGAAGTGGTGATCTCGCCTTTAAGAGGAACCTAGAAGATCACACAAAAACAAAAGACAAGCTACATAGATCACTTGGATCTGAGGTTAGAGGGTTATAATACTTGGGAAGTATGTGTGTGAAAAGTCATGTGGAAAGGAAGAAATGGCTCTCTATTTATAGAGAAAATTCTCTACTATTCCTCGGATCCCGCGGATCCCTTCCACTTGGGATCCGGCTAGCACAAAGCTAGGGATCCGTGGAACGCTCCTCTTTGCCCATGGGTATTTTTGGTTATGGGTCATGGGTCATGGGTTGATCCATGGTTTTCTTACTAGATACAATGAACTTGGTTATGTGGTATATATAAAACCATGGGTTATGGGTCAATACCATTTGCTAGTTTTTACCCATTTAGTATATACTTGTTTTTACCCATTTAGTATATACTTGTTTTTACCCATTTTAGTATACTTAGTTTAAGCATATGCTAACCCAATATGTAAACACTAGTTGTTGTACATATGTATCTAAATCATAAAATCACTTATACTTGTTTTAGTGTTTTATGTGAAAACGTAAATGTGTTAGGAAACTATTTGTTTCGTTAAAATGATTTTACGTTTGTTATCGACAAAACATTATAAGATCGTAAAATATAAATAAACGTTTTTACGGCTTATTTGTATTAACAATCTCCCCCTTTTTGTTGATGACAAAACATAAAATTATTTGAAGGAAAAGCTAAAATTCGTAAAAGTTTGAATTTGTAGTTTTTACTTTCTTCTCCCCTTTTTGTCGAAACAAAAAGTGTTAAAAGAAACTAACACAATTTTTATAAGAAAAGGTGTGTAAAAATGTAAAGAGAGCAAGTGGCAGGAATGGTACTCGTCTTAACTCCCCCTTGACGAGTCCATCCCTTTAAAAGGGCGTCAAGGACATGATGTAAAATAAACTAATTGTGTTTGCAATTATGTTTGCAAATGGTTCGTCCAAGTGACGAAAACGTGCTCCCCCTTGAAGATTGCAAAGTTGCAATGGGGTGTCATGAAGTATGGTCCAAAAATCGGATTAAGTTGCAAATGATTTTGCAATTTCATTTGACACAAAGCTCCCTCTAGCTTTATGGTGTCAAAAACTTCATGTGTATTTTGAAAATCTACAAAATAAAGGTTAGAAAACAAGATTATAGTGCAAAATTTCTTGCAAATAAAACTCAAGTTAGTAGAATTTGTGCTTCTGTACCACGGATCCCGCAATTACCTTCATAGAGGGATCCGTCTAGGCGTTTTGGAGGGATCCGGCTATCTGGTGACAGTTTCTTCAGCAGTGAAGAAATGTCAAGCAATGCTAATGAGGAAATGAGATATATGTATAATGTAACAGGCACAACACACAAAATAACCATGGCATATAAGTATTCATTCAATAAAACAAGAGATACACAACCAAATCTCTAAAACTAAGAGAATGAACTTAGCCATACAAATACTACTAATGCTAATAAGTTATCCAAACTTTAGGTTTCAACTTAAAAGCTTAATGATGATCAAGGATGTGATGAGTTTTCCTAAATATTCTAAGTTTGAGCTTGAGACTATGATGCTCATTGTAGTTTAGGCTTGTTGACCTCTTCGAAACGTTCGAGGAGGTGATAAAACATGAAACGTTGTTCTTCACATAGTTCATGTATTAACCTTTCAACATGTTTACAATGATAGCAATCCTTGTCATGGTTTTGAATTTCTTGAAGTGGGAGTTCAAGTGGAGTGGATTGAGGATCTTCAAATGAAGGAGGAATTGGTGGAGGATCATTAGGTGATGGCTCTACAATGTTTGAGGGTGGAGGTAAAGAAGCATCAACTTCTATGTGGTCGGGTGGTTGCCTTTGATGTCTTCTCATAATCCAAAATGGACTATTGGGTGGAATGAGAGAGTTTGCTATTGGAGCAAGTGTTGATTCAACACTTTGATTTTGTTGCTAAATCTTTTCAAGTGAATTTGTTGGTAATGGTGAAAGGTGAGATGGCAAGAAGGTAAATCTTCTACATTGTGAGAATGTGGAGATGATTGTGAGGTGGCTCTAGGCACTAATGATGTTGGTTGAGTTGTGGAGGGTATGTTTGGTATAGTAGAGTTTGGTGATGGAATCCTAGTGGGAACACTCTTCTTGGGGATTAGTTTGATTGGTTTCCTAGGTGTAGGGGAAATTCTAGCATTGGTGGGCTTAACCGGAGATGATTCGGTTGAGGAAACTTCGTGTATGATTCTAGCAAGTTTCTTGGGTGGTTCTTGAGTGGATGAGTTAGCACTAGGAGCCTTTCTCATGATGAAATGACTAAGGGAGATGGTTGTAATTGCTGATAATTGTGTTTGTGTTTGATGACTAAGGTGTTCTTAGCAACATGGCTTATAAAGGGAAGAACTTGGCAATTGCATTTAATACTTAACCCACTAATGTTCTTGGAAATGTGATGATTAACATGCACAAGGTTGAGGTTCAGAGTTTCACTGATCTAGGAACTCGTTTAAGATGAGATGGAGTGTTTGAGTTAGGAAGATGAGTTGAAATGATTGTTTTAGCAATGTTTGGCATAAACTGTCACCCAGATCCCACGGTTCCCTCCTTGAAGGGATCCGGCTAGGCTAATCCTGGGGATCCGGCTCTCAGTAGTTATGACAGGTTTGAAATGAGGTTTCTAGGAGCTAGAGCCTATCTCATTTTGAGTGTTTCAGTTCTCCTAAGTGTTTTAAGATGAGAGAATACTTAAGTGATCAAGGGTAATAAGTGTTATAGCAAATGATTGCTTCTCATGGAAAGGAGATGGGACAAGATGACTACCAATGGATGTTCAAGAATAACACTAAAGTTTTTGGAGGTGTCAAGTCATAATAAATGATCATAGTGATCAGATTTAAGCTTTAGGTGAATTTAGAAAAATTCTTAAAAATCACAAGAATTGAAAAACTAATTTTTGTCTCACTTTGAGATAAAATGATTAGAGACAAATTCCTAAAATTGTTTAATTTGTCCACTTAAGTATTTTAAAGGATAAGAAGCATTTTGTGAGTATTGAAGCGGAAATATGGTGAGTTTTGATGTGTTTATAAATCTAGAGGCATTTTGACTAAGATTTTAAGTAATCTTTTGGTGAGTCTAAACCTCTCTTATCCTTGAAGTTGTTCTAGTTGGATTCTAAAATCATATGCTTAGCTAATGAGATGTTATCTAGAAAGTTACCTTGATGCAAGTAATGCTGTATTGCTGTTCTGATGTCACGGATCCCACGGTTCCCTCAAAGGAGGGATCCGGCTAGGCTAATCCTAGGGATCCGACATCTGGAAATCAGAATCTGTACAGAAATGATGTGCAGATTTTGCACACTAATAAATCTAAAATAAAGTAATAGAAGCAAGCATGTCATCACAAAAACACTACTTATAAAAGTATGATAAAGTAGCAATATCCAAGTTACCATAAACCAAAAGTGCTAAAACGTAATCATCCAAACATAAGATAAACATATTCCTATTGTCTCTTTCGTCAATCCTTTCTTTTCCTTTTTGACGACTTAGTGAGGTTGTAAGCGAGGTTTTGAATCATGCCCCTCAATTGTTTAAATTCCGCGGTCTCGTTTGGGATGGTTGGAAGTTGTTCGTGGTATTCAAGGATTTCCAATTTGATGTTGGCTACGGGGTCAATATCTTCTTCACCAGCCGAGGAGTCCGAGAGAGCTTCAGGTTTCTATCCATTGACCATGAACCATTTAGGGGGTTGTTTGGTAAGAGGTACTATGACGTGATCGGAAAGGTAATGATCATCGTTAATAGGAGATGGTTGCAATGCACCAACATGCTTACAAAGTCGTGTTAGGAGCATACCATACGAAAGTACCATGTTGGAAGCTTTGAATACCCCAGCCATTCTCCTTACCATGTAATAGGCAAGATTAAATGGCCTTTGGTGGTTAAGACAATAGATCATTTGCACAAGACATGCGTTTGGATGATCTTTGTTTCCAACTAGGCTAATGACATTTTCCCTAAGGATTTCTTCCCATTTTCTAAACATAGGATGCATTTCAAAAAGTTCCATTTTGAAGGGATCACGGTGAATGAGCTTTTTGTTACGGTTGTAACGAGATTGGTCGGTCCTAACTTTGAAGATAGTATCTCTAATGGTTTCGGGATTGTCGAGAGGAGTGTTATAGAGAGGTTTAGGATCAAGTGCAAGGTTTTGAGCGTTAATTGCCCAATCTTGAGAGTACATACAAATTCCTTCACAAGGGATGCGAAGAATTTGAGCAAAGGTGTTGAGAGGAAGAATAAAGTTTTGTTTGTTGATGATGAAGGCGATTGAGATGCTATCGTCGGTGTTTCTAATGATCCTAAAGCTTTTGTAAAATTCAAAAATGAAGATTGGACAAATTTGTTCATCTATGTCAAAGAGACAATCAAAGTTGATTGTTGAGAAAACTTGACGAATGTTGGTATCTTCAAGGAAACATTCCTTGACTACATGACCTTCGTGGATAAGTCGTTTTACAAGGCTTTTGAATATTTTACGATCGGTTTTGGTCAATCCCTTTTTACGATAGTAATGAGTAAGGTAATGAACGGTGTCATGATGATCTTGTTGAGTGGCTTTGGGCATGATTGGTCCTAAAAATACAAATTTTCCAATTAGGTAAAATTAGTTGAGATGGGTTTATGGTTTTGATTTGTATTAACAATGTTGTGAACACAATGTGATTATTTAAAAACCCATTTACATGATTAATTTGAAGAACCCTAATTAAATTAATTGATTAGAAATTAAACCATAAACCCTATGATGAGGACGAATGAAAATTAGAAAAAGTTAATGTAATTACTTACAATGGTGTTCTAGGAAGGATTACTTGAGAGTATGGAAGCCAATGGGGATGGATTTATTAGCTTAGTCATTTTTGTGTTATGTGAATAGAGGGAAAAAGATCAGAGGTGATTTTTGAAAGCGTATAGCTGAGTTATGTTCCACGGTTCCCCCGGATCCTTTGTATTTGGGATCCGGCTAGTATAACTAGAGGGATCCGGCTACTGTGGATAGAAAAAGAGTTGTTTGGCATTATTTTTGTAGTAGGATTATAAATTAGCTTACTAAAAAATAGTTCGGAGATATTAGATAAGGATTGCTAGTGATTAATAAACCAAGAGAACTTATGAGATAAATTGAACTCATGTAACCTCTCTAATGAAAAGTAAAACATACCTCTATGCTTCTTGGTTTGGTATAATACCAAAAATACTTCATGAGCTTTTAAAGTAATCCTTTGTACTTGGTGTACGTAAGTTGTGATTACTTTTTAGATCCTTCCTTAAATATCGACTTCATTATTTGAATGAATATTTTTGGAGAGATTCTAGCATGAAGATTTCTTGAGAGCAAAAGTTGTTAGAATCATCTATCAATGTCCAACAAAATGATTTAAAAAAAATATGACCCTTTAAAAAAAATTCTTCTTTGTAGTTTTCAAACATACACGGATCGTATCAAGTCTTTAAAGTACAACATACTTTAAGAAACTTGGTAACGAAGCTCTGATGCCAATTGTGGAAAACTAGAAGGGGGGGGGGGTTGAATAGTTTTACCAATTTAAAACTTCCTTTTAAATATTTAGATCGACTTATGTCAATCTATTTAATTGTTTATGTTGAACGTTGATCGATAGATATATAAAACGTGTAATGAAAGATAAAGAGTAAGAAGCACATCACCACGACACAAGTTATTTATAGTGGTTCGGCTACAAGGACACCTTCCTTGCCCTACTCCACTCCCCGAGTCACCTACTCGAGAGTTCGTAAGCACTACACCAATCTCCTTATGGCGGAGAAGCCTTCACAACGTCGCTTAACCTTTTTCCGGTACAAAGCTAAATACCGAGTTCTTTCACACTAAGGCGAACCACACCTAACACAACGTCGCCTACCCTTTATACGGTGCTAGGCTAACCACCGAGTTCTTTCACACCAAGGAGAACTAATCCTATTACAACGTCGCCTACCCTTTATTAGGTACTAGGCTAAGCACCTAGTTCCATTAATATGGAGGAACTACTACCCTTCACAACACAACACCTAATATCAAGGAGATCAATTCCTTGTTACACCATCATCAAGGATATCACCATCCTTGGAAACAAATAAATACTTATATATACAACGATGCACCTCATCGATTATACAACCTAGACATTCTTCCCAAATGTGGCTTGATTTGATTCATCGGCATCCTTCACTAATGCGTTTGACACAACGCTTGGCACCCTTCACTAATGCCTTCGTCTTGACACCTTTAGCATTCTTCACTAATGCTTTGACACGGATGATGAGCACCTTTCACTAATGCTTTTATCTTGACACTTTCGACATTCTTCACTAATGCCTTTAACCGAACATCTATGGAGAAAGGAAGAACTATCAGCAAGAGAACCTTAGTTGTCTTGATGATGACGAAGCAAGACAACTCATGGACTTGAGCTTGCACGTCTTCAAGAAGTGGTGATCTCGCCTTTAAGAGGAACCTAGAAGATCACACAAAAACAAAAGACAAGCTACATAGATCACTTGGATCTGAGGTTAGAGGGTTATAATACTTGGGAAGTATGTGTGTGAAAAGTCATGTGGAAAGGAAGAAATGGCTCTCTATTTATATAGAAAATTCTCTACTGTTCCCCGGATCCCGCGGATCCCTTCCACTTGGGATCCGGCTAGCACAAAGCTAGGGTTTCGTGGAACGCTCCTCTTTGCCCATGGGTATTTTTGGTTATGGGTCATGGGTTATGGGTTGATCCATGATTTTCTTACTAGATACAATGAACTTGGTTAAGTGGTATATATAAAACCATGAGTTATGGGTCAATACCATTTGCTAGTTTTTACCCATTTAGTATATACTTGTTATTACCCATTTAGAATATACTTGTTTTTAACCATTTTAGTATACTTAGTTTAAGCATATGCTAACCCAATATGTAAACACTAGTTGTTGTACATATGTATCTAAATCATAAAATCACTTATACTTGTTTTAGTGTTTTAGTGTTTTAAAAAGTGTATTGTCAATTAACCCATAACCCGGTTTGCAACCCAAAATCTGGATTGTCCTGACCCAGACTGCCGGATCCCTAGTTTTGCACTGGCCGGATCCCTGGGTGAGGGATCTGCCAGAACTGTGGGACAAAAGGATTTTTGTGCCTATAAATAGTGAGCCATTTCTTCAATGTTACTTACCCTTCTTCTTACAATTCTCTCATATATTATCTCACTCTCCTAACCTATGATCATTTGATCATTCTAGTAGTTCTCCTAACCTCCATACGAGTTGTTACGAGGCAAAAAGCCTTCGTTAGAACACTTTCGAGTCTTTGGTAGTAAATGGTTTATACTTAACACTAAAGTCTATTTAACAAAATTCGATCCAAAATCAACCAAAGGTACCTTCTTAGGATATTCTCCTAATACTAAAGCATACGTAATACTAAATAAAGAAACCATGAAAGTTGAAGAATCTTTAAATGTAAAATTTGACGAAAGTCCACCTAAAACTACCTTACCTCTTGTCGATGACGAGTTAATCGAAAGTGAAGTCTTAGAAATCAAAGAAAATAGAAACAAAGAGGATGAACCATTAAACAATGAAATCATCAATGTTAAAGAGTCTAAAGATCATCCTGTAGAAAAGGTTATAGGAAAGTTAAATGAAAGAACTCTAAGATCTCAAGTCCAAAACCAAAGTAGTCTATTTTGTTTTGTATCAACCATTGAACCTAAAAACACTCAAGAAGCCATAAAAGATGAAAGTTGGGTTATGGCTATGCAAGAGGAATTCAATCAATTTGTTTCTAACAATGTTTGGACACTTGTCCCTCCACCTAAAAACCAAACCATAATCGGAACAAAATGGGTATATAATAACAAATTAGATGCAAACGGTGTCGTGTCTAGAAATAAAGCTAGACTTGTTGCTTAAGGATATAACTGACAAGAAGGCATAGACTTTGATGAGACATATACTCCCGTAGCTAGATTAGAGTCTATAAGAATCCTTATTGCTTATGCTTGTGCTCATGACCTTAAGCTCTTTCAAATGGATGTTGAAAGTGCTTTTCTAAATGGTTTTATAAATGAAGAAGTTTATGTAGCTAAACCTTCGGGCTTTATCAATTTCGAAAAACCTAATCTCGTGTACAAACTAAAGAAAGCTCTCTATAGTCTTAAACAAGTCCAATAGCTTGGTATGATAGACTCAAATCCTTTTTAATAAAAAATAACTATACCATAGGGTTAATTGACAATACACTTTTTAAAAAGAAGAAGGAGTTACAAATAATTATTGTTCAAATATACGTGGACAATATTATATTCGGATCTACTTGTCAAGACATGTGTGATGATTTCTCAAGAATCATGAATGATGAGTTTGAAATGAGTATGATGGGAGAATTAAGTTTCTTTCTTGGTCTATAAATCAAACAACTAGAAGATGGTATCTTCTTTAATCAATCCAAGTACATAAAAAAAATGCTAAAGAAATTCGGATTAGAAGAGTCAAAACCAATAAGAGCACCAATATCATCCGATACCAAACACACCAAAGATGAAGATGGTGAATCCGTTGATGACACCAAATACCGTGGCATGATTGGTAGTCTTCTCTACCTCACGGCTAGTCGGTCGGACATCATGTTTAGTGTATGTCTTTGTGCTAGGTTTCAAGAAGACCCTAAAACTTCACACCTAGAATCCGTCAAAAGAATATTTAGATATATTAAGAGTACTAATCAATTGGGATTATGGTATCCCAAGGGGACGGGGGAGAAACTATTGTATATGCGGATTCTGACCATGCAGGTGATTATGTTGACCAAAAAAGTACAAGTGGTGTTTGCACTTTCATGGGGTGTTGTTTAACATCTTGGTTCTCAAAGAAGCAAACGGAATTAGCCATCTCAACAACCGAAGCCGAATAGTCTCCGCCGGTAAAGCATGCCAATAAGCACTATGGATGAAACAAGCATTAGTTGACTACAACATCCATTTAAGTGACATTGCCATTTTATGCGACATCAAAGGTGCTATAGATCTTAGCAAAAATCCGGTGTTGCATTCTCGTACCAAGCATATAGAGATCCGTCATCACTTCTTAAGAGACAATGTTCAAAAAGGGAACATTTTGATTGAGAAAGTGTCATTCGAAGACAACATAGCTGGCATCCTCACCAAACCGTTGAAGCGGGAGCAATTCAACTTGCTTCGTCTAGGTCTTGGTCTTACGGAACAATCGTCCTGAAATAATTTCACTCTACAAGGTATGTAAACTTTTGCTTTACCTTCTCTTCTGAGTCTAGGATCTCTATTTCACACAACTCACAAACAATATGGGGATTTATTTTCAAAACTCAAGATATTTTCTATTCAATAATTTCGTCGAATTGTTTTTCTAAAAGATATTTCTCCCGTATCATTTTCATTAAATCACTCTCACGTCTAGGACAAACATTTTCTTTCTTTCATTATTAATACAAAGTAAAAACTTTTTTTCATTGCATCTCATGTCTTTTGAATGCTAAAGGGAATACATAACTAATATGTGTTTTCGGGTACATTCAATCAAGCAAAAATGAATTAAGGAGCCCTCGGGTTATCTCACGTAAATATATACATATGTATTTCTTCACTTCTATGTTTATTTTCCATCTTAAAAGAGTCGAGATAACCGCAACTCCATATAGTTTTCATATAGGCACACACTAGGCACTATTGTTTCCAAAAATAAAATTTTTGGCTGTCTGGGAACACCAGTTCCACGGATCTCAGCATTTACGGTAGACGGATCCCTGAAGAACCGGATCCGTGGGAACCGTGTCAGAGTAGCCAGTTTTATCTCTTATTTTTCTTATTTTGGCTTGAAACTTTCAAATTTTCAACATTTTATCTTTATCACTAATGAATATGTTACTTAATACTTGTGCTCTCATGATCACTTGTCTTAAATTCATATCTAATCATTAGATTATAGTACATCTTTTGGTTTTAGCATTCATTGCAATGCATTATTTGTTTTACAAATAAGGTTCCAAAATGCTTGGATATCCATCACTTTCAACCTCACAAACAATCATCATCATGTCACCCAAAAGATCCTCAAACAATGATAAACTATCTAGTGAAAACAACCCTTTTCAAGAAATCTGTAACTTCATCCTACAACCTTTCGTAATACCACCACCACCCAAAACTAGGAAAACTGCACGGATTAGCATCCGGCCTTGTTTCTTAGCTAAAACATTGTCGAATAGCCCATTACCAACTACTCATTCTCCACCAAATGACTACAATATAGCACTTCCATCATCTCCTAAAAACTCACCAACACATTCACCAACCGAGTCTCAACTTGACACTCAAATCACCTTAGCGAACTCCTTAAGACTCCGAAAACAATTCCACTAGCCTTATCTAGTCCACCACCCGCTCCATCCCAACCATCAAAATCTACCCAACTAGCCTCAAACATAAACCAAAAAGAGCTAGTCTTTTTAACACCTCCGATATCACCAAATACATTCTTCAAAGAGCTTGAAACATCACCACCTCTACCACCCATCACCTTACAAGAACATCTAAGCTTTTATCCACCACCAATCACCAACATCATGGAATTTGATCCATACTTACCAACATTTCCACCACCTATTCCGCACTCTAATAATCAAACCTACCCAGAGACCATTGCATGACATCATGCATGAAATCATGTTGGGTATTATGCATGATCCATGACCCAATGTCCATGACCCATAACCCATTGTATAGATACATTGTATCTTGTTGGGTACCCATGATCCAAAGTCCATGACTCATGGCTCATACCCATAACCCATAACCCGGTTTGCAACCCAAAATCCGGATTGTCCTGACCCAGACTGCCGGATCCCTGGTTTTGCACTGGCCGGATTCCTGGGGTGAGGGATCCGTCGGAACCGTGGGACAGAAGGCTTTTTGTGCCTATAAATAGTGATCCATTTCTTCATTGTTACTCACCATTCTTCTTACAATTCTTTCATATATTATCTCACTCTCCTAACCTCTGATCATTTGATCATTCTCGTAGTTCTTCTATCTTTTGTTGTGATTCTCATATAGGTCCTTCACGCTATACTACAAGTCATCCAAGCAAAGGGTTCTTGATTGATTTATGCATCCACATGATTTCTGTAGCAAGATCTTGTAATTCATATTTCACATAGTTGTTGTGTAAAGGTTTAGTTCTACTTCATGGAAGAACTCGGTATTTAGCTTTGTACCGGAAAAAGTGTAAGCGACGTTGTGAGGCTTCTCCGTTAAGTTGAAGGAGCATGTTGACATAGCGCTTGAACTCTCGAGTGGGGTACTCGGGGAGTGGAGTAGGGCAAGGAAGGTGCCCTTATAGCCGAACCACTATAAATCACTTGTGTCGCTACTTTCTATCCTTTTACTTTACTTTCTTTCATTACTTACTTTACTTATTGTCTTATACTATCTATCCATCCATACGAATTCACATAAGATCGAATCTAATTCTTTGAAACTTAAATTAAAATCGGTAAAACTATTCAACCTGCCTTCTAGTTTTCCATAATTGGTATGAAAGCAAGGTTTACAAAAGTTTTAAAGTTAATTGTATTATAAAAAGCTTTTCGATCACAATGAGTTTTGAAATTTATAGAGAAGGGCAATCTATGCAACGACCTCTACTACTTGAAACTAATAGTTTTATTTATTTGAAAAATAGATTTGAAACTTATGTGAAATCAAAGATATTGATCTTTGGTATATTATTGTTGAAGGTGACCGGTAATGAAGAAAACATTTCTCATGATCGTCTCACCGACGACCAAAAGAAAAAGCTTTCCAAAAATAGTGAGGAAAAATGGTTTTATACAATGCCTTACCTAAAAAGGAATTTGAAAGAAATTTGGAATTCTTTGGTTGTAACACACCAAGGAAATCAACAAGTTAAAAACAACAAAATTGATTTATTTGCTCAATAATATGAACAATTTTCAATATTGGATGAGGATAGTATTGATAATTCTTTTGCTAGCTTTAATACTATTATTACTTCATTACAAGCACTTGATGAGTCTTTTTCTAGTCGTAATCATGTCAGGAGATTTCTAAGGGCGCTTCCATCAAAGTGGAGACCGAAGGTGACGGCCATCGAAGAATCCAAAGACTTGTCAATCCTCACTCTCGATGAACTCTTAGGAAACCTAAAAGACTATGATCTCGTACTTGCTTAAGACTCCGAAGTCTCAAAAGAAAAGAAAGAGAAACACAAATCTCTTGCTTTAAAGGCCAAGAAAGTCTCAAGTGATAAAGAAACCTCATCTTCAGAAAGTGAGGATGAAGAGTATGCAATGGCGGTACGCGACTTCAAGAAGTTCTTTCGGAGAAAAGGAAGATATGTCAAGCAACCTTATGACGACAAGAGAGGGTTTCGGAAAAGCAAAGACAACAAGAAAGTGAAGGACGAACGCAAGTGTTTCAAATGCGGGGATCCAAATCACTTCATTAGTGAGTGTCCCAAACGTGACGAACAAAAGGCGTTCGTAAGTGGTTCGTGGGAAATGAGTGAGGAAGAGAAGGAAGAAATTTGTCTCATGGCAAAATACTCCAACGAGGTATGTTCCGACTCTCTATATTATAGTAGTTCATCGTTAGATGATGAATCCTTACATCTTGAATATGATAAACTTTGCAAAATTAGTCTCGAAGTAATTAACAAAAACAAAATTTTGAAAAACAAAAACGAGCTTTTAGAAAATGAAGTTCTTGAACTAAAAAATAAATTAAAGAGATAAGAAAAGGGAAAGGAAGTAGATAGTGAATTCCAGCTTTGTGTAGAACTTCAAACGTTACTTGATCATCTTAATTCTAAGATTGCTAGACTAAGTACTAATTACCTTGATAAAATACTTGATAGTGTTAAAACGGGTAATAATCAAAAGGGTCTAGGTATTCAAGAACACATTGCGTCACCTAGCGAAATTAAGAAACAAAATTCGTTAAAGCAATTGAAAAACCAGCTACTATAGTCACGGATCCGATAGATCCCTCCCTTGAAAAAGAACCGGCTAGTGTAAATTTAGGGATCCGTGAGTCTGTACCAGTAAACAGTAGAAATAACGTAACCACTTCTTCTAGAACCGATTTTGTTATTGTTAACAAAAAGAAACCAACCCATGTTACTGTTAGAAATGTCAAACAACCACCTTCCCTAAAACAAAGTCAAAGTTTTATGAAAAACAAAGGTCCATCGTTTTCTAAACCGAACACAACTATAAGAAGGCCAAACAATATTTATCCTAGAAGTAACCACCATCAAATGGGATGGAATCCTAACACACAAAATGATTTTCCATTTCAAAACTTTACACCTTGGAATGCTTTCTCACCATTTTCATATATGCCTCATATGAATGAAATGTATAACACCAATGGACCCATGAACAAATGGGGACCAAACTTTTAAGTTAATTGTTTTCTTAGGTGTGCCTAAAGGTTGACTTGGATCCGGATGAATGGATCAAGGATAGCGAGCGCACAAGGCATATGACCGGTAATAAAGCATTGTTCTCCACATACGAATCCTTCAATGGAGGAAATGTGGTGTTCGGAAATAGCAAGAGCAAAATCATCGGTAAAGGTACAATTTCTCACAAATCCTTGACCATTAACGACGTATGTCACGTAGAAAACCTAAACTTTAATCTACTAAGTATATGTCAAATATGTGATAAAAAGTGCAACGTACTCTTTAGCGAAACCGGTAGTAAAATCTTGAAAAATGGTATTACTATAGGAAGAGGCATTAGAAAACATGGAGTCTATGTTATTAAAATTGGAAATGAACCAAAAGACAAGCTTTGTCTTACCTCTATGGATGATACTTCGACCTTATGGCATCGAAGATTGGGTCACGCCAATATGCGACTTCTTCAATCACTATCATCCAAAGAACTTGTAAGAAACCTACCTGAACTAAAATAAGAACATCATTTTTGTGTTGCTTGTAGCATAGGAAAACAAGTCAATGCTAGTCATAAAGCTAAAAATATGGTTTCTACAACTAAGTGTCTAGAATTACTACATATGGATTTATTTGGTCCATCTGCTATCCAAAGTTACGGAGGAAACTTCTATACCTTGGTTATAGTGGATGATTACTCTAGGTACACATGGACTAAATTTTTAAAGAATAAAACTGAAACATTTGTTTACTTTGAAATTTTAAGTAAGAAAATCCAAAGACAACTAGGAAGTCCTATTGTGTCAATACGAACGGATCATGGTCGAGAATTTGATAATGAAGTGCAATTCGGAGCTTTTTGTGATGCTAATGGTATTACCCACAATTTCTCGGCTCCTCGCACTCCACAATCAAATGGGGTTGTTGAAAGGAAAAACAGAATCATACAAGAAATGAGTCGCACTATGATTAATGAGCAATCTATTCCTAAAATATTTTGGTGCAATGTCGTCGACACATCAAACTATATACTAAATCGAGTCTTAATTAGACCATTCTTAGGAAAAACTCCATACGAGTTGTTACGAGGAAAAAAGCCTTCGTTAGAACACTTTCGAGTCTTTGGTAGTAAATGTTTTATACTTAACACTAAAGACTATTTAACAAAATTCGATCCAAAATCAACCGAAGGTATCTTCTTAGGATATTCTCCTAATAGTAAAGCATACGTAATACTAAATAAAAAAACCATGAAATTTGAAGAATCTTTAAATATAAAATTTGACGAGAGTCCACCTAAAACTACCTTACCTCTTGTCGATGACGAGTTAATCGAAAGTAAAGTCTTAGAAATCAAAGAAAATAGAAACAAAGAGGATGAACCATTAAACAATGAAATCATCAATGTTAAAGAGTCTAAAGATCATCCTGTAGAAAAGGTTATAGGAAAGTTAAATGAAAGAACTCTAAGATCTCAAGTCCAAAACCAAAGTAGTCTATTTTTTTTGTATCAACCATAGAACCTAAAAACACTCAAGAAGCCATAAAAGATGAAAGTTGGGTTATGGCTATGCAAGAGGAATTAAATCAATTTGTTTCTAACAATGTTTGGACACTTGTCCCTCCACCTAAAAAACAAACCATAATCGAAACAAAATGGGTATATAAAAACAAATTAGATGTAAGCGGTGTCGTGTCTAGAAATAAAGCTAGACTTGTTGCTCAAGGATATAACTAACTAGAAGGCATAGAATTTGATGAGACATATGCTCCCATAGCTAGATTAGAGTCTATAAGAATCCTTATTGCTTATGCGTGTGCTCATGACCTTAAGCTCTTTCAAATGGATGTTGAAAGTGCTTTTCTAAATGGTTTTATAAATGAAGAAGTTTATGTAACTCAACCTCCGGGCTTTATCAATTTCGAAAAACCTAATCACGTATACAAACTAAAGAAAGCTCTCTATGGTCTTAAACAAGCCCCAAAAGCTTGGTATGATAGACTCAAATCCTTTTTAATCAAAACAATTATACCATGGGGTTAGTTGACAATACACTTTTTACAAAGAAAAAGGAGTCACAAATAATTATTGTTCAAATATACGTGAACGATATTATATTCGGATCTACTTGTCAAGACATGTGTGATGATTTCTCAAGAATCATGCATGATGAGTTCGAAATGAGTAGGATGGGAGAATTAAGTTTCTTTCTTGGTCTACAAATCAAACAACTAGAAGATGATATCTTCTTTAATCAATCCAAGTACATAAAAGAAATGCTAAATAAATTCGGATTAGAAGAGTCAAAACCAATAAGAACACCAATATCATCCGATACCAAACTCACCAAAGATGAAGACGGTGAATCCGTTGATAACACCAAAAACCGTGGCATGATTGGTAGTCTTCTCTACCTCACTGCTAGTCGGCCGGATATCATGTTTAGTGTATGTCTTTGTGCTAGGTTTCAAGAAGACCCTAAAAATTCACACCTAAAAGCCGTCAAAAGAATATTTAGATATATTAAGAGTACTACTCAATTGGGATTATGGTATCCCAAAGGGACGGGGGTAGAAACTATTATATATGCGGATTCTGACCATGCAGGTGATTATGTTGACCGAAAAAGTACAAGTGGTGTTTGCACTTTCATGGGGTGTTGTTTAACATCTTGGTTCTCAAAGAAGCAAATGGCATTAGCCATCTCAACAACCGAAGCCGAATATATCTCCTCCGGCAAAGCATGCCAACAAGCACTATGGAAGAAACAAGCGTTAGTTCACTACGACATCCATTTAAGTGACATTGCCATTTTATTCGAAAAAAAGGTGCTATATATCTTAGCAAAAATCCGGTGTTGCATTCTCGTACCAAGCATATAGAGATTCGTCATCACTTCTTAAGAGACAATGTTCAAAAAGGGAACATTTCGATTGAGAAAGTGTCATCCGAAGACAACATAGCTGACGTCCTCACCAAACCGTTGAAGTGGGAGCAATTCAACTTGCTTCGTCTAGGTCTTGGTCTTATAGAACAATCATCTTGAAATACTTTCACTATACAAGGTACGTAAAATTTTGCCTTACCTTCTATTCTGAGTCTAGGATCGCTTTTCACACAACTCACAAACAATATGGGGATTTATTTTCAAAACTCAATATATTTTCTATGAAATAAATTTGTCGAATTATTTTCTAAAAGTTATTTCTCCCCGTATCATTTTCTTTAAATCACTCTCATGTCTAGGACATACATTTTCTTTCTTTCATCATTAATACAAAGTAAAAACCTTTTTTTCATTGCATCTCATGTCTTTTGAATGCTAAAGGGAATACATAACTAATATGTGTTTTCGGGTACATTCAATCAAGCAAAAATGAATTAAGGAGCCCTCGGGTTATCTCACGTAGAAATATACATATGTATTTCTTCACTTCTATGTTTATTTTTCTTCTTTAAAAGAGTCGAGATAACCGCAACTCCATATAGTTTTTATATAGGCACACACTAGGCACTATTGTTTCCAAAAATAAAAATTTTAGCTTCCTGGGAACACCAGTTCCACGGATCCCAGCATTTACGCTGGACGGATCCCTAAAGAACCGGATCCGTGGGAACCATGTCACAGTAGCCAGTTGTATCTCTTATTTTTCTTATTTTGGCTTGAAACTTTTAAATTTTCAACATTTTATCTTTATCACTAATGAATATGTTACTTAATACTTGTGCTCTCATGATTACTTGTCTTAAATTCATATCGAATCATTAGATTATAGTCCATATTTTGGTTTTAGCATTCATTGCAATGCATTATTTGTTCTATAAATAAGGTTCCAAAATGCTTGCATATCCATCACTTTCAACCTCACAAACAATCATCATTATGTCACCCAAAAGATCCTCAAACAATGATGAACCATCTAGTGAAAATAACCCTTTTCAAGAAATCCGTAACTTCATCTCACCACCTTCCATAATACCACCACCACCTAAAACTAGGAAAATCGCACGGATTAGCATTCGACCTTGTTTCTTAGCTAAATCTTTGACGAATAGCCCATCACCAACTACTCATTCTCTACCAAATGACTGCAATATAGCACTTCCATCATCTCCTAAAAACTCGCCAACACATTCACCAACCGAGTCTCAACTTGACACTCAAATCACCTTAGCGGAACTCCTTAAGACTCCGAAAACAATTCCACTACCCTTATCTAGTCCACCACCCGCTCCATCCCAATCATCAAAATCTACCCAAATAGCCTCAAACATAAACCCAAAAAAGCTAGTCTTTTTAACACCTCCAACATCTCCAAATACATTCTTCAAAGAGCTTGAAACATCACCACCTCTACTACCCATCACCTTACAAGAACATCTAGGCTCTTATCCACCACCAATCACCAACATCATGGAATTTGATCCATACTTACCAACATTTCCACCACCTATTCCGCACTCTAATAATCAAACCTACCCGGAGACCATCCACCCACACCTCCCTCACTATCTCTTTTACGAACATTGTCAATCCACAAGGATCTCGCAATGGAAATAAGGGACAAGATGCGGTTCATTCTCAACCGTATCCTTGATCGCATCAACATTATCACTCACCAAAACTTCCATAATTAACTCCTATGCAAGCATGGAAGGAATGATAATAATATTTTCTCTCTTTTTTTTCTTTTCTTTTTCTTTTGGGTCTTTTTAAAGAACAAACCCTTGTTCTTAGTTTTACATTTGTATGTGGCATATATACCACTACATTTTTATATTTTATTACAAGGCTTTGTTTACGTACCTTGGCTTTCTATCTTATTTCTCGTCTTATACAAGATTATATTACATGTTATTACTAACATTTCTTTTGTAGGTATTATATTTTCTCACTTGACGCCCTATTCTAGGAGGAGCTACCGTCAAGGGGGAGTTAGTGCTTTGTGGATCATTTTTTTTCCACCATTTATCTCTTTACTCGGCTCACTTTTTGTTTCGACAAAAAGGGAGAGAAGAAGTAAAACTCACATATACTCTCAAAACGTACATCTAATCTTAAGTTTTACTCACCATAACTTTATGTTTTGTCATCAACAAAAGGGGGAGATTGTTAATACAAATAAACCGTAAAAACGTTTGTTTATATTTAACGATCTCGTTATCTTTTGCTGATAACAAATATAAAGTTATCATAAGTAAAATTATAAAAATACATGTTGTTTTTGCAAAGTATATACATTTAGTCATTTACATAAATTGTTGTAATATAATATGTAATAGGATGGGTAATATCCAAAACCCATGACCCATACCCATGGAGCTAATCCATAACCCATGACCCATTGCATGACATCATGCATGAAATCATGCTGGGTATTATACATGATCCATGACCTAATGTCCATGACCCATGACCCAAGACCGATGACCCATTGTCTAGATACATTGTATCTTGTTGGGTACCAATGATCCAAAGTCCATGACCCATGGCTCATACCCATAAACCATAACTCGGTTTGCAACCCAAAATCTGGACTGTCCTGACCCAAACTGCCGGATCCCTGGTTTTGCACTGGCCGGATCTCTGGGGTGAGGGATCCGCCGGAATCGTGGGACAGAAGTCTTTTTGTGCCTATAAATAGTGAGTCATTTTTTAATTGTTACTCACCCTTCTTCTTACAATTCTCTCATATATTATCTCACTCTCCTAACTTCTGATCATTTGATCATTCTAGTAGTTCTTCTATCTTTTGTTGTGATTCTCATATAGGTCCTTCACAAAGGCGAGATCACGCTATACTACAAGTCATCCAAGCATAGGGTCCTTGATTGATTTGTCCATCCACAAGATTTCTGTAGCAGGATCTTGATAGTTGTGTAAAGGTTTATTTCTATTTCGTGGAAGAACTCGATATTTAGCTTTGTACGGAAAAAGTGTAAGCGACGTTGTGAGGCTTCTCCGCCAAGCTGAAGGAGCTTGTTGACATAGTGCTTGAACTCTCGAGTGGGGTACTCGAGGAGTGGAGTAGGGCAAGGAAGGTGTCCTTGTAGCCGAACTACTATAAATCACTTTTGTCGCTACTTTTTATCCTTTCACTTTACTTGCTTTCATTACTTACTTTACTTATTGTCTCATACTACCTATCCATCCATACGAATTCACATAAGATCAAATCTAATTCTTTGAAACTTAAATTAAAATCGGTAAAACTATTCAACCCCCATTCTAGTTTTTCACATACTCCTTCCCGGCTTCTCGCTTGAAGTTTTGCTCACTAACCCATGGGTTTACCCATGTGCAACAAATACCCATGGGCATGGGAATGGGTAGAAAATTGTACCCACGAGTGGGTAATGGGTGGGTAGCGGGTGAGAAAACAATCACGTGAGCAGGTGATGGGTTAGAGGTACCCATGCCCATTGCCTATGGGTGTCGTCCCTAATTATGTTCATGCATGCCTCAACTGATCATTATATGTCTCCAATCCACTAACTCTTGGAATATGCGATTTGGTAGACTTTCTGATCAACGTTCCTCTTCCAAATCACATATTCCAAGAGTTAGTGGATTGGAGACATATATATGATCAACCGAGGCATGCGTGAACATAAATACATAATTAAAACCACGTTATTTTTATTTCTCCATATATACTTTCATATGATTAAGGAAAATGTTATTTTCTCCTACAAATTGTTCATACTTATCCTCCTACTCACAGGATTCTGACAAGTGTCAAAATTGACGGCATGGATACAAAAAGAGAATGAATGGAAAAAATATATATAATATTGTTGTGCGTGTAAGAGGATTAGTATGAGAATATTGTAGGAGGCTTTAGCAATGCTCTATGATTAAAGATATGTTTTGCATAACTTTTATTTATAAATAATCTCTTGCACATAACTTTCTTAACCAATGACTGGTCTGATCACCGAAATCATCTGAATCATTGTTTAGCTAGAGAATAACAAAGCAATAATTTAACGACTAATGATTGTAAATATCGTAAGTAACGACTTATGACACGTGTTTAGTACAGTATATAATCACAACCCCATTTCAATAGTACACGTACTTA
Source organism: Chrysanthemum makinoi (assembly GCA_910596185.1). Lineage (NCBI taxonomy): Eukaryota > Viridiplantae > Streptophyta > Magnoliopsida > Asterales > Asteraceae > Chrysanthemum > Chrysanthemum makinoi. Next base: position 112,525,977 of record OU343224.1, on the reverse strand, counting down.
AGCATTATATATAACATCGCTTTTAGAAAAAAACGTAAATGGTTGTTGCTTTATTAAATGTTAATGACATTGGCGATCCTAAGCTATCAAAACTTGTTGAAATTCTGATGAAATAGAACACCTGTAAATTAATATTTCCTTGCAAGATTGTTACAGAATCTTCTAGCATCATCTTGTTATTCTCTCATATTGTGTTAATCATGATATTGTACTCTACTAACGTATTAGTCCATGACTTTAGGTATGATTGTACAATAATTTGCACTACCAGGCCTTACGATGGTGATCGAAGGATATAGGGGTTGTGTGACTACGCCAAGCTTGCTAGTAACATGTAATAAGAAATACAAAGACACTATGTTAAGTGATTGCACAGGGGTTGGACCCTGTGAACTACCTCTGACGTGCGAATAAGTATGTGATATGGTAAGTAGGTGAGATTAAGAGAAAATGAGGGTGTTGAGTACCATCATAAATAACCCGTCCAAGCTATTTATAAGGGAGAAAATAGGCCTTGGAGAGTTCATGCAAAAATATCAGAGATCATGGGGGCGTCCCATGACTTAAGGTAACCGCTAGGGCTTAGTGACACACTATCTCTTTCTTGGCGGGAAAGCTTAAGAGAAAGAGGGGACGTGGGTATGACCAAGTCAAGGTCTTCTTCGCTCTAGTATCTTCGAAGGGTGTACCCCGAAGGGTTTAAGGCTTCGTCTAGCGAGTTCCCAACTGGTAAGCATATCATAGATGAATGGTTTGACGCTAATTAAGATTTTAGGAGGTTGACCTGGACCTTCGAGAGGAAGGTTTTGTACAAGTTCGAAGGGGTGTCCTTCGGCCTGTTCGGAGGGTACGTCATCAAGCCCCCAGTCGAAAGTGATATATACGTACGAGGGTATATTGCTTATGACTCTAGATTTAATGTACACTATCCCTCCTTAGTCACAAATGCGTGCAAAAAAGGTAGATGTGCTTTAACTAAGTGCGCATTAAATGCGCTTAATCATTACTTCAGCCACTTGCAGCAGAGACCATAACGGCTAGGATCTCGGTAATCACCAAACATCTTTAAACAAACCAACTTTAACAAACTAAACATAGTAAAAACAGTGAAAAACAAATCCATGTAACTTAATATAAGAACACATTTTTATTGGAGCATAATAAGACCACTTACGTGATCGAATTGAGGTTGATGGAAACCTATAATCTTTCACAATCATTACCTGATTTTTGATACATATAGGACATGAACACAAGTTTGTCTCAACCATGGTGCCTGAAACAAAACAAAAATGCATTGATAAACATTACGACTCTCTATAACAAACCTTATCCAAACATCTTCCCGCTTAATTTCACCATGAAAAAACACAAAAACATAGCAAATTACTCCTTATTTTTCAATTTTAATCCGTGCAATTGAATCTTTAGGTCCGATTACATAGATATACCAATTAAAATTTTTGTTTTTCGTGTTCTTTTGCTGTAAATCTAATTGTGGTACTGTTTCAATAATGGCAACCAAAAAACGCTCGTCTACAAGACAAGTAAAGGTTCCGGTGAAGTTTAATGGTCACGTAGTGGGGAATTTAAGTCAGAAACGTGATGAATTAGTGTCTGATGCTGCTTCGACTGAAATTAGGGCTGAGGAGGGGAGTTTGAATAAGGAAATTGGGGGAAATGTGATTGTGAAAGATGGAAATGGATCTGAGATAGAGATTAATAATTCTACTGTTGTGCCTGTTCCTAATGTAAGTATGAATGTGAATACTGATGATTGCTCTCCTGTGGATAATATTGATACTGCTGATAATGATGTTAATGTGAATAAGAGTAATACTGATAGTGAGAATCTGGTCCCAAAAGTGTCATATGCTAAAATTGTTAATAATATGAGGGATAAGGTGGATAATAAACTGAATTTTAAACCTACTGTTCTTAGTGAGGAAGGAGATGAGTTTGTTGTTTTTGATGAAGATTTAGTGGCTAAAGGAAGTAAGAAATGGGAATTAACTATATGTGGACACTTTGTGGGATGTCATATGTCTGTTAATGAGCTTAACTATCATTTGAGAAGAATGTGGAGTAGATTTGGTTTAAGTGATATTAAAGTAAATGAAAATGGAAACTGCTTGTTTAAATTTAGGAATGTGGAAGGTATGAATGAAGTGTTAAATCAGGGGCCATGGATTGTGAATAATAGGCCTTTGTTCTTGCAAAAATGGGATCCTATTATTGGTATGGAAAGAAAGGAGGTTACTAGGTTACCTGTTTGGGCTAAGCTTTCTAATGTTCCACTTGAAGCATGGAGTAATGACGGAATCAGTGCATTGGCTAGTAGTTTGGGTAAGCCTATAATAATGGATAGTATGACTGCTCAGATGTGTAAAACCGGGATTGGAAAGATCAACTATGCTAGGGTGTTGGTGGAATTTGATATTAAGAAGGGATTTAAGGATAAAATTGTTGTTCAGTATAGAAATAAGGAAAATGAAGTTAAAGGTTCTAAAATTGTTAATGTTGAATACCCATGGAAACCTGAAATATGTTCCCATTGCTCTGTCTTTGGTCATGATGTTAAGGTGTGTAGTAAGAGACCAAGAACAACTGAGGAGTTAGAGAAGTGTACAGAGAAAGAGAAGTCAGTGAGTCCTGATACTGAAGGTTTTATTGAGGTTAACAATAAAAAGAATATAGGGCAGAAAAGGCAGGTGGAAGAAGGTAGGAATGATGGAAGGAATATGAATAATTGGAATAGGAATGGGGAACAGTGGAAGAAGAAAGGCGTTTTCAATGGTAAAAGTGGTCAAAATAGGAATAGTACTCAAAATAGCAGGGAAAGAGCTTGGCCAATTGAGAAAGAAGACCTAAATGCATTAAAGAAAACTGCAAATAAGTATGCTGTCTTGGGTGAAATGAATGAGCAGGAGAGAAGTGAGCTGAGGATCCTCAAGGATAGAATGGTGGTTGATCAATACTTGAACAAAAAGATTCAACCATCTAATCAAGATCTCAAGGACTGGACTCCAAACATGCATCAGTATTTTAAGTTGAAATGGAAAGAAGATAGGGAAAAGGAGAATGGTAGTATAGATAAGAATTTGGAAGATGTTCTAGTTAACAAGAATCAGGCAAGCCAAAGTTGGGTTGCTGATGAAATTGGGGTAACTGGTACAGCTGTCCTTAATTGACAGCTAGTTTATTTTCTTCATGTTAATGGATTTTAACATTGCCGTATGGAACATTAGAAGTATGAATCAGATGAAGAAACAGAATGCTGTTATTGAATTGATTAGAGAATAGAAAATCAATATATGTGCAGTCATTGAAACTCATGTGAAACCAAATAAGCTTGATGCAATGGCCATGAATATTTTTGGAAACTGGAATTGGTGTTCTAATAGTGTCTTTAGCCAGTCTGGTTGCAGAATTCTGATTGGATGGAACCAAGATATTGTGAATTTGATGGTGTTGCACTGCTCAAAACAAATTATTTTGTGTCAAATTGAAGTACGGAATAGCGACATTAAGTGTTTTTGCAGTTTTGTATATGCTACTAATACTGGTTCTGAAAGGAAAAGCCTATGGAGGGAATTGAAAGCTGCTAAGTCTATCATTAATGACTCTCCTTGGATTTTGGCAGGGGATTTTAATGTTACTTTGAAGATTGGTGAACACTCTAATGGCTCTTCTTCTATTTCCAATGATATGCAAGACTTTATAGATTGTGTAAATGATATGGAGGTTGAGGATATATGCAGTTCTGGTATGTTCTATACTTGGATAAAATCTCCCAAAAAGATTAGTTCAAGTATTATGAAAAAGCTTGATAGAATAATGATTAATGATGGTTTCTTATCTAAGTTTGGTGAGGCTTTTGGTCAATTTTTGCCTTTTATTACTTCAGACCATAGTGCAGCTATTCTTACCATCCCAAATAGTATCCAAAAGAAACATAAATCATTCAAGTTTGCTAACTATATAGTTGATAAAGCTGAATTCAATTCTATTATGGCAAAAGGTTGGGAAGAAGAGGTGTATGGTTGCAACATGTTTAGAGTTGTTAAGAGGCTGAAAGCTTTGAAGAAGCCTTTGAATAATTTGAATTGGAAGAATGGTAATTTGTTTGAGAGAGTGGAGGTTCTAAAGGAGGAGTTAAAACAATCTCAAATCTTAATGGAGAGATATCCACATGACTCTGATCTTAAAAAGAAAGAGACTGATTGCTTGGAAAAATATATGGAAGCTGTTGAAGATGAAGAGAAGTTTTTGTTTCAGAAAGCTAGAATTGACTGGTTAAAATATGGTGACAAGAATAGTAAGTTTTTCCACAAGGTTATAAGAAGTAGAAGGCATTGTAATAAAGTGGTTAGTATTTGTGATGGAAATGGAAATAGATTTGAAGGTACAATGGTTGTAGAGAAATTTGTGGAACATTTCATGGACTTTCTTGGTACTGTGGATCAGGTGAGTCCTATCATGGATGTTGAAGGTCTATTTACTACAAGGTTAACAGATGTAGTGGCTTTGGATATGACTAGAGATGTTACATGTGAAGAAATTAAAGCTGCTATATTTGATATTGGAGATGCTAAAGCACCTGGTCCAGATGGGTATTCTGCTGCATTCTTTAAGAGTTCATGGAAGATTGTTGGAGATGATGTGTGTATGGCAGTCAAAGACTTTTTCAACAATGGAAGGCTCCTTGGTGAAGTCAATGCCACTCTGATTTCCCTTGTCCCTAAAGTAAGTCATCCTACCAAAATCTCAGAGTTCAGGCCTATATCATGCTGTAATGTGATATATAAATGTATTAGTAAAATCTTAACTGAGAGGATCAAACCTGCTTTGAATAAATTGGTAAATCAGAACCAGAGTGCTTTTGTACCAGGAAGATTAATCCAAGATAATTTGTTGATTTCTCAAGAAATTTTGAAAGGGTATAACTGTAAAAATGGTCCTAAAAGGTGTGCTCTTAAGGTGGATATAGCTAAAGCTTATGACACTGTAAGCTGGCAATTCTTAGAGAATGTGCTTCATCATTTTGGCTTTCATGATAGAGTGGTGAAATGGATCATGATGTGTGTGTCAACTGCATCTTTTACCATTTATTTAAATGGTGAGAGACATGGATACTTCAGGAATAAAAGGGGTCGAAGACAAGGTGACCCTGTATCACCTTATCCTTTTACTCTAATTATGGAAGTTTTTACTCTCATGATGGCTAGAAATGTGAGACAAAATCCTTATTTCAAGTACCACAAAGGTTGTAAAGCATTGAATCTTACCCATCTTTCTTTTGCTGATGATCTTCTTGTCTTGAGTCATGGTGATCATAGATCGGTGGCTGTGATAAGGAACACACTTAAAGAATTTAGTGAATGCTCTGGCCTGAAACCTAACATGGGAAAAAGTACTATTTTCTTTGGTGCAGTTGATGAAGGGGAGAAGCAAAGAATCCTTGAAATCCTTCCTTTTACAATTGGTAAATTACCTGTCAGGTACCTAGGTATCCCTTTATTAGCCAAGAAGATTGGTATTAAGGATTGTAAGGTTCTTGTGGACAAAGTTAGGAATAAAGTGAATGATTGGAAGTATAAATGCTTATCATATGCTGGGAGGCTTCAACTTATTGCTTCTGTACTTGAAGCAATGCAAACCTATTGGGCCTCTGTTGTGTTGCTTCCAAAAGCAGTTGTCAAAGATATTAATCGTATCCTGAAAGGCTTCTTGTGGAGTCAAAAAAGTCAGAGCAAAGGTTGTGTTAAAGTGGCTTGGTCTGTGGTATGTACCCCAAAGAGTGAAGGTGGGCTTGGTCTGAAATTATTGGACAAGTGGAATGAAGTTTTACTGGCTAAGCATATCTGGAAGCTTGTGTCTCATCAAAACAGTTTATGGGCTGACTGGGTGAATAGAGTCAAATTAAAAGGTAAGAGTTTCTGGGAAGTGAATGCAGAGCTTAATGATAGTGAGACATGGAAGGCACTTCTTGAGCTGAGAGTGAAGATTAAGCCGTTTATTCATCATGTTATTGGTAATGGGGCTTCAACTTCTATGTGGCATGATCTTTGGCATCCAATTGGTCCTCTATCTAAGTTTATCAATAATAGAAATCTCTATGATGCTAGACTGAATAATGATTGTTCAGTGAGGGATATGATCAGTGATAATAGGTGGTCTTGGCCTAATGAATGGTATTCAAAGTTCCCTATTCTTCATCAAATTGCAGTGCCTGATATTAATGATAACCAACAAGATACTGTTAAATGGAGAAGCAAGAAAGGTATGGATATAGTTTTTTCTATCAAAGATGCTTGGAAAGATTGGAATGATGAGCTGCCTAAAGTTAATTGGTGGAAATCTGTATGGTTTCCCAATGTAACCCAAGGAATGCTTTTATTCTATGGTTAGCTGTGAAGGGGAGATTACTAACTCAAGATAGAATGATGAAATGGAGTAGAGAGAAGTTATTATGTCCTTTGTGCAGTAAGACTAATGATTCTCATAATTACCTCTTTTTCAACTGTGAGTTTTCTGTTATAATCTGGGAAGCCTTAAAAGTCAAGATCAATGCTGATAATTTTCCCAATGACTAGGAGTAGGTTGTGTAGGAAATGGGAAACATTAACTGCTCCAACTCTATATGGAATGTCCTTAAAAGAATTGGTATTGCTTCTGGTGTACATTATATTTGGAAGGAGAGGAATGAAAGAATATTTACTCAAGTGAAAAAGTATAACTGTCTTGCAGACTATCTGTGAGAATATTAGACTCCAGCTAATGAGTTTGAGTGTCAAACAGTCCCTTAACACTTCAAAAGTAGCAAAGTTATGGGATGTCTATTTTCACTATAAATGGAAAGTAAAAGTGTAAGAGGTTTTGTATAGGTTCTGAATTTCTGAAGTATGGGTTAGTATGTCTGTTTAGTAGCAGTATGTCTTTTGTATAGTTAGTTTTAGAGAATGGGTATGTCTATTCTCTTTTCTCTTTGATGTAAGTCACATTATGTTTATTAATATAATTCACCTTTTGCACAAAAAAAAAAAACAAAACAAAAACTCAAATAGAAAATGATTAAATTCACAGTCAAGGAAACGATCGAATATCAAATGAAAACATAAACATGAACATACTTAGACGTTATATTTGACAACGTTGTAATGAAAATATGTTTATGGATATCGAACGAAACCCTAACTTGCAATTGATTTGACGTTAAAACTAAGCAAACAAAACAGAAAACTGGTATTCGGAATCGTATTGGGCAAGATTTGTTAAATGCAAAACTAATTTACCATCTAAAAAAAAAAGCCCTAATTCATGATTGTGATTTTCCCCTTACTTTTTGATGGTGTGCTAAAAAACACCATACAATTAAACATGCATTATCAGTAAATCCTTAAAATTGACTTGAAACACAATCAAATTGATTTGAAAAACAATAAAACATCAAACTAATCTTGACTTACTGGCAATTTTATTGAGTTGAAAGCAAAACAATTACAGGCACCGTTGCGAAATCTTAGGGTTGAAGATAAAGACGAAGTCGTGTGATTTGTTAAGTGGTGTTTTTGAATCGGTGTTGTGAGTTGATGAGTTCACAATGGAATTGAATGGAATCAGTGATTTTGAATCTGTATTATGAATTTGAGGAATTAATTGTATAGATGTAACTCAAGTGGTTGAAGAATTAATAATTTAATGACCTAACAAAAATAAAAGCATTGAATGAAGGTAAAAGAGAATGGCAAAGATGTGTTGTACGCAATAAATCATCGACCTTTAGGAGAAGAGACACATCAACGCATTGATTGCATGAGTTGCTTCAAAGAGTTGTAACATGTAGCTATTTATTATATTTTATAGATTTCATTTCAACCCTAATGAGTTTTATTTATTATACTTACATAGTTACATGTCATGAAAAGGTTCATCGTCTTGAATCTATTTATAGTTAAATGCAATTGGTAATGTGAGAAAATTATTAGAGTTTTAAAGGTTTATGCATAGTGAATAAAAGTTTATAACACCAAAAGTTTTATACTTTAATGATACACAATAAAACTTAGTACAATCATAAAGCTTTACTATTGTTCATGCCTTTAAATGCGGATACTCGCAATGTATTTAGTCAGGAAAAGAATTATATCATCTCGTGATTGTTGAGGTTGAGAAAATACATGTTCAACAAATAAGGTCAAAATACTTTTATCTAATAACTACCAATATATCATTGGTTTTTTCGATTACTAGCACCAGCTACCAACGTGATCTTCCTCTTTTTGCCGCTGCATAGCGTGGATATTTGGCGAGAAAACTATAGAGAAAACCATACTAGAATAGAAAAAAAAAAACTTTTTAACATGTGCATGATATAAACTCTACGAAACAACATATGCTGATACTTATGAAAGCTTTAGAACACCGTTATGTCCCAAGGTGCTGTACAACAAATCAAAAAGTACGAAAATAAGTTATATATTATTCTGAAGTTTAAATATTATGTTTTACAAATCATATAAGATACAACTAGAATAGTAACTTCCTTTCTTAGACTTGATACCATGCACTCCCATTGATTCATTCCGAGTACTGTTTAGCATTTTCTGGAGCCGCGGTTTGCTGAGCCGAAGAAAGTTGTGCCAGCAACATTGCTGATGCAGGAGTCATGCTTTGATACTGTGAAGGCAATGGTGCAGCCACCGGGTGGTGTTGAGAATAATAAGCATTGTCTTGAGTCGGGTGAGCATACTCATAACCATACTTTCCGCTATTAGTAGGCAAATGTGTAGGAGGATGATGTGGCATTTGAGAAACATTCATATATTGTTGTGGAAATTGATTGCTAGGAACTTGGATCATGCCTCCAGGTGTCGCAGTTGTGTATAAAGGATTTGGGACCATATCGGGTTTAGTACTCATTGGGATGGCGTTTTTGGTGGGGTAAAGTGGTGAGGTGGTTGCTGATGATGGAATAGTTGTGGGATTTGGGGTGGTGTCAGCTGGGTTGGGCTGCATTTGCATACCGTATGGATGGTTTTGTGAGACGGGTAGAAAGTAGAGTGGGTATTGTTGTTGGTCCATTTGTTGTGGTGGTTGTGCGTAAACTTGATAGTATGATGAGACGGGTTGTGGTGGTTGGTTTGATGTAGGGTGGTGGACGTAATGTGGTCGGGGTTGATAGAATTGTTGTTGTTGTTGTTGTTGTTGTTGTTGTTGTTGCTGTTGTTGGTGTTGATGTTGTTGTTGATCTTGATTAAATTGTGCTTGTTGTGGTGGTGGTGTGTCCGCGTTATCATGGATTTGTTGGATTGGGATTTGGTAATTCATGGTGGAGATGTTGGTAGTGTTCGGGTGGATTTGGGTGGTTGCCGGTGGAGTTGGGGTATCACGGTTTGATGAGGGATTTTGATCTTGGGTAAATGTTGGCTTTGTGTGACAATTTGTAGATGCAATGCTGCTATCGCTGTAAATTGTTTGATCAAACAATGAAACAATGAAATTAGGACTCAGTACTATGAATCTATGATGCTGGACATACAGAGTCAAAATATTTTAAAAAGGGTTGAGTTGTGCAACATAAATATGATACACCGTTAAAAATTAAAAAAACATTTCACTTCATTTCTTATACAAATATTTGCTATAAAATGTTGTTATACGAATACATATATATGGTCATGTGCATTAATATGATTTTTTTGCACATTGCTTTTTGTGTTGTGTGCATATATAATTTAACTATAGAAAATTGTTAATTACATGTATTTTCCCTAAAGTTCGTCACAAAAGGCTTTTGGTTAACATGCACTATTATACAACCTATTTGATTGAGAATACCAAAGATAATTAAGTTGAAAAAGTACAATGAATTTAGTAATCACTTTTAAAATAAGTAACAAAATGATTTTAATATCCCATAAAAATATATTGTTATTGATTACTGTGTAGTTACTTTAGCCTGATTCACACATTAAATCTAGAAAAATACACACTGAATCTAGTGATTACTACTGTATTAAACTAATAACCACATGAATAATCAAATGTGATAAGTACAGTACAATGAATTTAGTAATCACTTTCAAGGTAAGCAACTATCTTAGATTAAAGATCAATTATAAGCATGTTGTTATTTGCTTTCATTCAACATTAATTAATAGAAAAAGATCTCAAGTTGTCTTTTAAGGGCTTGAAGAGATCTAAGAATTTGTAAATCATAATAAGAACACATTTCATGTTTGAATAAGTCTATAATACTATGCGTGACACACTTTTATTTTTTATTAAGACATTATGCATTGAATAATTATATTTTAAATATATCCTGCTTTAATTGATTGTATAATATTAGGGAGTGTCTCAATAAAAAACTTGTTCCAATCACTTCTCATAATACTATACCTCTTCATAGTTAATTAACGTATTTGAATAAGTTTATAAAACAGACAAGTTTATAAATAATGAAATAATTCAGCTATAAACTTTTAAAAAGGTTTATATTCTATAATTAGTCCAACACTAGTTATCATGTTAGAACCATTTTTAATTAACCAATTAAATAGTAAATCAATTTACTAAGATACCTTGCTATGGAATCAGGTGAATGTAAACCATACGCGCCACCATGTTTCGCCTCCGGCGAGGGCAAACTATAAGCATCATGTCCAATTTTCCTTTGCACAGGCTGGAGCGGGAGTGGCGGCTTTCTCAAACCGCCACTCGTTGCTCCAGCATGCTCCAATCTCTCCTCTTCCCCACCCCAACCACCACCACCACCAACAACAACAATATTCGCAGCAACAGATTGCTGAGCACCGCTAGTTTTCACATTCAGCTGGCCCAAATGCTCGTCCAAACCCGCCATTTGATTCATATGCTGATCCACTCTCACCTTAATAGGAGGCAAGTTCGACATGGAAGGAGATGAAGAACTCGACCCAAAAGACGAATTTGTTTCAACTAAAGGAGAATCTGGCAAGTTAAGATGCACGTCTAGGCGACGTCTTTGTGTCTCGAGTTCCATACTATTTTCCCTATCTTCTGAAACTGTCCCATCTTTATGCTCTAGTAAGTTATCTATAATACCAGTAGCCGAATCAGATAGCCCTCTAGGAAGCAGTCCCGCCCCGTTTAACGCGTCCACAAACCATGTTTCTGATTTAGCATCGTCAAGCAAGGATCCCATTGAGGCTGCAGTGTCTGGTTTTGACAAAAATAAAAATAAACGTATTCTTAAAGGTTTAGCTGAAGGATTAGACGCGTTTAACCTATCGTATTCTTCGATCATGTTGTCTAGATCCTCGTCCGTGGATACGGACACGAGTGAGTCTAGATCTTCACTTGGGAGCTGGTACTTGAGACTAAAGTGGCGTCCATGGAGTAAGGTGGTGGAAAGACGTGAGCATAGATCCGCTAGGGACGTGTGGCGATCAGCTACCACAATGCGTGTTTCACCACCCATGTAACAAAGGGATTTATCGTAGGGACGGGGGATAATGTGTCCCCCGTAACTACACATCATCCTGAGTTTCGGTGGTGGGAGCGTGTCGTCCCACTGACGGCTCGTGGGGGACGACACGGATGATGATTCTTGTGAATCTTGGTAGTTTTGGTTGTAAGTGGTGGCCGCGGTGGTGGACATTGGGGTTGGATCCATTTTTGAGATTGGTGATTTTTTTGGTGTGGTTATTTGTTGCTTTAAGAAGGGTCGATGGCATGTGCATGTATAAGTAATGAACTCGAGATCGTGAAATTATAGTATTCAGATTTTGCAAGTATCGAGTAAAGGTTAAGGAAGGTTTGCTGGTTGTAATTGATGGTGTGATTCCCAAATATTCACTTTTTACCTTTTATCAATCGAAGCATGATCGAGTGTGCAGCACAAAACTTCTTTGTAAAGTTGATTCGATATCTTATAAATATCTTTTAAGGTAACAGTGTTTATAAATATCTTTTAACTGTAAAGAGATATCCAATTAAACCATGTACACGATAACAGTATTTAATTGTGTCGACCCGTATTTATTACTCAAACAACTATATATTAGAAGGTCAGATTCAAGACATTTTAAAGTTATGCAATAATATTTAGGCACAATATATAAAGACTGTGTACTACTCTAAGACGAACGAAAGTATACACAAATAGGGGTGTAAATGAGCCAAATCGAGCCGAATATTGTTAAGATCGAGCCTTGACTACAAAAACTCGAGCTCAGTCGAGTTTTAGATTTCATGCTCGAGCTCGAATGGTCATCTAAAACGCGTGTATGTTTTTTGTAGAATGACCATTGTAAACGTAAAACATAGCCTAAAAATGTTGGCTTTCCAGTTAGATTCACGGAAACAAGGTTTTTGAATGAAAAAGATACACGGTTTGGACCATATATGCACGAACTCGCTATATTCACACCAAAAACGAAAAATTTCAAAACAAACGCCCCCAAATCACACTTGTGAGCTCTGATGTCAATTGTAAGTATCTAGATTTATGTGTTCGGGATGTCTAGGATGATCAAAGAACCTAAAATGCTAAAACTATGCATAGTTCTAGAGAGAGAAATGTAGAGAGAGAGTGAAATGTAAAAGACTTTTATTAAAATGAAATAAAGTAATACACACCCACAACCCTCATGGAGAGTCATGAAGGATATTTATAGGCTCATCACATCACAACTTTGTCTCGTGTACAATATCAGTCCCTGCGGGCAAAGCTTTCTACGTATCTAGTTCAATCCCGTAATGTCATCACTTTTATAAAGCTAACACTTCGTCACAAGATGAGCCTTTTAACAAATAAGAGAACCATCTGCTAAACACTTATGCTTGAGCAACCACATGAAACGATATAATGTTCGCATGAGATGGATGAGACACAAGAACCCAAGTATTGTTTTTAATTAATGCATTATATTCATCACGCATAGTCTTTTGCTAATTAGGATCATTAAAAGCCACACTATAAGACTTAGGAAGGTGACTAACATTAAACACATGTAAAGTAAAACGTTGAGTAGGCATATTAGAGCTAACACGAAAATGAGTAACCATTGGATGAATTTGAAGTGAGATTGGGATTGGGTGGCTATGGAGGGTTGGTTGGGCAGCGGAAATTGGGCCATAAGTGGGATGGGCCATTGCAGATTCCGAATGGGCATGCATACCCAAAACATGGCTCGTTGGGGCCTGAAGCCGAACCGGGTGTGGACTGAGGACTTGGGCCGAGAGTGTTAGGCATGATTGGCTAGAAAGTGGGTTTGTGAGTAGTTGAGGATGAGGGGTGAGTATTTGGGTCGGTTACAGTTGGGTCGGGAGTAGTGGGTGGAGTAGTCGATACATTTGAGCCAAGATTTGGTGAACGAAGCTATTGATTAATTATATTTAGTGGGGGCTAAAAATATGTACGGGGGAGGATTATTAGGAAGCCATAGGGGAATACAGTCTTATCAAAAGTGACATGGCGACAATGTATTATTTTGTTTATGGCCAAGTCAAGACAACGATACCCAAAATAATGACTTGTGGGGTAACCTAGAAAGATAGAAGAAGTGACACGAGGCTCAAGTTTGTTATTAGTGAAAAGGTAAGGATAACATAAACACCCAAAGATACAAAGAGTTGAATAAGTTTTGTATAAGCGAAATAAGGGGTTTCATTATTAATTGAGGTTGAGGGTAAGATGTTTTTAAAGGTATGTCGTCATGTGAAGTGCTTTGACCCAAAACGTAAAGGATAGATGGGCTTGAAAAAGAAATGTATGAATGAGGTTGTTAATGGTACGAATCATACGTTTATACTTCCCATTTAGTTGAAAAGTCTTGGGCAAGAAAAACATATTGTAATGCCATTTGTGGCAAACAATTGGTGTAAATAATGATTATCAAATTCTCCATCATGCTCACATTGCAAAATTTTAATATCACAATTAAGATTTTTAACAAAACCAAGAAAATAAATAAACTTAGACAACATATGACTTATTACGAAGAGGATAAACCCATAAATAATGTGAAAAATGATCTCAAAACAAAACATAATATATAATACCCATAGCACTCGAAAGTGGAGAAGTCCAAAAGTCCGAGTGTACAATATCAAACAGAACCTAACAACAATTTAAGAGCTAGAAAAGGGAAGCGTCACATGTTTGCCAAGCTGAAAAGCATGACAAACAGCAGGAGACTTCATCTTATTACAAGAAATACAATTACTAGAAATAAGAGACTGCAACACTTCACTTTTTGAATGTCCAAATCGTTGGTGCTACGTGTTTTGACTGGCAAGAAAAACTTGAGGAATAGGAAAGGGCTTCGTAACAGGATACAGGTCAACCGTGCTATCACATCTGAGCTTCACAAAAAAATCAAAATGATCAAACTCAATAGAACATTGTTTATTACGAACAAACTAACACACATAAATCCGTTTTTTACAATATCGGGAATAACAAGAACATTTTTAAATAAAGAGGTCGAAAAGGAGTTGGGAATATACTATGACCAGTGTTAGTAACGAAATGGACTTCCCGTCACCAACATAGCCAGGAAAATAAATTCATTAATAAAATCGGAAATAAGATTATTAATAGAAGAGTTAAGATGATATGATGTACATATGTCCATATTCCAGTTTGAGTTGCCACGATCTTGCAAGGTCATCGTACTAAACGCCTGAAGAAGTAAAGTCTCATTTCCAATAAACACATTAAAAGCACCAGGTAAACCATTTAGAACAGTAGCACTGGTACCAGCCATCGAATAGTAAACATATTAGAAGTTGGCTGTGGAGGTTAGGTTTGGGCCTAGTATGCAAAGGCCGGTTAATGGGCCGAATGTCCAAAACCAGGTGGAACAGTAGGCCTCTAATTAGTCTGCTTGGCCTGTCTAACTTGTTGAGCCATAGTTTCAAGCATCTTTTGTTGGGCGTATAGGATGGAAAATATTTGGGCTCATCCCATAGTTGAAGTAAAAGACGGTTATCCCGTAGGCAAAGTAAAATTTGTTTGTCCTATATTAGAAAGATGAGAACCGGACCTAGTAGTTGCATTGTTGTTATTAGCATGGCCAGTAGAAGACATAGCTTGTTGATTTTGCCATAATGATGGGTTATTACTTATTAGGTAAAGAAACAGGAGCTGAAATATCATGCATAAATCTACACACATTACCAAATCGACAAAAACCACGAGCAAAATGAAAACACACTTTTGGTTGAGTAGATGAACGAGAATCACAAGTGGTCCCGCGAGTCACGTGTGTCACGGCTACGATTATCCCGTGAGGTACTATTCCCGGCTAGAAGCTTCGAAGGAGCCGAGGATGAAACGTTAGTGGGATAAGGTTGTTTATTGGAGTTAAGACGCATCTCTATAGTTATGACAATCGAGCAAACCATAACAAGATCGAAAGGGATCCTGATGAGCAATTATACCCGCCACATAAGCAAATTTATCACTCAAACCATTAAATGCACACGTGACTATATCATCATTTCTTAAAGGCGAGCCAAGAGCATTAAGCAAAGTAACAATAGACTCGATCTTTTGAAAATATGCATCAATCATACGATCACCAAGTTGTATGACATGAAGTTCACCTTTTAAAGAAATGGTACATTTTAGTTTGGTATCAAGAAAGATACTTTCAAGAAGAACCCAAGTATCCTTAGCAAACTTGAGATTAGCCGTAACAAGCCTGCCTTGAAGGGTTTCAGATAGGGTTAGTAAAATATAATTTAACTATGGAGTCCGCTTTTAGCCATTCTACGATTGGAGGAGCCGAACTAGTTGCACTAGAAGACGTACATGTGATATGAACACATCAAAATTTTCACAATGATTTTTGAAGAAGTAACACCACGCTGTATAGTTTGTTTTGTCT
Source organism: Chrysanthemum makinoi (assembly GCA_910596185.1). Classification (NCBI taxonomy): domain Eukaryota; kingdom Viridiplantae; phylum Streptophyta; class Magnoliopsida; order Asterales; family Asteraceae; genus Chrysanthemum; species Chrysanthemum makinoi. The sequence goes on along the minus strand of OU343224.1, from coordinate 112,510,096 downwards.
ACATCAAGTTAATTAGAATTTGATTAGTGATTGAGTTAACGACATATAGTTTATTGATAAATGATAGGGTAAGAGTCAGGTAACATTGTTCGTCATTATGAACGAGACTTGGTGTGAGACGTATAAACAATCAACTTAACAGACAGAAAAATAATAAAAGTCTATTATTGCAATCGATGAATAAATAACCAAATTTTGACTTGTTGCAATAAAAAAACTTAAATACAATCAATAAAAAGAGAATCAATTAGAAGACAACCAATAAAAAGATAAATCTTGTTGTCTTTCGCTACTGTCGACGAAAACTTGTTGCAACCAATTAAAAAATAAGTCTTTCGTTACTTCTGTCACTGTTGACGAAAAGAGAACAAAAAAAATGACTTTAGGTTTTCAGGATCCGCTTGATACCATGTTAAGTGTAATCTTCATTAATTAATTAATTGAGATCATATAAGACTCAATTTGTATACTAATGACTAAACCTAATACTTAGACATGGGCTTAAACTAATAATAATACAAAGAGTAGAGTTATTTTGCAAACCAAACAATGCTCACATATCAAGGGACACATCCCCACCCTCCATCTAAATATGATCAATGGCTGAGATTTAAAGAAAATTACTGATTAAAAAAAAACTAAATGCAGAAGGGCAGTTTGGTACATTTACAACAAACACATAATACACCGGATCTTCAATATTTCTCACATTTCTTCTCTAACCAAACACACACTACTCACAAAAAAACCGATCAAAACCCGCCATAACTTCCTAAAAGCACACCCCGATCCCAATCCCCATTCCGACCGATGAGTATTAGTTCCGTTCATCATCAATTAGCAACTCGCCATGTCATTATCTCCATCTTCAAATGAGACTTCAAACAAATTTCAGACTAAAAAGTCGGTTAAAAACACCAGTTTGGTATACTCATATACTTTTGTTTAAATTAAGATGATTAAACACGTATTCTGCTGTCTATTACTGTTATTTATGCCTAAATAATGATACACACTATTTATAGAATTTATGTTGAAGATTTTGTGATTTTACATTGTTTAATGAATATTTATTGAACTTAATCGATTTATGTTAGCATCATTTGTGATTAGAAGTTAGGATTTCACTGCTTATAGAGATTTCTTAATGTTATTGTGATAAAAAGTAGTAAGATTTTGAGATATAGATAGAATCGGTTGCGGTAATTGTGATGAAAAGTGTGATTAGAAGGTTTAGCAAAAGGCAAAGTAAAGAAATAGCATGAGGTTTAGAATAAGGAAAAGCCTTCGGCCAAGTCTTTGGCTTAGCCGCTGCAACGTTGCCGAAGGCGTAGCTAAGCCTTCATCAATGTGATGGCGTAGCCGCAAGCTTTCTACTTTGTTTGGCTAAACATTATATATGGCTTCTAACCTGTTTCGCCAAAGGCATAGCCTTACAGTAGGCTTTCTAATTTGTTTTATTGTATATCACATATGATATAGTAAAATACTCGGTTATAATAGATTCAGGTGATATTGTGTGATTTGTGTAATATAAGCGGCGTTAAATTTGTGTGTATAGTTAAACTGATTCTAGTTAATTAGTTAGCGGTGTAAAAAAGTTGCTCCAACTATAATCAACTTAGGTGTCACTTTACATGTAAAAGTCTTGTGTTGTTAAATATTATCGAGTTAGTTAAAGAGAGGAGTATTTCATATTCAAAAGTCACAACTTTAGAACTGTTTTCATATGCTCATTTTCGGAACGTAATTTAAGACTATCATTTTGGAATTGTTTGAAGCTACTGTATAATCATTCAACTAGTTAATTGCTAACATAGTGGTTGCTCCAATAATTCAGTGAAGACAGTTACATTTAGTTCCAGAAGCACAAGTGTTAGCAATGCTGCTAACCATTCGAGATATAGTGGTTGTTGCAATAAATTTAGTGAAGACAGTTTAGATTTAGTCCAAGTATTGTCCAAAGTTGATCATATTTAGTGTTAAATCATATATGATATGTAATATCACATGTGATATGATATGTATATCATATGTGATTTTACACTAATATCATATGTGATATTACATATCATATATGATTTAACACTAATATCACATGTGATATTCAAATTAGTGTTTAATCATATATGATTTTTAATACAAATTTCAGTAACATAAAAAAAACTAAAAAACTTAAAAAACGTGAAAATACGAAAAAAATAAAATTTGTCGAAAGTTTATCAAAGTGCCTATCTATAGAAAAATAATTAAATGTTCGTAAATCAATGATATATTTTTTTCGCTTAACGATTAACGGTTGTTGCAATAAATCTAGCTTATCTAACATCTCATTAGTGCCACGTTGATCATATTTTTGATTATCTGAATGGGTAAATGAAGAAACATCTTGTTTTATTTTACAGCTAAACAAGTACTATGGGACTGTGGTTGTATATCAGGAAAGCTATATCCAAGAATAAAGTTGATCATATGTTTGATCAACTAGACGTGCACTAAATTTACTTTTTTTTGCCTGATCTTGTTTGACATTATACTTAACATGCCTACTTTGACATGTCAAGTTTGATTCTATTTTAGTTACAACGGTTAATTAACCATCATTCATGATGCTTGTAGAGTCTGATATTAGTTAACGAACGTGTTTTTTTTCCATTTGTTTTAAGTTTGGATCGTTTTTGTTTAATGATCACAAATGTTGGGCTTAAATGTTTAATTAGTTGGAGGCGAATGGGATAATACTCGAAGATCAAAAGAGCAAATAGAAGCAGGCATGCAAAATAAAGAAGAGGTTGATGCACGAAGAGAATGGGCCACCAAATATATTAATGGTTGAAATGGATGGAACACAACAAAGCATTGGAAATTATAAGACATATTGATGTAGATGGATAAAACATATGTAGTTATGACAGCATGAATACATTGGGTTTTTCCTAGATGGTGTTTATTTGACCAATATATGTGCTTGAGCAGGTTTTGTTCATAGGATATGCATATGGTGTTTTATCTAAACTCCCCAAAAGTGAATACATCTCATGTCGTAATATTCTACAATACGTTACTAGATTTGGTTGCTTGAATTCTTACAAGTGTAATTTGATTGATACGTTGAAAACCACATGTGATTTCTTGCTTTAACGGCATTTTATTTTTCAATTCTTTAAAATCACAAGTGATTTATTATGAAAGAAATTACATATATATGTACTCTTTCTTATTACAAAAATTAGTAAAAAAATCACATGTGATTTTTCTAAAAATTACATGTGATATAACATGTGTTTGTTAATATTTTTATATCACATGTGATAATGGATTGATTATTTCTTATTACAAAAACTAGTAATAAATCACATGTGATTTTTCTTGAAATCATATGTGATATAACATGTGCCTGGTAATAATTTTTATATTACATGTGATCATGCATTTATTAACCATATTTTTATTTTATTTTTATTTTTTTAATAAACGCATACTCACATGTGATATAAAAATTAGCATACACATGTTATATCGCATGTGAATTTTTACTAGTTTTTATAATAATAAAACAAAATCACATGTGATTCTTTACTAGTTTTTGTAATAATCAAAAAAATCGCATGTGATTTTTTACTAGTTTTTGTAATAAGAAAACTTATGTATATATGTAAATTCTTTAATAATAAATCACACGTGATCGGAAAGAACTGGAAAATAAAATTCCATTAAATGAAGAAATCGCGTGATTTTTAACACATCAATAAAATTACACCTATAAGAATTCAAGCAACTACATCTAGTAACGTATTTAAAAACTTGTAGAATATTACTAATAAATATACAATTCAAGAATCGTCCAGAAACAAACTTTTACTAAGCATAAGAAATCTTAACATGGAAAGTTAAAAAACAAGTACTATATCTTAGTGTTAACCGAAGGATACACACTATGAAAGTATACGTAACAACTGAAGCTCTTGATTAATCAGATATAACAATGGGATAACTTTGGTTTTTAGAGAACACATGGCATCCACCTGCAATGTCAAATGGCAATACCATAAGTAAAAGAAACAATAAACATATAATGTCATACGACGCTGAAAGGTTATGTAGTAGCATGATTACTAGTCACATGTTTTATTACTAGATACATAAAACAGGAAGTGAGCATGCCAGTCATGTCGTCGTGAAATAAATTATCTAACATATATAAGAAATTGCAGAAGCAAACACGTTATTGGCTGCATATGTAGAAAAAACAAGCACACAAAAGGGCAACAATGAGACGGTTACAAAATTTCACACTGATATATCCAATTCCACATAAGGTACATTGTCCAAGTTGATTATATTTTTGCGAAAACTTTGATCAACAACTATTATACGATTAACACGTTTCGCGATATATATTTTCAAATCAAGCACACCAAGAGGAAAACTTTGATCAACAACTATTATACAGCTTAACACGTTTACTAACAATTCCCGCCAAGAGCGCGACTCCAGGACCCGAAGCTTGTATCTCAGTATAATAATCACAATAACAAGCCCTTGGATATGCTGTTTCTGCACCTCAACCATAGGCAAAACAACACTATCAGCCATCACATTCACATTCACATTCACATTCACGAAACTCACCATTCTCACCACCTAAACACTTCACGAAACTCACCATTCTCATAACCACACCAGCTTACGATCTAATCTCCACGACCACCTCATCTCCATAACTCGAACCTGTATACAAACTAGAAAAATAAACCATGGTCGTTCCATGTGAAAATCAAATGTTCATTTCATCAAACACATGGTGTGCATTTAACTAATATTTTTTCTAAAGCATAATTAACATAAAGATTAGATGTAAAAAACATAAACTTACACCTTATTAGATTCAGTTTCTAATTATCATGTGTTTTCATGCTCAAATGCTTTCACATGCTTTCAATATGATGATGAACGATCTAAAGAAGATCATATTGAAAATTCATCCAGAAATAGAATCTAATGATAGCGAATTTAATGTTTAAAGAGAAGAAATTATTATGATGAACAAAGATGGTACCGTTTTTAATCAGATATTCAGATGAATTGAAATTCGGATTTAGGGTTTGATAAGAGGATTGGAAGGTGGAAGTTGATGTTGAATTGGGGATGAGAGAAAACACACGTTTTTGTGTATGTTTTTATGAGAGATTAAAACATGATTTTTTATTTTTGTGTTTAAATAGTTGACAATTATACCCTTGCAGTGTAAAGTATGTATTTAATATAAACCATTAGATCAAATGAAGATGGAAGGTTATTATTGATCCCTTGGTATGTAAACAAAGTTTTGTCCTCAAATGATCTTATATCTAATACAAATACAATTCAACTTCAAATATAAGTCCACTTACAATTTGGGCATAATATATAAACACTGTGTACTACTTTAAGACGAACGAAAGTAGTAGCGCACAAATAGTGGTGTAAACGAGCCAAGTAGAGCCGAGTATTGTCAAGGTCGAGTCTGAATCGACTACAGAAACTCAAGCTCGATCGAGCTTTGGATTTCATGCTCGAGCTCGAATGGTCATCTAAACGCGAGCTCGAACTTTACTTGAGCCCGATTATTTTCTTGTATCAAACTCGAGCTCAATGAAGAATCGGTATATCAAGCTTAACTCGACTCGATTTTTAAGAAATTTTAAGTAATTATATGACTAAGAAAAGATAAAAGTGTAACTAAATCGAAAGTCGATAAGGCTTTTGGAGCTCAAACTCGACTCAAAAGTCTATACTCGAGCAGCTCGATCTTGATTCGTTTAAATCGAATCTATTTTGACTAGTTTACGTGTCGATATCGATTTGCTTTTTGGTGTTACGTCACCTAGAGGTGTACAAGACCGGTTTTTTTTTCAAAAATTGGTTCAAGTTTGAAAACCAAACCGGTTTTTAGTCAAAGGTCAAAAATCGGTTTTGACCAAGAGCTTTTTTATTTTTGGGGAAAAACCCAAACCGGTGGTAACCAATTTGAGTCGGTTTGAAACCAGTTCGGTTGGGATAAAAACCGGTTACGAACCGTTTTTTTATTTTTTTATTTTATTTTTTTTGGTTTTGTCCAGCAGCTCCGGTTTCGAGTTTTCGGTTTTTTTTGGACGTTCGCGTTTATACACAATAAACTCACAAAACTTCAACTTTTATTTAATAAACTTATAATACCTCAAACATAAAGTACTTGAAACACAGAGCTAATAGATTTCTTTATCGAAAAGTTTAATTGAGAGCTTCTTCGAAAGTGAGATCTTCTTCTTCGGCTTCGGAGGACCTAGCCCCGCTAGCAGCTTCATCTAGAGCGATTTCTTCATCTAGAGCTTTTAAAGCAAAACCCGTTTCCACCTCGACATCGTGTAATTGTTCTTCGTATTCTGTTACATCTTCAAGACTTGAAATGTTTTGTATAGTTCGGCTGTGTCTAAGTGATCCTTCAAGAAAATACACATCTCCAAATATGCCAGTGTGAGTCTTGTTCTTCGTATCGATAATACCCTTCCATTATTAGAAAAAGCGGATTCCGAAGCTATCGTAGAATCTTGTACGCTTAGTAAATCTCGGGCCATGGTGGTTAGAACGAAAAATTGAAAATCTCTTCCTTTCCTTCAATCCAAAATATCAAATTTTGTGAATTCTTCGGGTCCGATAGTGTTTATCCAATCTGTTCCAATATATGTCCCAAATTCGTTAGTCAATGATTGGTCACTCCTAGCCCGTTTAGTGCTTTCTTATCTTAAACTATAAAATAAGCCAACCGGATCCATGGTAGTATTTGTAGAAAACGAGGAAGAAGCCTAACTCGTTTAAACATTTGTTGAACCATATTTATTAAAATAAACATCAAATAAATCTTTAAAACATTTGTTAAAACAACTTTTTGCATCTCTTGCAAAGTAAACGTTTTCGTGATGCAAATCCAAATCAATAGAAAATTTTCGATAAATAGTTCCACCCCGCTAATGTTAAAGCATGGGTTCAATGCGGCGGCACAAGTAATTACCCGTAGAATTTCTTGTAAATATTTTCTAAGTTTTTCTTTCATGTGTTGAACCATACTTGCAAATCGTAGGCCATTAAATTCATATTGGCCTAATTTTGAACACATCATTAAAATTTGGTTGAGTACCAAATGATTCGTGAGATAATAAACAACCGATATAAAAGTTGTCGCGTTTTTAAAAACTTCAAGTAATTCGGTTATTTTTTAATAGTAACCCAATTTCGGGCCAAAATGGTGCAATCGGACGCGTTTTGGCAAGTTCCTCATGAAAATTTTGTAAATTACTTTTTTCCGCTTAAACCACATATAAACATTTTATAAGTCGAATTCCATCTTGTAGGAACGTCCTAATTAGGGGTTAAAAAAATGGAATCCGTCTCAGAACACAATCTCATATAATATTTATATGTAGCTTTACCCGAACAAAATATATCATGTAACATTTTTTTATTTTTTTTTTATCATACTTATTTCGGGTTTCGTTAGTCCGTCTTTCACAACTAAGTTTATGATGTGTGCAACACATCGACGGGGATAAAAAAATGTCGTCCGAAGGTGGTTGGTATTTTAGTATTATTTTTTTGACGACGTTTGTACTATTACTAGCGTTATCAAATGAGATTGAAAAAATCTTTTCTTCTAATTTATACTCTTTTATTACATCTCGTAACATACGAAATAAATTTTGACCCATGTGATGATACTCAAAGTTTTCAAAAGCAATCGTACGCTTCATCATTTGCCAAGTTACGGGGATCAACCCAATGCGCAGTAACACAAAGGTACGAACCGGGAAAACAATGAGGAATCGACTAAACATCGGTTGTTAAGTTTACACTTGTATTTAAATTTTCAAAACCTTTTAGTAGTTGGTTTTTAGCCTTTTTCCAAGTTTTCATAATATCGCGTTTAATAGTAGCACGAATTACTTGAGTATATCGCGGTTGAAGAGTATGTTGAATCACCCTAATTAATCGAGGGTTGTAGAAGTGGTTGAATAACAAACCTTCTTGAATCACAAAGCTTGCAAATTGTTGTCGACACCGATCCGCCTCGTATGCAAAAATACCCCCTATCATGACATAGATGCTTGACCCAGTTTCAGATTCGATTTGAGTGCTTTAATTATCGATATGCCCCTTCAACGTCGAGTCGGATTCATGTTTCAAAAACTTACTGCAATGTTTACAATGAGCCTTTATTGTCCCATGCGACAACTTCACCATGTTGAAATTACACCAAACGTTTGGGTTTCGTTTTGTTTCTAAAACTTCAACCATCGTTGGTGCATTTGAAGAACCAACACCAGTGAAAGTTGAAGAAGCTTGAGTTGCCATTAGTGAGCGTTTAGTGAGCTTTTTGATTGTTTCAAGTAGGGCTGAGCAAATCCACCCGAAAACCGACCCAAACCGACAAACGACCAAAACCGGACCGAACCGAATGGAACCAAAATTATTCGGTTCGGTTTCGTTTTTGTATATTTTTTTCGGTTTTGGTTTGATTCGGTTTTTGTCGGTTTTTTTGTTCGAACCCCGAAAACCGACCCGAACCGAGTTATTCGGTTTGGTTTCGGTTTTGATATCTATTTCTTGGTTCGGTTCTCGGTTTGAGTTTTTTCCTTTTTTGGTTCTCGGGTCGGGTCATTTTTGTCAGTTCGGGCCGGGTTTTACCTGATGCTCACCCTTAGTTTCAAAAGTGTTTTTGAGAGTGTTTGATTGTTTGTAACTAAACCAAACTCAACATATCTATTTATGCTAAAGTTATGCTGGCAAAATGGTTATTTAAAAAAAATGTAAAATACGATAACCTGCAGATACTACTTCGAACATGGATTTTTTTAACGTTACAAACCGGTTTGGGAAACCGGTTTGTAAAAAACCAAACCGAACCGCTTCTAACGGCTAGTTATCCCAACTGGTTAGAAACCTACGGTTTTTGGCCAAACTGAACCGGTTTTGGTCAAAAATCGGTGTTGACCAGTTTGGTTTCGATCACCTCCCTTCAAATTAAGTCATATGTTATTTTATTTTTTTTCAACTCAACTATACTTTACTGTGTGTAAAGGTAGTCGTGTATTAAAAATGGTGTGATATGTTTTAAAAATGGTGTGCACACCACTAAATTACACTTATGATGCACATAGTACAACATACAGATGCATGATTAGTGGTGTGCATACCACTTTTAGTAGTGTACATATCACCTCCCTAATTTGTGTTAAGTTTAAGATATATGATAACAAATAAAACCATATAGACATCACAGAGTATACGGCGGAAGACTTAGAATCATAACAGTAATTAAATAACTGAAAATAAACGCGTAACATACCTCTTGCAATTAGCTAGATCTCTTCAATGAATGTGACAAAGTGGTTTAACAAGTTATCCCTTACCGTTTTATAACTCAAACCAATTGATGTAACAATAGTGTGTTACACCACGTTCTTGTACACACGAATTAACAGACGAATTAAAGAGATTGCTAGATCTACAAAACCTTGTTTTAGAAAAACAAAACCAAACACCCTAATAAAAGGGTTGGCCGATTTATGCAAGAGAAAACAAAGAAAATTTTTAGGTTAATGTGTGTGCACAAAAGTTATGAAAAACATTAACCTTAGTCTTTGTATATATAGTGAATGAAAATCTTAGAGAACAAGTTAAGGTTTGGGTTGTGTAACCCACCCTATGGCCGGCCACATAGAAGCCCCCAAGGGATACCCAAATCTTTTCCATTTTAAGATTTTTCACTACTAGTCCTTCTCTTTACATTTAATGGTCGTTAGTTATTTCTCGTTAAATACTTAACGATCGTTAGTCGAGTTTTGTATAATAATTAATCGTAATCAATTAACATTAATTATTTCATTTTAATTCTCATTCATAATGTGTGCAATCTCGTGGTCACGAGTTCGAATCCGGACATACACGGTTTTATAAATATATACATTTCCAACAGCTCCCACTTGGATATGTTTACAAAACGTGTAATGACATTGGTTGACGTCTAGCAACACGTCAATGCCCCCGGTAAAACTCGTGTATGGTTTTATGGAGAAAAACCACTTTGATGATTCATCATCATATTCATCCTTTTATTTCTAATACCATGTTAATAAAAATATGGATCTCACTCATTTCTTAATTAACTATTATGTTTCTCGCTTTATATGATTGATCAAGATTACCGATTCTTCTGAACATATTCCAGAAGACCTTGGGCATGGCCATGCAAACATCTTGACAACCCTACGAGGGGCCCAGGCCGCCCAGCAGTATTATACTTCAAAATGAATTTGAAGGAAACAAATCATGTTTTGACTACAAGCAGAATTCATAAATTTCGCAACACTTCTGAAAACAACCTTTATAACTACCAGTTACGTATAGCGTTAGATTGCTTCACAGAAATGCACTACATCCATGACATATCTCTGGTATCTCAAGTCAGAGGACAAATATTCATGATGTACTTAATGACTAATATCCATAAAGTATCATCATGTGGGTGGGATAAGTCCTATACTTAATTCATTGAATATCATCTGAAATTAGTCATGCTACGCATCAATATACTTTCAAGTATATTCTAACTAATACTCAGATTTATCTTAATTCAATATCATTCCCGTGTTATTGATTGACAACGAACAATTTAGAATAACTTAAGTTATTCAAGGATTTAAACATGCAAATATAGGATAACATCATAATAAATGAATAATAAACATAACATAAAGACTTTATTTCATTTCAATAATAATGTTTACAATATCCTTTTATCTAAAATACTTAGTCACAGATGGGCATGAAACTACTAGCTAAGCGAAGTCCAAACTTATCAGACAAATGATTAAGTTTTTCACCAAGTAAGGCCTTTGTCAAAGGATCTGCTAGGTTATCATTTGTGAACTTGAGCAACTCAATTTCACCTATCTCGACTTGCTCTCGAACATAGTGATATTGTCTAGGATAGTGTCTGGTGCCCTTCATGACTCCAGGTTCATGGGCAAAAGTAATTGCAGCAGAATTGGCACAATATACTTTAATAGGATTTTCAATCGACGGCATAACACCAAGCCCCGAAACAAACTTCCTTATCCAAACAGCTTCCATGGCGCCGCTATGTACTCACTTTTTGTAGCAGACATCGCAAGAGTGGTCTGTTTCTTGCTCTTCCAATCCACAGCACCTCCATTGATGACAAATATGTAACCCGTCTAAGACTTCATATCATCTTTGTCACACTTCCAGGATGCATCGCAGTAACTGTAACACAGTTACTTACGGATTTCCCCATACACTATGAACATATCTCTTGTAGCCCTAAGGTACTTGAGAATCTGTTTAACAGCGATCCGTGAATTTCACCCGGATTCGTTGATATCGACCGGTCGGTTTTGAGCAAATGCCACATCAGGCCTTGTACATCGCACCGCATACATGATAGATCCTACAGCCAAAGCATAAGGAACTTTCTTCATACGCGCCACCTCTGCAGGTGTTGAAGCACAGCCTTCGCTACTCAAACCATGGTTTACTTGCATCGGCAAAAATCCCTTCTTGGAATTTTGCATATTGAATCTCTTCAATATTTTGTCAATGTAAGCACTTTGGCTTAAACCAATTAGCCGCCTTGATCTATACCTGTTGATCTTGATTCCGAGTATATATGCTGCTTCCCCTAAGTCCTTCATCGAGAAACATTTACAAAGATAGGCTTTCACCTCATTTAGACTTGGTATATGATTTCCCATGATTAATATGTCATCGACATATAGAACAAGGAAAGTAACATGACTCCCACTAGCTTCGTGATATACACATGGCTCATTAAGATTCTGAGTAAATCCAAAACTTTTGATTTCTCCATCAAATCTTTTATTCCATTGCCTTTATGCTTGCTTTAGTCCATAAATGGACCTTTTAAGCTTTCATACACGGTTAGGAAATAGTGGATTCACAAACCCCTCAGGCTGTGCCATATAGATGTCTTCATCTAGACGACCATTCAGAAAGGCGGTTTTGATATCCATCTGCCAAATCTCATAGTCAAAGTGTGCAACTATAGCTATGAGAATCCTAATAGCTCTTATGTCAGCTACAGGAGAGAATGTCTCCACGTAATCTATGTCATAGGTTTGAGTAAAACCTTTAGCTACCAGACGAGCCTTGTAGGTGTGTACATTGCCATCCATTTCAGTTTTCTTCTTGAAGATCCATTTACTTCCAACGAATTTAGCATTGGGAGGAAGGTCAACTTCAATCCAGACATCATTATCCTTCATGGATTGCATTTCCCCATTCATAGCAATCTGCCATTTATCCTTTTCAGGATCAGCCATGGCAGCCTTATAGTTGGCGGGTTCATTAAGATCCCCAACCATATTTTCCTCTACCACTACGTTAAGACATAGACGATCAGGTGCACGTATAGTCCTTTCAGACCTACGAATGGGAACAACTTCGGAGGAGCCTAAGCTTTCGTGCTCTTCTTGAAGTTGGCTAGTGTTATCAGAAGGTGTTGTATCTTCCTGATCATATTCCAGATCATATACTCTCCCACTAAGTTCTTGAGAAATGAGATTCCTTTCAAGGAAGTCTCCATACCTAGCCACTATGACTTTGTTCTCAGCTGGGTAGTAGAAGTAGTAACCCATAGTTTCCTTAGGGTATCCTACAAAGATACACTTAACAGATCTGGGTTGGAGCTTATCTGGTGAGTCACGTTTAACAAACACCTCACATCCCCAGACCTTAAAGTAAGAAAAGTTGGGAGCTTTTTCTGTCCATATTTCATATGGAGTCTTAACAACCTTCTTCGTTGGAACCATATTCAAAATGCGAATAGCAGTTTCAAGGGCATAATCCCAAAAAGTTAAAGGAAGAGTCATAAGATCAAACATTGATCGTACCATGTCAAGTAAAGTACGATTTCTCCTTTCAGATACACCATTTTGTTGTGGAGTATAAGGAGATGTGAGCTGCTGGATAATTCCACACTCAGCTAAGTAATCTTTGAACTCTTGGCTTATATATTCACCACCTCTATCAAATCGAAGAGCTTTAATCTTCTTACCAAGTTGTAATTCTACTTCACTTTTTAAAACCTTAAATGTTTCAAAGACTTCATGTTTATGTTTAAGTAAATAAACATAACCATAATGACTGAAATCATCCGTAAAGGTTAAGAAGTAGGTAGCACCACGTTTTGACACATGTCTAAGTGGACCACATACATCAGTGGGTATCAATCCAAGTAGATCTGAAGCCCTTTCCACTTGCTGTGAAAAAGGTTTCCTTGTCATCTTCCCAGCTATGCAAGACTCTCATTTGTCAAATGATTCATCATCGACACTTTGTAAAAGCCCTTCATGTTGCAGCTTTTCCATGCGTTTCTTGCCTATATGGGCAAGGCGACAATGCCAAAAATAAGAAGAGTCCCAGTTAGACTTGCTCTTCTTATTGCTAATTCTATACAACGAATTATTTCCATTAGATACACAACCATCCATATCAATTTCAAAGACACCAAGTATAGGAATTGCATTAAAATAAAAAAAAACATTATTAAAAGAAACTGAAATTCCATAACTGGTAAAAGTGTGCATAAAACCAATATCTTTTAACAAAGAAACTGGAATAACACCCCTAACAATGGAGGGTGCATAATGACAATTATTTAGTTCAAGAATTAAGCCCGAAGGCAACACTAAATCAAAAGTCCCTATGGATTCAACTACTGCACGCTTTCCATTGCCAACGTATAAGTATCTTTCTCCACAGGTCAGCTTCTTCGCTCCTCTAAGTCCCTGCGATGTATTATAGATGTGAGTACCACATCCTGTATCATAAATCTAGGAATTTTGCTTATGAGGAAAAGAAAATAATTCAAACATAAAAATACCTGATGAGCTAGGCACCATCTTATTTTTATTCTGAAGGCACTCATTCTGAAACACTGGACAGTTCTACTTCCAATGACCTGGTGAGTTACAGTAGTGGAAAGCCGAATCCTTCTTAGGATTCTCCTTTTTCTTTGGTGGTTGTTCTTAGGAGTCGGTGGGATGACAACTTGTTTCCCCTTTCCCTTTCCTTTCCCTTTCTTATCTGCTTGCGGCTTTGGCTTATTCACCCTACCACCTTGTATTGCTAGTACGGCAGGTGTAGGAGCCTTCTTAGGTAATCTCTTCTCGAAGTCTACAGGCAGTGCATGTAACTCATTCATTGTCTTCCCCGTGCAATGCATGTTATACTGTCGCACAAAATCACCAAATCGTTCCTGATTAAGGGAGTGATTGATGAGGCCGACACACACATCTTGGGAGTAACCACATCCGAGCTTCTCCAAGTGGTCCAAGTGATGTTTCATCTCGAGGACGTGGTCGGAGACAGATTTACCAACCTCCTGCTTGCAGCTATGAACCTTTTCAATTAGTTCATACAATTCAGCTGCTTGTGGCTTCTCAAACATACGTTTGGGTTCATCTAGCATGCTCATAGGCGGATAGTGCTCAAATTGTTTTTGCAGTTGAGCAGACATCCCCGAAAGCATAAGACACGCCGCATCATTGTGCTTCTCATATTCAACACGATACTCCTCTTTTTCAAGAGCAGTAGCCGTATCAAGAGGAGCATCAAGCAGAGGTGTAGTCAAAATCTCAAGTCTTTTGGCAACACGAAGGATGATCCTAAGTGCACGATGCCAATCATTAAAATTTGGGCGCTTAGCTTGTCTCTTCCAATCATATATTTGAAAGCAACACTCATTAAGCTCATAGTGTTATCAGGTTGATGAGCCATCTACAGAAAAAGTTCAAAAAACCATAATTAGTATTTTTGATAATTTTCCTTTTCAATAAAATTAAATACCCAAGGTTCATATTCATATAACCAATTAATTATTATTGAAAACTATGATCCAAATTGTCATAATCTCACCACGTCAGTTGATCTGCTAGTAATGAATTTATACAAAATGGTAGAGCTTTTGCTCAATTGCCAATTTCAATTGCAATTCCTAGATTTATGGGATTTACATATAGCCAATTTCAATTGCCATGTAAACATGTTTTATCCCATCTTATGCCTTGAGTTGCCAGTTCTCACCGCCTAACTCAATTAAGTTGTCCAACTTAAGAAACTGCAAAATCATCCATCCCCGTTCTCACGTCACGTGGACATTTTACCCTTTGATTACGATCTAAATCACGTTCTCACGCAAATAAAATGTAATCTCAGGTGTTTCCATTTCGTTGGATGGCATACAACTTAAATTAAGGGTAATAATTTTGATGTCAAATCAAATATGTACAAAGATGTCATGCATTCATCTTCGTAGCATAAGTTTTTATTAAAACATTTTTATCCTTGTTTTAATGTTTAAGTTTTTCATCATCAAACTTTAATCGAGGTATTAGTTAACCAATTAAATAATTACCTTTAATTACCACTATATCCTACTGCTGCATGAGTCATAAGACCCAAGTTATTCGGATAATTACCACAAAAGTGGCGCGTAGAATTTAAAGTAAATTCACCCTTAAGATTTTATGCACATATATAAGAATACTTGGTAGCTCCATTAAGACGCACAAACGAGCGGAGAATTAGGTCACCGCGAAGCATATTACATACCCTCATCTTTAAGGTCACAATTTAATGCGTACCAACATTGTACCCATCACACAGTTTGTCTTAATGGGTGAGCCGTTCTAACTATTTTATGCAAAAAATCAATCAATTAAATGATTACGATTACCATGCTTAAAAAATACATGTTTCACCATTGTTTAGGTCAGTTTATTTTTCTTATAAAAATACTCTTGTTACACATAACAAACAAGCAAGTATTTAAAAAATAAACATATAAACAATGAATACATAACATAATAATTAGTCATGCATCTCAAGTAGCCACATGCAAACCTTTTGATAAATCATATTAATAATCAATTATAGATCTGTCAACATGTATATGTGTGACAACTCGTAATTTCAGGTCATTTTACAAACTTTTGAAATTTTACTATTCATCTCGGGAATTTACTATTCATCGGTTACTATTCATCATTTTATTATTCATCGTTTTTCAAGTCGATTTGATATTCTGAGAACGTATTTCAAAATTTTACTATTCACGAAACACTATTCATTCTAGGAGAAAATCACTATTCATGATTCACTATTCATCATTTATCGTAAACTAGGTTTACGAGTATCAAATTCGCGTAACATTAGTGGTTTAGCTGCGAATTCATGAACATATCATCAAGGACATTTCATATAGACTAGGTTTAGTCTACATATCATTAGCATCATTATCATCATATTAGTTAATGCATGGTTTTACATTTTACATTAAACGCATAATTTCCTATTAAATAAACGCTATCGCGTAATTAATTATTTTGAACATTTGATCCGACACTTCCAAAAATTATCCTGATATATTTTTATACTCATATTAAGATTATAAAAATAATATTATTAGTTTACCCGGTGTTTTAAATTTATTTTGTATATAAATTGTTATATTTATATAATTACGACGGTTTTCGTAAATACTACTCTATAATTATTATTTCACTCAGTTTTTGTAAGGAATGTATTTTTATAATTTTTATGACTTCAATATATTTTATTTTGATCCGTTAAAATTTATTTTTAGCTAACGCTACCCTAAATGCTTAAATAAATACACAAGTTACTAATTATCTTTAAATATCTACACATTCACCCTACACTTATACATTTAATTTATACAAAAAAAAAACACAACTCTTTTATTTTTTATATGATGGTCGACATTTACAAGGTGACTCACCACCTTTTGGTATCAAATATCTTAGTCTAGATACACTTATACTTGTATATTATATTATTACAAACCGACACATAGTTAACCTATTATCAAAGTGTGAAAAAAAAAAAAAAAAACTACTCTCATCCTTTCTTTCACTCTATCAACCGCCCAAGGGTGAGCCAAGACAAGGAGATCATATTTTTTTCAAGTCAAGTTAAATTCACAATTATAGTATACTCTTAATCAAGGTTTTGAAATAAAAACCTAGGGTATTAGGATAAACCCTTGTTCTTTAAACCTCATCAATTAACTAGTAAGCATTTCATGATCATATTTATTTTTCATATTCATACTTTGGTCATTTTATCATGCTTGAGGAAAAACATGCAAGTTATATGGTTATCTATACCACTTTAATTGTTTTTAAGTGCTATAAATGAATATTTATCATCCTATAATTATCCCTTGAAACATATCATTTTTTGATGATGTCTAGGAACCCATGACACCCAAAGAAGGTGTATAGTAGGTTTAGAATAGCTTTGGCGTTGGTTTGAAGTGGTTAGAATAAGTTTTACGCGAGAAAAATCCATTTCGACAACTAATTATAAGGGTCTGATCATTTCTGGGAAATCTGGAATTTTCGACAGTTGATAAAAAATTTTGGGCTAGATATTTGGAAAATATACTTTAAAACGAAAACGTGGCCGCTTGAATGGGTTAAAACGGAGTTATAACGAAGAAGTTATGATATTTTCAAGTTTAACGACGAAAACTATAAATTTCAGAAAATTTAGCATATTATTTTAACTTTTTACGAGTCAAAAATGAGTCTTAAGCGCTATAAAATGTGTCGAATTATCAAAAATATATTAGTATACTTTAATACGAAGCTAAGGACATATAAAACGTAGAAAACAGACTTGTAACGATTAAATTACACGCGTTTAAATAAAGTTGCCGTAACTATATTATATAAGCAAAACTAATATATTTCTATTTAGACAAACATTACGACGGAATGACCATGTTGAGGGTCGTTTTTAACATTGATGTATTACTTTTTATAAAATGATGTCCTCTAGTAAAAGTAAGTTCGCCTAGCATATTTTCCAAAATGTCCAACCGTTCGTCAAGCGGAGTTGTAACGAATAAAATACGGTCACTCAAACTTTGCCGAAAGTTACCTTAAATAATATTTTTGGGTACAAGTACCATACTTTACCTATGTTTTTCTCCATGAACGAGACCTCTATGATAAAAAATTAAAAGCTAAAACTTTGAGATAATGATACAAGCTTCCCAAAACCGTTGAGTTTGTTTCCTAACACTCGATGTGCACCATTTTACGACTAGCTTCTTAAGGCCGTTTAGTCACTTTCATGAAATTGTCAAATCACATTATTTTACGACGAAAAGTTATAATTTCATAATAAATCACTAAATGACTATCGTAAGATATCGTTTCAACATAAATACTTGCAAAGTAATTTATAAATTGTCAAGACGTTATAAGATTATTTTTCGACGATAAGTGTTATTTTCAAAAATTCACAAGTGGTATAGATATCATACGAATTGCATGCATAACATTACATCATGACTTATTATATATCATATCATTCATAATAGGTCGCAGTTAGAGATTGCGCCTCATTTCAGTATACTCACTTTTGTCATCGCATCATTGTACCAAGTGAGTTCATAGCCCCACTTTCTATTACTTAATTGTTTTACAAACTCTTGGGGGAGATACATGCTATATTTTTAATCGAACACAAATGCTTTGAACTGTACGTTATATCCAAATGCTTTATTGTCACTGAGTATTCTATTGCCATGTTTGAAGTCCCTACATCATGCACCATTAGTCACTTGCGAGTGAGAGCGAATATTGTGAATATGCCTATTGGAATTAACACTCCCGTTCTTATTGACCCAGTTAGGGGAAATCGAACGCACTATATTGGAATCATTAAGGTAAATTGGCAAGTTTACCTATTAGGGCTGTGATGAAACGATTTTTACCAATTTCTATTGGTACGAGGTTTACGCTTTGGTTGTCATGAACTTAGTGAAATAAATGCTGTTTTGTTTTCAACGATGAGTGTGAAATAATGTAACTCACACTACGAATATTGTGTTTAAATGAATTAATTAAACCTATGGATTTCACTCAACCTTTGTGTTGACTGTTTTAAGCATGTTTTATCTCAGGTATCTAAGGCATACATTTCATGGCATGCATGTGGACTTATCATAGAGTCGTGGTGACGACGCGTCTCACTTGGGTTTTATGCACTTTAAAACATCGTTTGAATTGTAACAAATTTATTTCCGTACATGTTGATTTTCATTTGGGACCTACACTTTGTAAACTCTGATTGTTTTATTAAATCAAACATTGTGTTTTCCAAACGACACTTTAGGTCGTTCAATATAACTATGATTGTGATGCTATGACAAATAACCCCGGAATTCCATTCCGCTTCAAAACAGTAATTTGGGGTGTGACAGATTGGCAATCGAGCTTCAGTTATAGAGAACTAGGTTGCATCATTGACCCTAGACTATAACTACATCATCATAGCATCTCATCATTTCATCATAAGTGCATATTCACTTTACATGCGGTTTATACGTACATTTTTCGAGTTGTTTACTTTCATTTCAAATCGATTGTCACATGGATGCCTTTAAATACCCATCCCATTATCCTTTCCTCATACTCTAATGTGGAGAATGCCTTGTCATTCCCTATCACAATTTTAATATCAGTTGACTCATCACCGATAACGTCGAATGTCGAGATAAAACCTTTAAGTAGGGCAAAGTCACTCTCACTCCTTTGATCACCACCAACATGTCGAGTTACACGTTATTCACACATTAAGTCACTAAACCATCATACATTTGAAGCACTTACGACATCTCATAACCCATCTCCTAGGAATTCGTCAGTTATTTTGTAAAATAACCTCAAATTTATTATCTCATATCACATCTCTTTAGAGCGCTTATTTTTAACATAGGACTTTGCTACATCTCACCTTTCCTCTTATTTTGAAGAAGTTATGGCACCGAAGAAAGATT
The DNA here is from genome assembly GCA_910596185.1 of Chrysanthemum makinoi. Taxonomy (NCBI): domain Eukaryota; kingdom Viridiplantae; phylum Streptophyta; class Magnoliopsida; order Asterales; family Asteraceae; genus Chrysanthemum; species Chrysanthemum makinoi. The sequence continues at coordinate 112,490,166 of OU343224.1, read as the reverse complement.
CACAAGTTTTGACTCAAGCGGCTATGCAAAAGTATGTGAGGGATAGTATAGCCGAGGCATTAAGGACTGAAAGAGCAACAGTGGCGGCTGCCGTTGAGGGCTCGCTCACTAAGGCCGCTAGACTTGCCGCCGCTGCTGTGAGGTGCAGCAAAGAATCGAGGCCGAAGCTTGCCAGCTTGCTGCCTGTGCGGCAATTGCTGAAGCTACTAGAATTTGCTTTGCCCCGCCAGACTTCTTCTTCTGCCGCAGGAATTGCGGGGAGGGTCTGGGGTTCGAAGTTGTTCATATAAGGATTTTAAAAGCGGAGACCCCACAAAGTTCAAGGGCACTGAAGGGGCCACTGCTATGGTTCGATGGTTTGAGAAAATGGAGTCCGTGTTTTCTATATGCAATTGCCCTGAGGATAGCAAGGTTAAGTTTGCTACAAGTACACTACTAGATGGGGCAATGTCGTGGTGGAACTCGTATGCCCAGCCTATGGGAATGGAAAATGCTTACAAGCTCACCTGGGAGCAATTCAAAGGTTTATTGACGAAGAAGTATTGTCCGCGAACTGAGGTGAAGAAGTTGGAAACGGAAATTTATGAACTAGTGACTGTTGGGTACGACATCAAGACCTACATTCGAAGGTTTCAAGAATTGGCACGCTTTATGTCCATCTATGGTTTCGGACAACGAAAAACTACTGGAGGCTTTCATTGGGGGACTTCCCCAAATTATTCAAGGTGATGTGATTTCCTTTGATCCACAAACGATTGAAGAATCTATTCGAGTATCTCAAAAGCTCATGGCACAAGTATTGAAGGGGGGAAACATTAACAACACCAACCGTAACAACAATACCAACAACCGCACCAACTACAACAATAACCGAAACAACAACAACAACAACAACGACGACAACCAAACTAACAACAACAAAAGAAAATGGGAAAATGACCAGGAAGGTTATAATAACAACAACCAAAACTGTAACACTAACCATCATCAACAACAGAATAGAAGGCAAGAAGTTGGAATGGTTTATGTTGCTGCACCAATAGAAGGCAGAGGTTATGCTGGAACACACCCACTTTGTAATCGATGTAAGTTTCATCACTCGGGTCCTTGCCCTGCCAAGTGCCACAAGTGCCAAAAATCGGGACACCTAGCCAGGGATTGTAGAGGTAAAGCCATAGTCACATGCTTCGGATGTGGGGAGCAAGGACACTATCAGAATCAATGTCCTCAAAACCAAGGTCAAAAAGTTGAAGGTGCTCTTAGGAAAGCATACATGTTAGAAGCAGGAGAAGCTCAACAGGATTTCAACAACGTGGAAGACTGAAGAAGTTCAGAAACTAACAGTCTTATTTCTCCTTATGTACTATGTTGTACTAAGTTTATGTCTTCCATCGTATCCGGATCTTTATAACTTAAGATGTATTACTTTTTGATAAACCACTCGTTGTAAAATATTCCCATCTATCTTACTTTATTTTCTTTTCGATTTGTTATCACTTACGAGAATTTTACTTCCTTTTACTTTAACGACCATTTTAACGACACAGTTTAAATCTTTGTAAACATTGAGAGTTATAACAACTAAACCGAACGTCACATTATCGTTCCTTAATTATACATAGCCTAGCTAACTATGTCTAATTCTGGAGGGACCATGTTATGTTGGGAGCAGTTATTTATAAATCTTAGTGCAAGCAAAATTTCCACATATTCCAAAAAGTCAAAGTGTTACTCATGGGAGATTCATCCAATATTTTCTCTACTATGATGTTTTATACACTCTTAATCATCGATAACCGTAACGACACTTCTTCATGTCTTCTCTCCTCGATATTCATCACAAACTCAAAAATTCGATAGACTAACACGAACTGAATTCAGGGACTGAATTCCTTTTTGGATGGGCGAATGTGACAACTCATAATTTCAGGTCATTTTACAAACTTTTGAAATTTTACTATTCATCTCGGGAATTTACTATTTATCGGTTGCTATTCATCATTTTACTATTCATCGTTTTTCAAGTCGATTTGATATTCTGAGAACGTATTTCAAAATTTTACTATTCACGAAACACTATTCATTCCAGGAGAAAATCACTATTCATGATTCACTATTCATCATTTATCGTAAACTAGGTTTACGAGTATCAAATTCGCGTAACATTAGTGGTTTAGCTGCGAATTCATGAACATATCATCAAGGACATTTCATATAGACTAGGTTTAGTCTACATATCATTAGCATCATTATCAACATATTAGTTCATGCATGGTTTTACATTTTACATTAAACGCATAATTTCCTATTAAATAAACGCTATCACGTAATTAATTATTTTGAACATTTGATCCGACACTTCCAAAAATTATCCTGATATATTTTTATACTCATATTAAGATTATAAAAATAATATTATTAGTTTACCCGGTGTTTTAAATTTATTTTGTATATAAATTGTTATATTTATATAATTACGACGGTTTTAGTAAATACTACTATATAATTATTATTTCACTCAGTTTTTGTAAGGAATGTATTTTTATAATTTTTATGAATTTAATATATTTTATTTTGATCCGTTAAAATTTATTTTTAGCTAACGCTACCCTAAATGCTTAAATAAATACACAAGTTACTAATTATCTTTAAATATCTACACATTCACCCTACACTTATACATTTAATTTATACAAAAAAAAAACACAACTCTTTTATTTTTTATATGATGGTCGACATTTACAAGGTGACTCACCACCTTTTGGTATCAAATATCTTAGTCTAGATACACTTATACTTGTATATTATATTATTACAAACCGACACATAGTTAACCTATTATCAAAGTGTGAAAAAAAAAAAAAAAAACTACTCTCATCCTTTCTTTCACTCTATCAACCGCCCAAGGGTGAGCCAAGACAAGGAGATCATATTTTTTTCAAGTCAAGTTAAATTCACAATTATAGGATACTCTTAATCAAGGTTTTGAAATAAAAACCTAGGGTATTAGGATAAACCCTTGTTCTTTAAACCTCATCAATTAACTAGTAAGCATTTCATGATCATATTTATTTTTCATATTCATACTTTGGTCATTTTATCATGCTTGAGGAAAAACATGCAAGTTATATGGTTATCTATACCACTTTAATTGTTTTTAAGTGCTATAAATGAATATTTATCATCCTATAATCATCCCTTGAAACATATCATTTTTTGATGATGTCTAGGAACCCATGACACCCAAAGAAGGTGTATGGTAGGTTTAGAATAGCTTTGGCGTTGGTTTGAAGTGGTTAGAATAAGTTTTACACGAGAAAAATCCATTTCGACAACTAATTATAAGGGTCTGATCATTTCTGGGAAATCTGGAATTTTTGAAAGTTGATAAAAATTTTTGGGCTAGATATTTGGAAAATATACTTTAAAACGAAAACGTGGCCGCTTGAATGGGTTAAAACGGAGTTATAACGAAGAAGTTATGATATTTTCAAGTTTAACGACGAAAACTATAAATTTCAGAAAATTCAGCATATTATTTTAACTTTTTACGAGTCAAAAATGAGTCTTAAGCGCTATAAAATGTGTCGAATTATCAAAAATATATTAGTATACTTTAATACCCGAAGCTAAGGACATATAAAACGTAGAAAACAGACTTGTAACGATTAAATTACACGCGTTTAAATAAAGTTGCCGTAACTATATTATATAAGCAAAACTAATATATTTCTATTAGACAAACATTACGGCCGCGAATGACCATGTTGAGGGTCGTTTTTAACATTGATGTATTACTTTTTATAAAATGATGTCCTCTAGTAAAAGTAAGTTCGCCTAGCATATTTTCCAAAATGTCCAACCGTTCGTCAAGCGGAGTTGTAACGAATAAAATACGGTCACTCAAACTTTGCCGAAAGTTACCTTAAATAATATTTTTGGGTACAAGTACCATACTTTACCTATGTTTTTCTCCATGAACGAGACCTCTATGATAAAAAATTAAAAGCTAAAACTTTGAGATAATGATACAAGCTTCCCAAAACCGTTGAGTTTGTTTCCTAACACTCGATGTGCACCATTTTACGACTAGCTTCTTAAGGCCGTTTAGTCACTTTCATGAAATTGTCAAATGACATTATTTTACGACGAAAAGTTATAATTTCATAATAAATCACTAAATGACTATCGTAGGATATCGTTTCAACATAAATACTTGCAAAGTAATTTATAAATTGTCAAGACGTTATAAGATTATTTTTCGACGATAAGTGTTATTTTCAAAAATTCACAAGTGGTATAGATATCATACGAATTGCATGCATAGCATTACATCATGACTTATTATATATCATATCATTCATAATAGGTCGCAGTTAGAGATTGCGCCTCATTTCAGTATACTCACTTTTGTCATCGCATCATTGTACCAAGTGAGTTCATAGCCCCACTTTCTATTACTTAATTATTTTACAAACTCTTGGGGGAGATACATGCTATATTTTTAATCGAACACAAATGCTTGGAATTGTACGTTATATCCAAATGCTTTATTGTCACTAAGTATTCTATTGCCATGTTTGAAGTCCCTACATCATGCACCATTAGTCACTTGCGAGTGAGCGCGAATATTGTGAATAGGCCTATTGGAATTAACACCCCCGTTCTTATTGACCCAGTTAGGGGAAATCGAACGCACTATATTGGAATCATTAAGGTAAATTGGCAAGTTTACCTATTAGGGCTGCGATGAAACGATTTTTACCAATTTCTATTGGTACGAGGTTTACGCTTTGGTTGTTATGAACTTAGTGAAATAAATGTTGTTTTGTTTTCAACGATGAGTGTGAAATAATGTAACTCACACTACGAATATTGTGTTCAAACGAATTAATTAAACCTATGGATTTCACTCAACCTTTGTGTTGATAGTTTTAAGCATGTTTTATCTCGGTATCTAAGGCATACATTTCATGGCATGCATGTGGACTTATCATAGAGTCGTGGTGACGACGTCCTCACTTGGGTTTTATGCACTTTAAAACATCGTTTGAATTGTAACAAATTTATTTCCATACATGTTGATTTTCATTTGGGACCTACACTTTGTAAACTCTGATTGTTTTATTAAATCAAACGTTGTGTTTTCCAAACGACACTTTAGGTCGTTCAATATAACTGTGATTGTGATGCTATGACAGTCAACCCCCAGGAATTCCATTCCGCTGCAAAACAGGTAATTTGAGGGTGTGACAATATGTCTAATAAAGACTTTCACCCGTTTTCAAAGAATGTACAAGGTGAGCCACATGCATCGATTCATCGATTGCGTAAGTCAAAATTAAAACATATACCACATAGCACATAATTGATTTAATAATAATGATTGAGGTCTTCCCTAATTTTAGATCTATCAAAAATTTAGTGTATATCACTTAACCAAGTAAATCATATAATAAAAGCAAATCCATGACAAAACATGCATGTATTTAGCATGGATATAAATCACACTTAACAATTAATGCAATTAAACAAGAGTTACGCAATTTAATACACATAAAATTGCATGCAACCTAGGGTTTCTAATCCAATTAAAACAGAAGTTTACAAAACCCTAATTAGGGCACAAAAATTACCCCCCCCCCCAAAAAAAATTAGGGTTTAGGTTTTGCAAACCCTAGATCTACACATACAATTAATAACACAATCAGTTTATTTGTTTTATGTGTTTCAGTAATTAATTACTTGTTATACAAGGCTCGTGATGCCACTTTTAAGTTTAAGATATATGATAACAAATAAAACCATATAGACATCACATAGTATACAGCGGAAGACTTAGAATCATAACAGTAATTAACTAACTGAAAATATACCTCTTTCAATTAGCTAGATCTCTTCAATGAATGTGACAAAGTGGTTTAACGAGTTATCCCTTACCGTTTTATAACTCAAACTAATTGATGTAACAATAGTGTGTTACACCACGTTCTTGTACACACGAATTAACAAACGAATTAAAGAGATTGCTAGATCTACAAAACCTTGTTTTAGAAAAACAAAACCAAACACCCTAATAAAAGGGTTGGCCGATTTATGCAAGAGAAAACAAATAAAATTTTTAGGTTAATGTGTGTGCACAAAAGTTATGAAAAACATTAACCCTAGCCTTTGTATATATAGTGAATGAAAATTTTAGGGAACAAGTTAGGGTTTGGGTTGTGTAACCCACCCTATGGCCGGCCACATAGAAGCCCCCAAGGGATACCCAAATCTTTTCCATTTTAAGATTTTTCACTACTAGTCCTTCTGTTTACATTTAACTGTCGTTAGTTATTTTCCGTTAAATACTTAACGATCGTTAGTCGAGTTTTGTATAAAAATTAATCATAATCAATTAACATTAATTATTTAACTTTAATTCTCATTCGTAATGTGTGCAATCCCGTGATCACGAGTTCGAATCCGGACATGCACGGTTTTATAAATATATACATTTCCAACAATTTGAACTTCTTTTTCATTTTTCTTTAGTTTGAACGGATTAGAAAGATAAAAGGGGGTTTAGACCCATCTAATAAACGGATTAGTCGTGTCAACGCATTTACGATCTCTCCATATAAATTTAATTTTAACCCGTATATTTTCGTGTTAATCGTTTTAGTATCCTATCCGTGTTAATAATGTTAATGTTTCTATACGTTTTGAAATTACTATTCTCTTGCAGATTTACATGATTTTCCATCATGTCGTTCAACTATATCCTCTAAGAGACCACGACCAACACCAAGTCAAATAACACATAAAGAAGTAAAATTAATGATACGAGCAGAAACCCTTGCCCATGTAAACATGTTGTTTCTAAACCATGACCATGATATGGGGTAACGATGCAAATGAGTGTGAGCCAAGACATTTCAGAAGGTATGTCAAAGGAACAAAACTTGCATCTCCCATTTGGTGTATGAATTCGACAAAACCTTTGCTATGAGAAAAGCAAAGATTAAGCGTACAAGAATCCTAGATTTCTTCTCTTTTGAGCTTTATGTGGCGTACGCGCACGCTCCACAGCAAATGATTAGTCTACAACCTTGTTTTGGCGCTCAACTGATTCTACACAGACTTTAGGCTGCAGTGTGACTGTCACTGTCACCAAGACGTCCTTTCTCTCCAACGACCTAGTTGCCACAGAGTGACCTAGGATTTTTTTTATTTTTTTTAATTCAAATATTTTTAAAAATAAAATTAAACTTCATTAATAAAAATACTTAAACATTACAACAATAAATAAAAACATAAACTAATAAAACGTAAACATAACAATACTTATTAAAAACTGAAACTAATAATCTAAGTTGTGTCGTGCTTTGATTGTTGCCTTAAGTTGTTGAAGTTTTGTAATTGTCGTGAGGGCATATTTGGGTCGAAGTGTGTATTGTAGAAAATTAATTATTGTGTCCGGTTTGATTGTGCTGCCAATGCAAGTTGCTGACGTTGGATCTCAAGTTTCTCCCTTTTGAACTCCTCGGCTCACCTTTCCGTTGCCTCTTGCAGCTTCCACTCTTTTTGCTTCAACTTTAAGTATTCCTCTTACATATTCTTATTTTTTTCCTTACTTGATGGCCTGAACTTGAAAAAATTCTTGGCCATCGTACTAACAAATGATTTAGGTGGCCCACGAGAGGAGGCGGGTGCTTTCTTCTTGGATGTGTCATGACCTTTTGGTCTTGATTCTCGAGTATCGTCCTCTTCAGAATCATCCACATCTTGGGGATTAAAAGGACCTTGTTGACCCCGAGGTGGTTTCCGAAGTCTTGGATTTCTTCCGACTATTCGGGGTGAAAGAAGGCATCTCAACAGTTTTCCAAGCAGTATGCTTCCTCAAAACTTTCCAACACTCCTTCAATGTAAACTCATGCTTGTGAATCACACAACATTTTTTACAAGCTTTTTCATAGTCGTCTTCGTCATTCTCACCACTTCCGTGATTCTTCTTGATATTATCCATAATTGCACAAAAGAAACCAACCCTAGAACGAATCCTACCCTTCCATTTGGTCGTGATGGACTCGTAGGTTCTTTTTGAACCAGTTTCTTGTTCAAAGTACGCTATCACCTCCTCCCAAAACACATCTAGCCCAATTTTCCGACACATTTATCCAAGCTTTACAAAGCACGACCTCTTTCTCCGTTGTCCATAGTTCGGCCTTTTTGTTGCAACATTCTTTCCCTTTTCCTTTGTAGCCCGTTTTGAACCCTTCTTTGATTTGACGGGTGACGTCTCTTCTACATCGTCTTCAAGAAGAATAGAACCGTGCCCCGAACCTTGCCCCATCGAAGCATCTTGACTTGGGTATTGTTGAGACGGATAGTTTTGAGGAAGATATTGTTGAGACGAATAGTTTTGAGGAGGGTATTCCATAAAATCTTCAAAATCCATATCAAGATTAACACCATGAAGTGGTGAAAACGATTGATTTGGTTGGGAAGATTGGGATAAATCCATGTTAGGATGATATGACAACCCGCTTGGTGATTGGTTTTGATTGATATTAGGACGACCCGATGGGAAATATGAACGACTGACGTAAAATGGGTTTTGATTTTGGTTGGGTTGTGGTAGTCGTGTTTGATATTTAAAATCGGGTGCACAAAAACGAATACCCCGATTTTGTGGTGGTGTTACACCGGTTAATTCAAACGGTGGATCCGGTGAGAAATTCAAATTCGGGGAATTTTGGCTAAATCGGGATCGTCGGTTTTTTGATGTGAGAGTCTTTTTTTGTGACATGATGAATATTGATAAGAAGTTGTTTGAATTGTATTTAGAAATGTGTTTGAGATTGGTATTTATAATGTTGTAAAAGTGGTAAAGGTTTTTAAAAAAAAGTTTTTTTTTTTTTTTTGGTTCTTATGCCAAACGGTACAAATATTTTGCTTTCCAAATCGGTTGCCGAAGCAACCTAGTTCGACCAAAATACCATGCTCGACCGACCAAGACCCAACACCCACAATGGGGCAACCTTAGGTAATGTTAATGCCTACTATTTACATATAGAGCATGCACTGTCGTAACTAGCAGGGTACCCGCGCAATGCGGCGGCGAGTACCCTGTGACTAAATTTTTTGACGAGCAAATGTTGTTCATTTATACGTTTTTTTAAACAATAATTTTACGAAAAATGGCAATTTTTGATTAAAATAACTAAACATTAGGATATGGTTATCTCATTAGATAACCTTTCTAGACTTTTCCAATGTTATAAAACAGCATCAATGTTTTACCATAACTAATTTCATAAAGTTGAAAAAAAATATCAATAGTGAAGTATGGATTAAATATTTGCATAAATGTTAAGTCAGTATATGTGTACGATAAGTTTGTGTTATAGAATAAAAAGCCCAAAAGATTGTAAAAAAACATAATGCCTTATATTTCTTCAAGGCCCAAACACAGTTTGAGCAAAACACCAATAACCTAATCTAAATACCCTACTATTACTCTAGCACACAAACAACTCGGCCTACCACATTCTCCTCCATTTGCAGTCACACACTCCACCTACCTATATCTCCCTATTATACACAATAGATAACACACTCAACATATCCTCCCTTCATAACAAAAACGCAACTCCATAACAAACACAACCCGCGACACTGAAACATTATGTTTCTGCATAGTCTCGAACAACAAACAACTGAGATCTTTTGAGTCTTAGAGCTGGTAATAAACACCCTAAGTAAACGTACGAATACTATCACATCATCCATATATCTTCTTATTGGCTTCAAGATCCTTATGAGGGTCTCGGGTAGGTATTTGTTGTAAAGATCATTGATGAGTGTTTGGTAGATCTATAAAGATCGGTTACTCTTGAAGTACAAAGAACACACTGAGATCTTTTGAGTCTTTGAGCTAATAAACACATTTAAATTTCTTTAACTACATCGTTTGATATAGTAGAGTGTAAAAAAAATAGACCCATTGAGAACAAGTTTTCCTGCTATACCTCGAACTATTCGGTTTGATCTTACAATCATACGCTTGGTTTAAATTTCTCACAACCTTACTATACGTACACCAAAGGGTTTGGAAATTTTCATTTGAATCTTGTGACATGGGGAGAGGTGTGAGGTGATATGGAATTGTTTGTGAGATATGAAATGGTTTGCGTTGATTTATATTCTGGATGCGGTTACTCCTTTTTGATAATCATTTTTTGATAATCATTATTGATAGTAATGATATTTAGCTGTTACATGTTTGTTATAATTATTTGTGTGTATGCAGAAATGGGTTGTTACAAGTGAGGAATGAGGGAGTAGTAGCTGAATTTTTAAGCCAATTCTTTCAGTAAATGTGAGAGTAAATGGGTTGTTTCAGAATGAGAGAGTAGTAGCTGATTTTTAAGCCAATTCTTTTCATAATAAGCAATTAAAAAAGTCTGAATTTTTAAGCCTTCTAATTATAAAATAGTCCTATATACATTATAAGGTATTAAGATTTGAAAAGTCAACATATATGCACGTGCAGTACATGCTTGCTCATATGCTCATATATACTCTCCTATATTAACTCTTCATTTTGGCTTAAATTTTTTTTTTACATCCTATAGCTTATCTCGCTGCACCATACATCCTCTCGCAAAGTTTCAATGATACATTTAGTAAGAAGCGGACAAATACATCCCTCCGTTAGTAAAATAGCTAATAAGGACTAATTGCAAATATTTATCCGTTATCTCCGTTATCCCTCGTTGAATAGTTACCGTCACTATGGTTTTAAAAGTTGCAAAATGAAATTTGAGATTGTATATCTTAACAAATAAAACTGGGGTTTCATTTTGTTCAAGTGATAAGTCTGCTACTCTCTTCTCGCCATATACATCAAAATCCTACCACCACCACGGACATCACCACCACCTAAACATTTTAGTAACAAAACCAATGAATGGACGCACCATTCCTTTTGATCTAATCTCCTTTTGATTCTAATCAAGTCCAAGATACACAAACACCAAACACCACAAGGTCTGGCTAACACCCGTGATAGCCAAAACATCACCGCGGATTCTAATCAAGTCCAAGATCAAATTATCACAACTAATACTCGCCAACTAACCTACGGCCCATGTTGTACACCGTGAGAAACAACCAAACGGACAAAAGAAATCATATTAGCACGCGAGACACCATGGTCTTTGATTCCAAACCGTAAGCGTAACCGAGCTTATGCTGGGTTCACCTTCAACGTAACTAGAACCCGGTGGTCTTACCACCTTCTTGGCTTGATCTTGGCTACCAATCAAAAGAGACAAAAGAGAGGCTGAGAAGATATGCTATGTGTTTGAAGCACGCGATCTCTAATATCACAAGGTTGATTATGAGGTGGATGTAGTGATGTTTTAGTATGTAAAGTGGCGGTGAACAGGAGTTTGACAACGCGTACACTTCAGTCGGTGAAGGGAGTTGAAATAAGGGAAGGTTTGAGTTTTTTTGTGGTGGCAAAGTAAATACGGTTGGTGGTTATACCGTGACTGTAGAACAAAATGGAGATAGGAGAGAGAGTTATTAGCTTTAGGTTTTGGGTTAGGGTTGAATGAGATGAATAAATACTATCCTTGGGCGTTTTTGTCAAGTTTGAGATAACGATATATTTGCACCGAGTCCTCATTAACCGATTTTACTAACGAGGGATGTATTTGTGCCAACTTTACTAATGGAGGGATGTATTCTGTGAAACTTTTGCAGAGGATGTATATGTAAACGAGGTAAACCACAGGGATGTATTTTGGAGTTTACTCTTTTAAATATTTTGGTTCTTGTTATACTAGATGAGTATCGCCTATGCAGAAAGTTTTTGTAAAATTACGACGACCAGTAAGTTTCTTCAACAAATGATTTTAGCCAGATAATCATTAATAACTATTTCATGCATAGTTGCATAGCAGCAGAAATATACAGTTTTCAAGAAAATTATCTGGAGTCGATCTAAGTGTGGGAGTATATTTCTAATAGGATTATTTTAACTTTTAAGTTATTAAGATTTTAGTAATAAAATAATAGATTCAAGCATTATAAAAAACAACGGTATTATGTACTTGACAATATTATATTGTAGTTTAGAGGTATAGCCAACGTGTGTGACCGTCTTTTCTTGTTTTGTCAGTAATTTAGGCAGTGATAACTTCTTTTTTACATGTGTAGCGTTTATTATTTGGTGTGTGGATTTTAAACTTGTAACTTACAAATTTAATATCACCATAATAAGATTATCTTGTACTATCAATTTGCATAGATTTTTAAACATTGTTCAAAGCTATTTGTTTGGGGTACAAATAATTATTACTAAAGATAACAATACTATTTAATTTTTGTGATTATAATAAACTTACATAGCATTATTGATATACCAGACAAAGGGCTATACAATATATATTAACTTTTAAAAGACGATTTATATATGCTAGTCTTTTAAGTAGTGCAAGACCAACATTTTTCAAAATAACATTATACAAATGACAACGTACATATGTCAAAGCAAAATAAACAACAAAAAACTACAATTACTTGGTCTATCATTTTTCCAAATTTGTCACGGGTTCCACAACTACTTCATCATTTCTCATATAATTTTGTCAAATTTGAAACCTGTTTCGACCCGGGTGGGGTCAAAAAAACAAGTCGGTTTAAACCGAGTCAACCCGACAGGTTGGGTCGAGAACAAGTCAAATTAAATCGGGTCAACCCGCCGGGTTTGAAGCATCCCGGGTCAACCCGGTTTTCGATGTATATTAATAGTTTCCTTTTGAAATATATGTCTTTAACATTTTCACTTTTTACTTTTTGGTTTTTCCTTTATATATAGTATATAGCAGGGTACTCGCGCGTTTTGGCGGCGGGTACCCTGTGACGATTAACCTTAAAAATAGATCTCGATGAGACCTGATTCACCAGTTTGTATCGGTTTCAACGAGTCCTCTCTGGTTCGTTTTCGGATGGCTTTAATTGGGTAGCCGAATCGGTGGCGACACCGGTTCCCGGTTGAACACGTTGGTCCGGTCCGGTACGGTTTTCGAAACTATATGTAACATTAACTTGTTAGCTTGTATGAAGTTTTGTGCGTTTTATTAATTTGTATAATGTGTATAATAACACATTAGTGTTTTTAATTATTTTTATATTTTAGATTATATTGTAACTTCTTTAAATTGTACGTTATGGAAATTTTATTGTACGTTTTAATAAGGGGTGTTTTAATTGGTTGTTTTTAATTTGGTAGATGTGTTTTTAATTAGTTGTACAATGTGAATAAATTATTGTACTTTTAAGTAATGAGGTGTTTTAATAAGAGTATTAATTACCCTATTCATTTCTATCTCATTTGACCAATTTCAACAATTCAACTTTTTCAACTTTGACCGTTTTTCTATTATATGTAGTATAGATAATATTTGACGCAAAATATATGAATAGATTGAGTTTTAAATGTATTTTCATTGATATAATTTTCATCAAGTGTTATATAAAACAAAAAAAAAATATTTAAGTCAAAGTTGAAAAAAAAACTTAAAAAATCAAACTAGACAATTAATATGGGACGGATGTAGTAATTGTTTGAATTTAAGAAATAATTTTTTGCAAAATATAAGATCTGCTCCACAGAGTTGGATTCCTTTTGCCTAATAAAATCTTACGTTCGGCAAAAGTAACGGCAGTTGTGAGCGGTGCAGGTTTCTTTTATAAACACGTTTGGTAGCGTTGAATGACTAAACTAATTTGTGTGGAGGAGAAAACCGATTAGCAGAAACCATATCATTATATCAACCCTTAGTCATGAAGAAAGCTTCCTGAATTGATCAGACTTCAAAGCAACGTTGAATGACTAGATTGATAAAGTAATCCAACTGTCGATCTGAATAATATTATGAACATGAAATAGAGCATCCATTTTCCATTAATACTTCTTTTCATCTGTTTGCCAGAACTTGAGCTACCGATGCAGTAAAACTGGAACTTACCTTTTGGTTGGAGGGTTGTCACTAACGACCAAACCTCAAATAAAATCCTAGAACTTGACCCTTTTATATCCTCATGAAAGCGTTCTTCAGGAATGATACTTGAGTCGATTCTTCATGGATATCAGTTGACTTCTCCAGGTTCTTTGTACCCTTACCCTAGTTATTTCATTACTCATTACCCTCATTAATATAGACGTATAAACACAACAAACTACGGAGTTAATGACGAAAAGTCACAATTTATGCAATTGCATTTCCTCGTGCTCTTTGTTTCTAAGCATTTTTTGTTATGTACAATCAATACCCTTAACCAACAAATGATTTCTTGATAAGCTAATTTAATACAAAATGTCAATTAACTTAGAAAGAGATAGAATGAACTGCTACAATGATCTATGGACAATGCACTACAAACTAGAAATCTGGTCTGAACCGACATCTGCCTGAAGTGACGAACTCTCAACATTAAAAGCAAAGGACTCAGCCAACCTAGCAGCATCTTGAACCCTGAGCCGTGTTCCTTGCTGCGCAACCACTGTGGCTGCAACTCGGGCTGCCAATGAGCCCATTCCCTTTAAATCTGATGCACCCCTTAATAACCAGTATAATATCCCAGAAGCATATGCATCCCCAGCCCCACAAGTGTCGACTGGCATGCATGGTGAAGGTGGAATATACAAAGCTTCTCCCTTCACCCCAATGTATGACCCTCTTGGCCCATCTGTGACGGAAACTAAAGGAACAAAATGGCTTAGATATTGTGTAGAAGACACGGGGCTTTCCTCTGAAGAGAAATGACAAAAGGCTCGGGCTTCGTCACTATTTGCAAACACAATGTCGGCATAGTTCTCCATGATTTCCCTGGAAAAAGATGCATCTAATGTTAGCAAAACCATTACAATAGCTTCTAATCAAAATTCTAGCATACCGACACAGCCAATCAGACATAGTTATTGCGAGTTAGCTAATTTAGTAAATAGTGAATTTTCTTCTGGCAAATCTTTACCTAACCATCTAATTCTTGTTAATTTGGCCTTAAAAAGCATAGCAATTATGGCAAACAATCAAAACACTACAAAACTTATTACTATGATTTCATATCGTAACTTAGCAGCATATCCAAACGCCCCTTAACTTCAAAAAATAAAGTACTCAAGAAAGTTGATTATTATGATTATTATTATTTTCTGTGTGTTGGTCAATCATTTAATAATGTTTCTTCAAGAAAGGCACTGAAACACTAACCTATTCAAAATCTAGAAGATAAGGTGGCATCAGGTCAAAGGCCTCACTTAACTTTTGTTAAAATGCTTAAAACCTTTTGAATCGCGTTAGTAAAGAAAACTGGGTAAATGTTTTAGCAATATAGATTTTATGTCCATATCTAATATACTAAATATTTATTAGCTTAGGAAGAAATGAACAAAAAGCTGTTGACAGGTCTGTTCAAGGCGGTCTATACAATGCCAACTTAAATGATGACCCAGTATTGAGTCGAACCCATTTGACCCATTACCCGCTTGACCCATTTTTGCACCTCAACATCATAGAGTACACCAACAAATTAGTAGACCTACCAGAAATCATCATAATGCCTCTCTATGCATGTCACGTCTGAGGCCGTAACAGCAACCAAAGCACCACTATCACGAGCAACTTGACAAATTTTTTTAATTGTCTTGATCGTATCAGGAAATTCGAACAAATATCCTTCAACAACTAGAATATTTGTCTTGGAAATTATGCTCTCCATACTCAAGTCATAGCTGATATAAGAAGATGTGCCCTGCCCAAGTATGTAAAACATATTAGAAATGTGATTCGTCATATATAACCAAACATGCACCCAATGTTCAAGGAAAACTGCATGAAGCCATGTAGTGGATATTTGTGACACGAAATACAAAATAGGTGATGAAATTACAGCTCAACCTAAAAATAGGAAGCTTTGTCGTAAGGACTTCATTAATCACTAAGGCATAAAGGATTTACACAGAGTGTGAGGGTGAAAAATGATGACCATATTACACAAAATGTTACATATAGAGAAATATGAAGGAGGTAGGTACATGCACGATCTATTCTTTACACAAGTTTCATCTAATCTTGCAATCTAATCAAGCTTCTTACGAAAATGTTTAACAACGAGGGTTTGACACAATGAATTTATCCTTTCACCCTCAGCAAATTATATGTTTTCATAATTTTTGATTCTGTTCCTAAATGGAAAAGCATTTAATCATAATCCGGCCAGGGACGGAGCTTGAACAATATTATTGGAGGGGCTGAAATACAATACTTTAATTTTGAGGGGGCAAACCTTTAGTTGTCTATTATTTACATTATTTTTGCATGTAAAATACACAAAATTATACATAGTTGTCCACTTGTCCTAAATTTGGGAGAGGTGTGTGGGGGGGAGGGGCGGGGGGGTGCCCCTAAAAAGATTCGTCCCTGAACCCGGCGCTAATGCACTATAGGCAGGATGGGGAGGTCAAGCTGGTCAGGTAATGGAATCTGATTGAAACAGATTATTGTTACAGTATGGGATAGAAACAGGGCAAATGGGTTGGGTTGGCCTATTTCTCAGTTGTTATAAACTCTTAAATGAGTTATCTATGATTTGAGTAAATCAGTGTCTGAGATAAAATGAAACTCAAAACGACCAGTTTAAAAGGAAATTTGTTTGGACTGACTCAGCAGTACCAAAAACACAAGGAGCCCTATCTGAAATAAACCGCAAAGTGAAAGCATGTTGAAATTTAAAGACATAGCATACAACAATCTAGTATGCAGATATGAAGTTACCTGATATGCAAGCATCGTACGTTGAGCATCTGAGGTTGTGAGTACTATAACTGTTCCCCGTCCTTGACAGGTGCAGACAGAAAACTAACATTGGCCCTTCGTAGTTTAGTTCTATAAAACAGATGAAATAACATTGTACAAGATTACAGTTACTTGTTAGGAAATGAAGACTTAAAAGATAAAGTGTTATATTCATTAGGTGAGACCAGATAACCGATTGAAAGGGTGTTTGGATGTGCATTTGAAAGTGCTCGTAAGTCAAAATAAACAGTTCCCACTGTTTGGTAAAACTATTTCTGCTTATGACTATGTGTTTCTTTACAGATCAGATAATCAGTTCAATAACCTTTAAAAACCTCTGCTCTCAAGACAATGACTGCTACAGCAGAGATGATATTTGCTCTTTTTCTTAGCTAGTATTATAATCAACTATACAACGTTGCATATCCCCATATTCATCCCATCTGCTCCTAACTGAATATCCACACTAACCATAACAAAAAAATATGTAGCAAATAAGACTAGTTTTCAAAGAAGAGGATGAACCTGTAGAAACCACCCAATGGATCACTGCCGATGCTACCAGCCATAGCTACATTTAAGGCAGGACCGCCAGTGGGATGACCACCAAGCCTAGCCAACGCCACTAGGGTATTAGATAGAGATCCTCCAGCTGCAGCCTTGTAGCTGCATCCATCCATTGCTTGTAGAACTCTACCCCTTTCCTCGTGATTCACAACCTTTCTTGTACCCTTGTCTAATCCCAATCTCATTAGAAAATCGTCATTGACTATCCCAGAAAAGTCTACCTATCAGAGAGAAAGTCAATATTAACTAAAAGTAAAACAGAACAACGACATACGCGACAAAAACGGGTGACAAACAAAAAGAAAAGGTTTTGAAACTCTTAGTTTCTAGTGCTTGTGTAGCCAGTCTACTTCTACTCTTGCTTATCTGAATATTTATGGGCAAATTAGCTTAATTTGGATAACCAATTATTTAACGATAGTAAATTATTTTGGATTCTTGGTGCCGCTAATTACCCTCTAGTAACTTTATCATTTCCATAAACAAACAATCAGAATTTGATCAACTGTATAAGATATGTAATTAGAGCTCATTATCTGATTCTCATTATCCGCTAATCCGCTATCCAATAATCAGTTTAGATTTTCAAATCCAAACACCTCTTACATCTTCTTTCTTTCTTTCTTTATAAAACTGAACCTATTAATATCTCAAGCGTGTAAGAGTTAGCATTTGAATCTTCCATAATCCTTCTCAAAATAGGACAAATATCCTTCACATGAGGTTCTTAAAAGCTAAAAAAAGATTATAGTTATTGGCAGCTATATAGGTAACACCAATTACCAACAAGTAATTTGCCGGTAGAGCAAAGATGTGAGTATAAATGTTAGATTACAAGGTGCTTGGACGTGTGTTTTGGAAATGATAGCGATCAGTCTCTAAAGCTTGAGGAGACTCCTATTAGATAAAGCATAATAACATAACTGCAACATATTTGATTTTGGCTTGTATTTTATAAGCCTCAATTTTTCGGCTTATTTTGAAACTTATGGGGTTATAGAAGTTTGTTATGATATAACGAGGCCAATAAGTCTGAAAATAAGCCAGACTAGAAAATTGGGGCTTATGCTGAAATCAAATAAGCTTAAACAAACACCCCCTTAATTAAAGCTTTGTTAAGAAAGAATCTCAAAACGCTGTCTACTCAAGCCGTAACCATATAATATTATTAGATACAAGTACTAAATCATTTCTCTAGGAAATTAATTTAACATAGGTGCTTAAATTAGAATTGAAGTTAAAACTAATGTCAACCTCTCTATGTAAATGAAAAAAAATAGGATAAGCATATAATAATGGCGAACACTCGGGTATAAGGATAGAGTAGTAAGTACCATAGCTTGGCCAAGGCCTAAAACATCCCAACGGTCAGGCACCATATCAGCAGCAGATAGTTCTTCTACCTTATCCGAGATAATAACGTCATCTTCATCGTCATCATCGTCTTGTTGTTGTTGTTGTGGTTGAATTGATGATGAATTATGAATGTCACTGGTGCTGGTTTTAATGAATTTTCTAGTTTTGTAATGAAAATGATAATTAACATTAATCTTGTTGTTAAAGGAGCAAGATAGGAAAACAAGACGATGAGGACGGGGTGAGGTAGAAAATGAAGAAGGAAAACTGGAAACTGGAGGAGGCACAAACAAAGCTGCCGCCATTTATCTACTAATTGATAAAAGTGAAAAATAAAAAGAAAGGATTTACAAGGAGGATGGATGTTAAGTCTCCATCCAATCCAATCCAATCTATCAAATGGTGTTTACGTTGATACTGGAATCACCACACTCGACTGGAATCTTTTTTATTAAGAAAATGGAAATGTGGTGGATAGATAGATAGATAAATAGATATTGCTTTGCTACGTTTCTTTCTTTCTTTCTTTATCTCTTCCTACTTTCCCCCCACTTGCGTTTTCTACTTTTTCACCATTTTTATTCATCAATTTTGAAAGAAAATATATTTTACCTCATTATTTTTTTCTGCATTTTTTATTCTTATCTCCTTTTCTTTTCTCGTCTCGCTATTCTTTTTATGGATTTTTGCTAATAACAGCCTTTAGGGTTGTTGTTAACAACTAATTCTGAAAATTTATGTTGACAGACATTACACAATATTCAAATAAAATCATTCAAAATCATTAACAATTTGTAAAAATATCTCAAATACAAATACAATACACTCTTTCTATTGGTTATGTTAGCGAAAAATATGAAGCTTGTCTTTAATTACGTCTTAATGTCAATAGATTTTGTGAGATTTAGTTGTTAACAACAACCTTAAGGACTGCTATTAGCATTTCACTTTTTGTATTTCTTTATTTTAATGTTGTTTATATGTTCAAAATAATTGTCTATCTTTTTTTTTCTGTTTTTTAAAATAAATATTTAGGTTCATTCCAATTAATTAAAAAATAGTTTAGTGTGTGAAAATAATAATTGATTGGCACTTTATTTTGCTTACCTACAAATTCATGCTTATCAAATGACAATCCTTACCATTTATCTAATTTGATCTATTAGTGGGATTAACCTAAGATTTAAAACGTAAACCTAAATTCATATTTTTCTTTTTCATTTCTTTTTTATGCACATATTTTTTGTCTTTTAATTCATTTTGTGTTTTTAATTCACGCTTTTTAATTGCCGCTTCGTTTTCATACGCGTCTTCGTTTCATACGTTGCTCGCTTTTCCTCGCTGCTTTCATCGCCGCTGGCCCATTTTCGTAATATCACTTTGTGATATTCAGAATATCACTTTGTGATTTTCTGAATATCACTTGTAATCTCATGTTACAAAAGATTAGTTGAAAATTACTTGTGATATTCAGAATATAACAAGTGATATTCTGAATATCACATAATATCACTTGTGATCATCTGAATATCACATAATATCACTTGTGATATTCTGAATATCACAGAATATCATTTGTGATACTCAGAATATCACTTGTCATATAAGTGATATTCTGAAACGTCGAAAACGGCCAAAAACATTTAAAAACGTATAAAACTTAAGAAAACGGATAAATATGCATGAAAACGGACGAAAACGTATGAAAGCGTAAAAACACGTATGAAAACGGACGAAAATGTATGAATAATGGACGAAAACGTAAGAAACCGGACGAAAAAGTATGAAACCGGACGAAAACGTATGAAAACGGGCGAAAACAGATGAAAACTTGTGAAAACAGACGAAACGTATGAAAGCGAAGAAAAAAACGTAAATAACCTAAATTTAAAAAAAAAAAAAAAAAAAAATGAATGAAAATTTAAAGAAAAAAGAAAATAAAAACGGTGAATAAAAAAAGTGAAATAAAAAAAAATAATAAAAAAAAATAAAATATAAATAAATAAATAAATAAATAAATAAATGAACTTGGGTTTATCCAATCTTAGATTAATAATCTTCACCTCAAATTATATGTGGTAAACACCAAAATAAAATTAAACATTTAAACTTTTCTATATGTATCTTCTTTTCTCGCTATATTTTTGAGATGTAAATGTGTATGATTTGGGGTGATTTTTTTAGAGATTACACTTTTTCTTCAAAATAGTTTTAATATTTTACAATTTCATATAGCACATACAAATAAATTTATTGCATAGTTAAAATTGTCGTTAAAAAAATAAAACATAATAAAACAAGATAAAATAAAACCTATTTGCGCAAAACCGTTCTTGAATTGATGAGCAGGCATTAGTTGATTAAAAAATTAGGAACAAACAAGCCAATATCTCATGGGCGTGGTTCATGCCCACGTTTCAAACATTCATGCTGCCACAATTCTTTAACGCATTCAAACATATTTTTAAGACTTAAAAAGATAGTAATATGTTATGAAAAAGATAGTAATATGTAAATGAGGATCGCTAGATTATTATTAAAAAAAAAAAAAAAAAAGCTTTTATTAAATGAGTTGACATTATTTGATTGATATATTTGGTTATAGTTTTTTTTGACTAAAATACACCGTTGGTCCTAAACTCATTCATCACTGCGATCGTAATTTACAAACCTTGCATTTATCATCGTGGGAAGTCCAAAACTTGGGTTTTTTAATGCCAAACTAGTCCCTTAACCACTAATGCCAAAGTCAATGTCCTGATTTGTCATGAATCGGAGTATTTTATCCATACACATTTATACTTTTGTTTCTTTTCGATTGTATTTTCTCTTCGTTTCTGCGTACAAATCACCATGAACACCTACAAATCACCATGAACACCTACAACGGAGGAAATGTCCGACGACAATACATGTTCGAAAGGATACACGCATTGGTTGTACTTGGACTTCCATGTCGAGTATCTCGTATTCACTGTTCTGCTGTTATGAAGCCTGCTTTTAGTATGAGCAATCTGATACCTCATGCTTAACGTGCTTTGATTATGAGCTATATCAAGACATCGCTTTACTATGCAATGTTTTAACACTAAAAGCGTTCATAACAACGATTTGGTATTCAAAGGTTTTTTTCAATCTGCTCATGCATATGATTGCCCAAGATTAATAGAAAGACAATATTGGATTAGATAAAAATACACATCCATCGACCATCTTTCATCTTCTTCAAGGTTTGGTTAAAGAACTTGGTAGTTGCATGTCTGCACTCGCTTTTCAACGCAAAAAAGGGTTTATTTTGTTTAATATTGATGCCACATTATGGTTCTATCATCTTTAGAGATCTGATCTACCTTGGTTTGTTTTTACAAGTTAACTTAAATAATCAAAATTGCCATACAAATCTTGAGCAGCAATCATTCAAATCCAAATCTACTTGAAACAATTGTATAATGTGAAACTGTAGTTAAGCATCTGTTACGTCTACATTAAACGCATAATTTCCTATTAAATAAACGCTATCGCATTTCCTATTAATTACGCGATAGCATCATTATCATCATATTAGTTCATGCATGGTTTTACATTTTACATTAAACGCATAATTTCCTATTAAATAAACGCTATCGCGTAATTAATTATTTTGAACATTTGATCCGACACTTCCAAAAATTATCCTGATATATTTTTATACTCATATTAAGATTATAAAAATAATATTATTAGTTTACCCGGTGTTTTAAATTTATTTTGTATATAAATTTTTATATTTATATAATTACTTGGTTTTGTAAATACTACTCTATAATTATTATTTCACTCAGCTTTTGTAAGGAATGTATTTTTATAATTTTATGACTTCAATATATTTTATTTTGATCCGTTAAAATTTATTTTTAGCTAACGCTACCCTAAATGCTTAAATAAATACACAAGTTACTAATTATCTTTAAATATCTACACATTCACCCTACACTTATACATTTAATTTATACAAAAAAAAAACACAACTCTTTTTATTTTTATATGATGGTCGACATTTACAAGGTGACTCACCACCTTTTGGTATCAAATATCTTAGTCTAGATACACTTATACTTGTATATTATATTATTACAAACCGACACATAGTTAACCTATTATCAAAGTGTGAAAAAAAAAAAAAAAAACTACTCTCATCCTTTCTTTCACTCTATCAACCGCCCAAGGGTGAGCCAAGACAAGGAGATCATATTTTTTTCAAGTCAAGTTAAATTCACAATTATAGTATACTCTTAATCAAGGTTTTGAAATAAAAACCTAGGGTATTAGGATAAACCCTTGTTCTTTAAACCTCATCAATTAACTAGTAAGCATTTCATGATCATATTTATTTTTCATATTCATACTTTGGTCATTTTATCATGCTTGAGGAAAAACATGCAAGTTATATGGTTATCTATCCACTTTAATTGTTTTTAAGTGCTATAAATGAATATTTATCATCCTATAATCATCCCTTGAAACATATCATTTTTTGATGATGTCTAGGAACCCATGACACCCAAAGAAGGTGTATGGTAGGTTTAGAATAGCTTTGGCGTTGGTTTGAAGTGGTTAGAATAAGTTTTACGCGAGAAAAATCCATTTCGACAACTAATTATAAAGGTCTGATCATTTCTGGGAAATCTGGAATTTTCGACAGTTGATAAAACTTTTTGGGCTAGATATTTAGAAAATATACTTTAAAACGAAAACGTGGCCGCTTGAATGGGTTAAAACGGAGTTATAACGAAGAAGTTATGATATTTTCAAGTTTAACGACGAAAACTATAAATTTCAGAAAATTCAGCATATTATTTTAACTTTTTACGAGTCAAAAATGAGTCTTAAGCGCTATAAAATGTGTCGACTTATCAAAAATATATTAGTATACTTTAATACGAAGCTAAGGACATATAAAACGTAGAAAACAGACTTGTAACGATTAAATTACACGCGTTTAAATAAAGTTGCCGTAACTATATTATATAAGCAAAACTAATATATTTCTATTAGACAAACATTACGGCCGCGAATGACCATGTTGAGGGTCTTTTATAACATTGATGTATTACTTTTTATAAAATGATGTCCTCTAGTAAAAGTAAGTTCGCCTAGCATATTTTCCAAAATGTCCAACCGTTCTTCAAGCGGAGTTGTAACGAATAAAATACGGTCACTCAAACTTTGCCGAAAGTTACCTTAAATAATATTTTTGGGTACAAGTACCATACTTTACCTATGTTTTTCTCCATGATCGAGACCTCTATGATAAAAAATTAAAAGCTAAAACTTTGAGATAATGATACAAGCTTCCCAAAACCGTTGAGTTTGTTTCCTGACACTCGATGTGCATTTCCATTTACGACTAGCTTCTAAGCCGTTTAGTCACTTTCATGAAATTGTCAAATGACATTATTTTACGACGAAAAGTTATAATTTCATAATAAATCACTAAATGACTATCGTAGGATATCGTTTCAACATAAATACTTGCAAAGTAATTTATAAATTGTCAACACGTTATAAGATTATTTTTCGACGATAAGTGTTATTTTCAAAAATTCACAAGTGGTATAGATATCATACGAATTGCATGCATAACATTGCATCATGACTTATTATATATCATATCATTCATAATAGGTCGCAGTTAGAGATTAGCCTCATTCAAAGATACTCACTTTTGTCATCGCATCATTGTACCAAGTGAGTTCATAGCCCCACTTTCTATTACTTAATTGTTTTACAAACTCTTGGGGGAGATACATGCTATATTTTTAATCGAACACAAATGCTTTGAACTGTACATTATATCCAAATGCTTTATTGTCACTAAGTATTCTATTGCCATGTTTGAAGTCCCTACATCATGCACCATTAGTCACTTGCGAGTGAGAGCGAATATTGTGAATAGGCCTATTGGAATTAACACTCCCGTTCTTATTGACCCAGCTAGGGAAATCGAACGCACTATATTTGAATCATTAAGGTAAATTGGCAAGTTTACCTATTAGGGTTGCGATGAAACGATTTTTACCAATTTCTATTGGTACGAGGTTTACGCTTTGGTTGTCATGAACTTAGTGAAATAAATGCTGTTTTGTTTTCAACGATGAGTGTGAAATAATGTAACTCACACTACGAATATTGTGTTTAAACGAATTAATTAAACCTATGGATTTCACTCAACCTTTGTGTTGACTGTTTTAAGCATGTTTTATCTCAGGTATCTAAGGCATACATTTCATGGCATGCATGTGGACTTATCATAGAGTCGTGGTGACGACGCGTCTCACTTGGGTTTTATGTACTTTAAAACATCGTTTGAATTGTAACAAATTTATTTCCGTACATGTTGATTTTCATTTGGGACCTACACTTTGTAAACTCTGATTGTTTTATTAAATCAAACATTGTGTTTTCCAAACGACACTTTAGGTCGTTCAATATAACTATGATTGTGATGCTATGACAGTCCATCCCCAGGAATTCCATCCGCCTATGAAAACAGTAATTTGGGGTGTGACATGATTGGCATCGAGCTTCAGCTTATAGAGAACTAGGTTGCATCATGACCCTAGACTATAACTACATCATCATAGCATCTCATCATTTCATCATAAGTGCATATTCACTTTACATGCGGTTTATACGCACATTTTTCGAGTTGTTTACTTTCATTTCAAATCGATTGTCACATGGATGCCTTTAAATACCCATCCCATTATCCTTTCCTCATACTCTAATGTGGAGAATGCCTTGTCATTCCCTATCACAATTTTAATATCAGCTGCTTCATCACCGATAACGCTCGAATGTCGATAAAACCTTTAAGTAGGGCAAAGTCACTCTACACACAATTGATCACCACCAACATGTCAAGTTACACGTTATTCACACATTAAGTCACTAAACCATCATACATTTGAAGCACTTAGAATCATACGACATCTCATAACCCATCTCCTAGATTCAATGAATGTGAATTACAGCCGCTTATTTTGTAAAATAACCTCAAATTTATTATCTCATATCACATCTCTTTAGAGCTTATTTTAACATAGGACTTGCTACATCTCACCTTTCCTCTTATTTTGAAGAAGTTATGGCACCGAAGAAAGATTCACAAGTTTTGACCTGCGGCTATGCAAAAGTATGTGAGGGATAGTATAGCCGAGGCATTAAGGACTGAAAGAGCAACAAGGGCGCCGCCGCCGCTGAGGTCGCTACACGCCGGCCGCTAGACTTTCACGCTGCCGAGGCTAAATACTTAAGAATCGCCGGCCGCCAGCTTGCTTAATGCCATAATCAATTGCCAATTTACTAGAATTGTGGTCGCCGCCGGAACGCCAGACTTGCCGAATCCCATGCAGGAATTGCGTGAGGGTCCGGGGTTCGGTTGTTCATATAAGGATTTTAAAAGGGAGACCCCACAAAGTTCAAGGGCAATCAAGGGCCAACGCTATGGTTCATGGTTTGAGAAAATGGAGTCCGTGTTTTCTATATGCAATTGCCCCCGGTGATAAGGTTAAGTTTGCTACAAGTACACTACTAGATGGGGCAATGTCGTGGTGGAACTCGTATGCCCAGCCTATGGGAATGGAAAATGCTTACAAGCTCACCTGGGAGCAATTCAAAGGTTTATTGACGAAGAAGTATTGTCCGCGAACTGAGGTGAAGAAGTTGGAAACGGAAATTTATGAACTAGTGACTGTTGGGTACGACATCAAGACCTACATTCGAAGGTTTCAAGAATTGGCTGCTTTATGTCCATCTATGTATTCGGACAACGAAAAACTACAAGAATCCTACTCGAGGCTTTCATCGGGGACTTCCCAAATTATTCAAGGTGATGTGATTTCCTTTGATCCACAAACGATTGAAGAATCTATTCTAGTATCTCAAAAGCTCATGGCACAAGTATTGAAGGGGGGAAACATTAACAACACCAACCGTAACAACAATACCAACAACCGCATTCAACTACAACAATAACCAAACAACAACAACAACAACAACGACAACCAAACTAACAACAACAAAAGGAAATGGGAAAATGACCAGGAAGGTTATAATAACAACAACCAAAACTGTAACACTAACCATCATCAACAAATGAATAGAAGGCAAGAAGTTGGAATGGTTTATGTTGCTGCACCAATAAGCGAGAGGTTATGCCGAACACACCCACTTTGTAATCGATGTAAGTTTCATCACTGGGTCCTTGCTCCCCAACTTGTGCCACAAGTGCCAAAAATCGGACACCTAGCCGTGGATTGTAGAGGTAAAGCCAGAGTCACATGCTTCGGATGTGGGGAGCAAGGACACTATCGGAATCAATGTCCTCAAAACCAAAGTCAACAAGTTGAAGGTGCTCTTGGGAAAGCATACATGTTAGAAGGTGAGAAGCTCAACGGATTTCAACAACGTGGAAGACCTAGAAGTTCAAACTAAATACCTTATTTCTCCTTATGTACTATGTTGTACTAAGTTTATGTCTTCCATCACCGATCCGATCTTTATAACTTAAGAAACCAATGTATTACTTTTGATAAACCACTCGTTGTAAAATATTCCCATCTATCTTACTTTATTTTCTTTTCGATTTGTTATCACTTACGAGAATTTTACTTCCTTTTACTTTAACGCACCATTTTAACTAATAAGTTTAAATCTTTGTAAACATTGAGAGTTATAACAACTAAACCGAACGTCACATTATCGCTCCTTAATTATACATAGCCTAGCTAACTATGTCTAATTATGGAGGGACCATGTTATGTTGGGAGCAGTTATTTATAAATCTTAGTGCAAGCAAAATTTCCACATATTCCAAAAAGTCAAAGTGTTACTCATGGGAGATTCATCCAATATTTTCTCTACTATGATGTTTTATACACTCTTAATCATCGATAACCGTAACGACACTACTTCATGTCTTCTCTCCTCGATATTCATCACAAACTCAAAAATTCGATAGATATAATTCAAACTGAATTGTGGATGAATTCTTGGAAATTTTGGACGAATGTGACAACTCGTAATTTCAGGTCATTTCACAAACTTTTGAAATTTTACTATTCATCTCGGGAATTTACTATTTATCGGTTACTATTCATCATTTTACTATTCATCGTTTTTCAAGTCGATTTGATATTCTGAGAACGTATTTCAAAATTTTACTATTCACGAAACACTATTCATTCCCGGAGAAAATCACTATTCATGATTCACTATTCATCATTTATCGTAAACTAGGTTTACGAGTATCAAATTCGCGTAACATTAGTGGTTTAGCTGCGAATTCATGAACATATCATCAAGGACATTTCATATAGACTAGGTTTAGTCTACATATCACTAGCATCATTATCATCATATTAGTTCATGCATGGTTTTACATTTTACATTAAACGCATAATTTCCTATTAAATAAACGCTATCGCGTAATTAATTATTTTGAACATTTGATCCGACACTTCCAAAATTATCCCGATATATTTTTATACTCATATTAAGATTATAAAAATAATATTATTAGTTTACCCTGTGTTTTAAATTTATTTTGTATATAAATTGTTATATTTATATAATTACTAATTTTCAGTAAATACTACTCTATAATTATTATTTCACCTCGCTTTGTAAGGAATGTATTTTTATAATTTTATGACTTCAATATATTTTATTTTGATCCGTTAAAATTTATTTTTAGCTAACGCTACCCCAAATGCTTAAATAAATACACAAGTTACTAATTATCTTTAAATATCTACACATTCATCCTACACTTATGCATTTAATTTATACAAAATACACAACTCTTTTATTTCTTATATGTTGGTCGACATTCACAAGGTGACTCACCACCTTTTGGTATCAAATATCTTAGTCTAGATACACTTATACTTGTATATTATATTATTACAAACCGACACATAGTTAACCTATTATCAAAGTGTGAAAAAAAAAAACTACTCTCTCATCCTTTCTTTTCACTCTATCAACACCCAAGGGTGAGCCAAGACAAGGAGATCATATTTTTTCAAGTCGTTAAATTCACAATTATAGTATACTCTTAATCAAGGTTTTGAAATAAAAACCTAGGGTATTAGGATAAACCCTTGTTCTTTAAACCTCATCAATTAACTAGTAAGCATTTCATGATCATATTTATTTTTCATATTCATACTTTGGTCATTTTATCATGCTTGAGGAAAAACATGCAAGTTATATGGTTATCTATCCACTTTAATTGTTTTTAAGTGCTATAAATGAATATATATCATCCTATAATTATCCCTTGAAACATATCATTTTGATGATGTCTAGGAACCCATGACACCCAAAGAAGGTGTATGGTAGGTTTAGAATAGCTTTGGCGTTGGTTTGAAGTGGTTAGAATAAGTTTTACGCGAGAAAATCCATTTCACAACTAATTATAAAGGTCTGATCATTTCGGAAATCGAATTTTTGAAAGTTGATAAAATTTTTGGGCTAGATATTTGAAAATATACTTTTAAAACGAAAACGCGGGCAGCTTGAATGGGTTAAAACGGAGTTATAACGGAAGTTATGATATTTTCAAGTTTAACGATTTAAAACTATAAATTCAGAAAATTCAGATATTATTTTAACTTTTACTAGTCAAAATGTGTCTTAAGCGTTATAAAATGTGTCGACTTATCAAAAATATATTAGTATACTTTGATTCGAAGCTAAGGACATATAAAACGAGAAAACGACTTGTAACGATTAAATTACACGCGTTTAAATAAAGTTGCCGTAACTATATTATATAAGCAAAACTAATATATTTCTATTTAGACAAACATTACTACGCTAATGACCATGTTGAGGGTCGTTTTTAACATTGATGTATTACTTTTTATAAAATGATGTCCTCTAGTAAAAGTAAGTTCGTCTAGCATATTTTCCAAAATGTCCAACCGTTCGTCAAGCGGAGTTGTAACGAATAAAATACGGTCACTCAAACTTTGCCGAAAGTTACCTTAAATAATATTTTTGGGTACAAGTACCATACTTTACCTATGTTTTTCTCCATGATCGAGACCTCTATGATAAAAAATTAAAAGCTAAAACTTTGAGATAATGATACAAGCTTCCCAAAACCGTTGAGTTTGTTTCCTAACACTCGATGTGCACCATTTTACGACTAGCTTCTTAAGGCCGTTTAGTCACTTTCATGAAATTGTCAAATGACATTATTTTACTAATTTAAAAGTTATAATTTCATAATAAATCACTAAATGACTATCGAGGATATCTTCAACATAAATACTTGCAAAGTAATTTATAAATTGTCAAGACGTTATAAGATTATTTTCTCGATAAGTGTTATTTTCAAAAATTCACAAGTGGTATAGATATCATACTAATTGCATGCATAACATTACATCATGACTTATTATATATCATATCATTCATAATAGGTCGCAGTTAGGGATTGCGCCTCATTTCGATACTCACTTTTGTCATCGCATCATTGTACCAAGTGAGTTCATAGCCCCACTTTCTATTACTTAATTGTTTTACAAACTCTTAGGGGAGATACATGCTATATTTTAATCGAACACAAATGCTTTGAATCAGACGTTATATCCAAATGCTTTATTGTCACTAAGTATTCTATTGCCATGTTTGAAGTCCCTACATAATGCACCATTAGTCACTTTGAAAGTGAGCGAATATTGTGAATAGGCCTATTGGAATTAACACCCGCTCTTATTGACCCATTTAGGGAAATCAACGCACTATATTGGAATCATTAATGTAAATTGGCAAGTTTACCTATTAGGGCTGCGATGAAACGATTTTTACCAATTTCTATTGGTACGAGGTTTACGCTTTGGTTGTCATGAACTTAGTGAAATAAATGATGTTTTGTTTTCAACGATGAGTGTGAAATAATGTAACTCACACTTTAATATTGTGTTCAAACGAATTAATTAAACCTGGATTTCACTCAACCTTTGGTTGACTGTTTTAAGCATGTTTTATCTCGTGTATCTAAGGCATACATTTCATGGCATGCATGTGGACTTATCATAGAGTCGTGGTGACGACGCGTCTCACTTGGGTTTTATGCACTTTAAAATATCGTTTGAATTGTAACAAATTTATTTCCGTACATGTTGATTTTCATTTGGGACCTACACTTTGTAAACTCTGATTGTTTTATTAAATCAAACGTTGTGTTTTCCAAAAGACACTTTAGGTCGTTCAATATAACCGTGATTGTGATGCTATGACAGTCAACCCCCAGGAATTCCATTCCGCTGCAAAACAGGTAATTTGAGGGTGTGACAATATGTCTAATAAAGACTTTCACCCGTTTTCAAAGAATGTACAAGGTGAGCCACATGCATCGATTCATCGACAAGTGTAAGTCAAAATTAAAACATATACCACATAGCACATAATTGATTTAATAATAATGATTGAGGTCTTCCCTAATTTTAGATCTATCAAAAATTTAGTGTATATCACTTAACCAAGTAAATCATATAATAAAAGCAAATCCATGACAAAACATGCATGTATTTAGCATGGATATAAATCACACTTAACAATTAATGCAATTAAACAAGAGTTACGTAATTTAATACACATAAAATTGCATGCAACCTAGGGTTTCTAATCCAATTAAAACAAAAGTTTACAAACCCTAATTAGGCACAAAATTACCCCCCAAAAATTAGGGTTTAGGTTTTGCAAACCCTAGATCTACACATACATTAACACAAGTTTATTTGACTTTTCAAATGTTTCAGCAATTAATTACTTGTTATACAAGTACTCGTGATGCCACTTTTAAGTTTAAGATATATGATAACAAATAAAACCATATAGACATCACATAGTACAAATTAGGTGGAGACTTAGAATCATAACAAGAATTAACTAACTAAAAATATACCTCTTTCAATTAGCTAGATCTCTTCAATAGAATGTGACAAAGTGGTTCTTTAACGTACCGAAAGTTATCCCTTACCGCTTTATAACTCAAACTAATTGATGTAACAATAGTGTGTTACACCATGTTCTTGTACACATACCTAATTAACAAACGAATTAAAGAGATTGCTAGATCTACAAAACCTTGTTTTAGAAAAACAAAACCAAACACCCTAATAAAAGGGTTGGCCGATTTATGCAAGAGAAAACAAATAAAATTTTTAGGTTAATGTGTGTGCACAAAAGTTATGAAAAACATTAACCCTAGCCTTTGTATATATAGTGAATGAAAATTTTAGGGAACAAGTTAGGGTTTGGGTTGTGTAACCCTCCCTGTGGCCTACCACATAGAAGCTCCCCAAGGGATACTAAAGGAACCAAATCTTTTCCATTTTAAGATTTTTCACTACTAGTCCTTCTGTTTACATTTAACTGTCGTTAGTTATTTTCCGTTAAATACTTAACGATCGTTAGTCGAGTTTTGTATAAAAATTAATCATAATCAATTAACATTAATTATTTAACTTTAATTTCATTCGTATGTGTGCAATCCGTGATCACGAGTTCGAATCCGGACATGCACGGTTTTATAAATATATACATTTCCAACAATTTGAACTTCTTTTCATTTTCTTTAGTTTGAACGGATTAGAAAGATAAAAGGGGGTTTAGACCCATCTAATAAACGGATTAGTCGTGTCAACGCATTTACGATCTCTCCATATAAATTTAATTTTAACCCGTATATTTTCGTGTTAATCGTTTTAGTATCCTATCCGTGTTAATAATGTTAATGTTTCTATACGTTTTGAAATTACTATTCTCTTGCAGATTTACATGATTTTCCATCATGTCGTTCAACTATATCCTCTAAGAGACCACGACCAACACCAAGTCAAATAACACATAAAGAAGTAAAATTAATGATACGAGCAGAAACCCTTGCCCATGTAAACATGTTGTTTCTAAACCATGACCATGATATGGGGTAACGATGCAAATGAGTGTGAGCCAAGACATTTCAGAAGGTATGTCAAAGGAACAAAACTTGCATCTCCCATTTGGTGTATGTATTCGACAAAACCTTTGCTATGATAAAAGCAAAGATTAAGCGTACAAGAATCCTAGAGTTCTTCTCTTTTGAGCTTTCTGTGGCGTACGCGCACGCTCCACAGCAAATGATTAGTCTACAACCTTGTTTTGGCGCTCAACTGATTCTACATTGGTGACTTTAGAGTGAACACAGTGGTGACAAATTGGGTCACCTGCGAAATCATCATGCCTCTCGCATCGACTTTCTCTCTCTGAGGCCAACGACCTAGTTGCCATAGAGTGACCTAGGATTTTTTTATTTTTTTTAATTCAAATATTTTTAAAAACAAAATTAAACTTCATTAATAAAAATACTTAAACATTACAACAATAAATAAAAACATAAACTAATAAAACGTAAACATAACAATACTTATTAAAAACAAAATAGGTGATGAAAAACTAATAATCTAAGTTGTGTCGTGCTTTGATTGTTGCCTTAAGTTGTTGAAGTTTTGTAATTGTCGTGAGGGCATATTTGGGTCGAAGTGTGTATTGTAGAAAATTAATTATTGTGTCCAAGTTTGATTGTAATCTTGCCGCTAATGCAAGTTGTCGGACGTTGGATCTCAAGTTTCTCCCTTTTGAACTCCTCGGCTCACCACCTGTTGCCTCTTGCGTTTCCACTCTTTTGCTTCAACTTTAAGTATTCCTCTTACATATTCTTATTTTTTTCCTTACTTGATGGCCTGAACTTGAAAAAGTTCTTGGCCATGTACTAACAAATGATTTAGGTGGCCCACGGAGAGGCGGGTGCTTTCTTCTTGGATGTGTCATGACCTTTTGGTCTTGATTCTCGAGTATCGTCCTCTTCAGAATCATCCGCATCTTGGGGATTAAAAGGACCTTGTTGACCCCGAGGTGGTTTCCGAAGTCTTGGATTTCTTCCGACTATTCGGGGTGAAAGAAGGCATCTCAACAGTTTTCCAAGCAGTATGCTTCCTCAAAACTTTCCAACACTCCTTCAATGTAAACTCATGCTTGTGAATCACACAACATTTTTTACAAGCTTTTTCATAGTCGTCTTCGTCATTCTCACCACTTCCGTGATTCTTCTTGATATTATCCATAATTGCACAAAAGAAACCAACCCTAGAACGAATCCTACCCTTCCATTTGGTCGTGATGGACTCGTAGGTTCTTTTTGAACCAGCTTGTTCAAAGTACGCTTATCACCTCCTCCCAAAACACATCTAGTATGCAATTTTCCGACACATGTATCCAAGCTTTACAAAGCACGACCTCTTTCTCCGTTGTCCATAGTTCGGCCTTTTTGTTGCAACATTCTTTCCCTTTTCCTTTGTAGCCCGTTTTGAACCCTTCTTTGATTTGACGGGTGACGTCTCTTCTACATCGTCTTCAAGAAGAATAGAACCGTGCCTTAACCTTGCCCCATCGAAGCATCTTGACTTGGGTATTGTTGAGACGGATAGTTTTGAGGAAGATATTGTTGAGACGAATAGTTTTGAGGAGGGTATTCCATAAAATCTTCAAAATCCATATCAAGATTAACACCATGAAGTGGTGAAAACGATTGATTTGGTTGGGAAGATTGGGATAAATCCATGTTAGGATGATATGACAACCCGCTTGGTGATTGGTTTCGATTGATTAGGACGTTCAATAACCTTTAAAACTCTCAAGTTGGGAAATATGAACGACTCTACGTAAATGGGTTTTGATTTTGGTTGGGTTGTGGTAGTCGTGTTTGATATTTAAAATCGGGTGCACAAAAACGAATACCCATTTTGGTGGTGGTGTTACACCTAATTCCAAACGGTGGATCGGTGAGAAATTCAAATTCGGGAATTTGGCTAAATCGATCGCCGGTTTTTGATGTGAGAGTCTTTTTTTGTGACATGATGAATATTGATAAGAAGTTGTTTGAATTGTGTTTAGAAATGTGTTTGAGATTGGTATTTATAATGTTGCAAGTGGTAAAGGTTTTTAAAAAAAAGTTTTTTTTTTTTTTTTGGTTCTTATGCCAAACGGTACAAATATTTTGCTTTCCAAATCGGTTGCCGAAGCAACCTAGTTCGACCAAAATACCATGCTCGACCGACCAAGACCCAACACCCACAATGGGGCAACCGATGCTCGACCGATCATAACCCACTAGGTCGACCGACCGACTGTGAGAAGCCTTAAGTAATGTTAATGCCTACTATTTACATATAGAGCATGCACGATCAGAACTAGCGTGACAAACAAAAAGAAAATACTCAAGAATCGCATGCTTGCAGTACCCTGTGATAATTTTTGACGGCAAATGTTGTTCATTTATACGATAGTAAATTATTTTGGCTTTTTAAACAATAATTTTAAAAAATGGCAATTTTGATTAAAATAACTAAACATTAGGATATGGTTATCTCATTAGATAACCTTTCTAGACTTTTCCAATGTTATAAAACAGCATCAATGTTTTACCATAACTAATTTCATAAAGTTGAAAAAAAATATCAATAGTGAAGTATGGATTAAATATTTGCATAAATGTTAAGTCAGTATATGTGTACGATAAGTTTGTGTTATAGAATAAAAAGCCCTATTAGAAAAGATTGTAAAAACATAATGCCTTATATTTCTTCAAGGCCCAAACACAGTTTGAGCAAAACACCAATAACCTAATCTAAATACCCTACTATTACTCTAGCACACAAACAACTCGGCCTACCACATTCTCCTCCATTTGCAGTCACACACTCCACCTACCTATATCTCCCTATTATACACAATAGATAACACACTCAACATATCCTCCCTTCATAACAAAAACGCAACTCCATAACAAACACAACCCGCGACACTGAAACATTATGTTTCTGCATAGTCTCGAACAACAAACAACTGAGATCTTTTGAGTCTTAGAGCTGGTAATAAACACCCTAAGTAAACGTACGAATACTATCACATCATCCATATATCTTCTTATTGGCTTCAAGATCCTTATGAGGGTCTCATCGTCTTGTAGGTATTTGTTGTAAAGATCATTGATGAGTGTTTGGTAGATCTATAAAGATCGGTTACTCTTGAAGTACAAAGAACACACTGAGATCTTTTGAGTCTTTGAGCTAATAAACACATTTAAATTTCTTTAACTACATCGTTTGATATAGTAGAGTGTAAAAAAAATAGACCCATTGAGAACAAGTTTTCCTGCTATACCTCGAACTATTCGGTTTGATCTTACAATCATACGCTTGGTTTAAATTTCTCACAACCTTACTATACGTACACCAAAGGGTTTGGAAATTTTCATTTGAATCTTGTGACATGGGGAGAGGTGTGAGGTGATATGGAATTGTTTGTGAGATATGAAATGGTTTGCGTTGATTTATATTCTGGATGCGGTTACTCTTTTTGATAATCATTATTGATAGTAATGATATTTAGCTGTTACATGTTTGTTATAATTATTTGTGTGTATGCAAGAAGCTATTGAAATGGGTTGTTACAAGTGATGAATGAGGGAGTAGTAGCTGAATTTTTAAGCCAATTCTTTCAGTAAATGTGAGAGTAAGTAAATGTGAGATTAATGGGTTGTTTCAGAATGAGAGAGTAGTAGCTGAATTTTAAGTTTTTTAATTATAGAATAGTGCTAAATGCATTATAAGATATTAATATTTGAAAAGTCAACATATATGCACGTGCAGTACATGCTTGCTCATATGCTCATATATACTCTCTCAGTCCTATATTAACTCTTCAGTTTGACTTAAAATTTTTTTTTCAACTTTCATTTTAAATATTTTGGTTCTTGTTATACTAGACGCAGTCTGCAGCGTTTAACGTGTTAATTCCGGCTTTTTGTAAAATCCCGACGCACACGTGAAGTTTTCTTTCAACAACGTATTTAGCGTCGATAATCAGGTTTTTTCGAATAACTATAATTCTCGATGCGTGGTTGCATAGCAGTAAATATACACTTTGTGCTTTCAAGAAAATTATGTTGGAAGTGATCTAAAGCTAAGTATATTTCTAATGTGATTATTTTAACTTTTAAGTTATTAAGATTTTAGTAATAAAATAATAGATTCAAGATAAAAACAACATTGGAATATTATGTACGACAATATTATATTGTAGTTTAGAGTGATAAGCCAACGCTACATGTGATACTCAGAATCGCCTTTTTCTTGTTTTGTCAAGAATTTAGGCAGTGATAACTTCTTTTACATGTGAAACGGCGTTTATTATTCCGCTTGTGATATCATGATTTTAAACTCACTCGGGAACTTACAAATTTAATATCACCATAATAAGATTGTCTTGTACTATCAATTTGCATAGATTTTTAAACATTGTTCAAAGCTATTTGTTTGGGGTACAAATAATTAATAACACAATCAGTTTATTTGTTTTATGAACTTGGGTTTATCCAATCTTAGATTAATAATCTTCACCTCAAATTATATGTGGTAAACACCACAATAAAATTAAACATTTAAACTTTTCTATATGTATCTTCTTTTCTCGCTATATTCTTGAGATGTAAATGTGTATGATTTGGGGTGATTTTTTTAGAGATTACACTTTTTCTTCAAAATAGTTTTAATATTTTACAATTTCATATAGCACATACAAATAAATTTATTGCATAGTTAAAATTGTCGTTAAAAAAATAAAACATAATAAAACAAGATAAAATAAAACCTATTTTCGCAAAACCGTTCTTGAATTGATGAGCAGGCATTAGTTGATTAAAAAATTAGGAACAAACAAGCCAATATCTCATGGGCGTGGTTCATGCCCACGTTTCAAACATTCATGCTGCCACAATTCTTTAACGCATTCAAACATATTTTTAAGACTTAAAAAGATAGTAATATGTTATGAAAAAGATAGTAATATGTAAATGAGGATCGCTAGATGATTATTTGATTGATATATTTGGTTATAGTTTTTTTTTTGACTAAAATACACCGTTGGTCCCTAAACTTGTCACTGCGCATCGTAATGGGACAAACCTTGCATTTATCATCGTGGGAAGTCCAAAACTTGGGGTTTTTAATGTCAAACTAGTCCCTTAACCACTAATGCCAAAGTCAATGTCTGATTTTTGTCATGTAATCGAGGGTATTTTAGTCCATACACATTTATACTTTTGTTTCTTTGATTTTCTTGTATTTTCTTCTCTTCTTGTTTCTGGTACAAATCACCATGAACACCTACAAATCACCATGAACACCTACAACGGAGGAAATGTCCGACGACAATACATGTTCGAAAGGATACACGCATTGTTTGTACTTGGACTTCCATGTCGAGTATCTCGTATTCACTGTTCTGCTGTTATGAAGCCTGCTTTTAGTATGAGCAATCTGATACCTCATGCTTAACGTGCTTTGATTATGAGCTATATCAAGACATCAGTCTTTACTATGCAATGTTTTAACACTAAAAGCAGGCTTCATAACAACGATTTGGTATTCAAAGGTTTTTTTCAATCTGCTCATGCATATGATTGCCCAAGATTAATAGAAAGACAATATTGGATTAGATAAAAATACACATCCATCGACCATCTTTCATCTTCTTCAAGGCTGGTTAAAGAACTTGGTAGTTGCATGTCTGCACCTCGCTTTTCAACGCAAAAAAGGGTTTATTTTGTTTAATCTTGATGCCACATTATGGTTCTATCATCTTTAGAGATCCGATCTACCTTGGTTTGTTTTTACAAGTTAACTTAAATAATCAAAATTGCCATACAAATCTTGAGCAGCAATCATTCAAATCCAAATCTACTTGAAACAATTGTATAATGTGAAACTGTAGTTAAGCATCTGTTTTTACACTCACAAAGCAAATAACAAATGAACATACTGACAAATTAATTTATGAAGTAACAGGGGATTGTTGAGACTGAACTAAACACCTTTACTTGTACATACAACTTCTATCAACATGCCTCAAATTGCTTGGTTGCAACTCAAATGGAGGAGATATGCGTCTTTTTGTCTCGAGCTTCATGAAATATAAAGAGACTAAGCTTAACACTCGCACCCCGAAGATCTTTGTTGTTGCCCACCCCCCACATCGATAGTGTCCGGAAGGTAGCTTTATCCACAACAAAAAGTGAAAAGAAAAAAATGTTAGCCTCATTGTTTACATAATCCTACTTGCCTCCTACAGGTCAAATGGGTAAGCTATAAACTTGGCTAAAGAAATGGTTGAACAAGTGAAGCGGGTCAAAAGTAACCCAAAGTGGATTTACAATGCCCAAACCTGCTAAATGGTTTTATTTTCAAAAACTAGATTATCATGGTAATCATACTTAAAAAATCAATATTATTAATTCCAAGAAAAGGAAAGACAAAAAGAATTTACTAGTTCAGCCAGACCAACATATGACCCGTAAAAATTTACATGTTTTTACCCATTAATCAAGCCACCCATTTTTTACCTTTTGGTTTCATTTGTTTACAGTTACACCATTTTATTCCTTTCTATTAGGTAATGGAATATATGTTGTGACACAATTCATAGTAAAGTCAACGTCAAATAACCAAAATGAATACATGCTTACATTTCTTCCTCTGGCTCATTCTTAAGAGCATTTTTGGCTATGCACTCAAAAGCAGCATCAACATTAAAACCCTCCTTCGCAGAAGTTTCAAAGTATGGAATATTTCCTTTCGAAACACACCATGCTCTTGCTTTCTTCTCTGATACCTGTAATTTAGGAAAGAACACACTGTAACACGTACTGAATAACTAAAAAACGGCAATGGCAGTTGAAAGTTGAAACAATCATATTAAGTATTACAGATTGGAATAAAAAGAGTATATATGAAAACTCATATCAAGTATTACATATTGGAATAGAAAATGAGTGATCACACGTGATGGACTTCAAATTAAGAAGGAAGGTAAAGAAGAAAGATCATCTTACCACTCAACTATTGCCTCCATCAACATCTACCTTGTTCCCTAATACAACAAATGGGAAGTTTTCTGGGTCAGAAGGGCTAGCCTGAATTATGACAAAATTTGGTTAGTAAAATAACAAATAGGGAGTAGATTGCGTTGATACTATGCAGTGAATAAGTGATCAGGACTTTTACCTGAATTAGAAACTCTTCTCTCCAACTGTTAAGGTTGTCAAATGACTTCTTGACATTGACATCATGCACAAGAACACAGCAATCTGCACCACGATAGAATGCCACACCAAGGTTTTGAAACCTTTCTTGTCCTGCTATATCCCATATACTTATGCGTGTATCCTTTCGAACATGTATCGTCGTCGGACATTTCCTCCGCTGTAGGTGTTCATGGTGATTTGTACCAGAAACAAGAAGAGAAGAAAATACAAGAAAATCAAAAAAACAAAAATATAAATGTGTATGGACTAAAATACCCTCGACTACATGACAAAAATCAGACATTGACTTTGGCATTAGTGGTCAAGGGACTAGTTTGGCATTAAAAAACCCAAGTTTTGGACTTCCCACGATGATAAATGCAAGTTTTGTCCCATTACGATGCGCAGTAACAAGTTTAGGGACCAACGGTGTATTTTAGTCTAGTTTTTTTGTTTTCTTTTTTATTGAACCAATTAAACAATGCCAACCCATATTAAAGAATGTTTTATGAAAGTTTTTGTTGGATCTAGCAATTCTTATATGTTATTGATACCCTAAATAATTAAAATACGCCGTTGGTCCCTAAACTTGGCAAAACGCTTCGTGATGGGACAAAACTCGGCCTTATCATCGCCAGAGGTCTAAACCTTGGCCTTTAAATGCCAAAATCGTCCCTTGACCAAGATTGGGATAGTCAAACCTAATTTTCTGGATTTCCTTCGAGGGTATAATAGACCATTCATATTTTTGACCCAACCTTCAACCCAGGGACCAATTGTGAGTATGGCTACTAGCCGTTTCTTCCCTGATACGCTTGCATTTAATTTCGCGGGAACCAATACACCCACCCAACAAAAAACTTTACCAATCATAATACACCATTATCCAGAAACGTTAAACTGAAAATCGAAATCAAGAATATAAATCCTCATTTCCAGAACTCAAAAGACCAACCCAACTTCCAACAAAACCATGTCGATCGGTCGTATTAGCAACATGCCAGATGAAGTGATCACTAACATTTTAAATCGGTTGCCTTTGTTAGAAGCGGTGAGAACCTCTAGTTTAGCGTGAAACTGGAGGTCTAAGTGTACTTTGCTCACCGATGTCATAGTTGATGAGGATTTTTTTTATTATTTAACATATGAGTTTGATGGGAGGCTTGTTACTAGATTCTTAAATCGGCTTATGGGTCCAATAAGAAAGTTTGTCTTCGCTGTAGAGCCAAGATCAATGATTGGAATAGACAACTTTCATTATAAAGAGATTCGTGAGTGGCTCTTGTTTTTGGTTGAGCATGGAATTGAGGAGCTGATTATTATAAACTGGTATGGTGACCCGTTACGTTCCCAACCCAACTTTACTCTCGTAGTGAGTTGAAACATCTGGTACTTCATGTTTGTTCTTTGGCTTCTCTGGAATATTTTTATGGCTTTCCAAATCTACTGAGCTTAGAATTGATTCATGTCAATTTTCTAAGCGGTACAGTTTGGGACTTTATTGCTGTTTGTCCCTCACTTGAGTCTCTTAAAATGAATCGTCCTAGTACAAACGAGATGAGACTAAGGGATATTGCAAATGTTAGGAATTTGAGGAAGTTAGATTTGAGATTCGGTCGTTATAATGTTGTGACGACAATCACAAGTTCACAACATCCGATATCTTTCAGCTGACAAGACTTCAAAATCTTGAGACCCTTGCATTGGATTTTGATGATTGCACGGTAAGAACAATTTGAGTTTTACACTTATGATTTTACAATGTTAAAGAAATGTGTAACAGTAATGACATTTAATCTTTAAAACTTGTTGTAGTTGATACGGGAAGCTAATTCTAGGATGAATGTGCCCTTTCTATCCCTGATTAAACTTAAGTTGTCTTATGTCGATTTTGGGAATATTGTTATGTTATCGTTCATCAATGAAATGATTCGTGGATGTCCAAATTTGGAAATGCTGGATACCAGAGTAAGTGTTTTGGAGTAATGCATATGTAGCAAATAAACATTCCTAAATTGCCATGTTTGAGTATCTCTCAACACTATTTGATTTTTCAGGCTGCAAACACGCTTAGTGTCCTACCTTTGGAAAATTTTCCCAATGTTGTAGGCAAGTAGTAAAACACATTCACCATGGCAAGCTACAGACTGTGGTGTTTCGAGCTTTTCTCAGAACAGAGCATGAATTAACTTTAATAAAGTTTATACTTGCGTGTTCCCAGTCCCTAAAGTCAATGAATATCAGGCTCAGCTATAGGAGTCATGATGGGAATGAAAATATCAACAACAACTGGGAGTCTCCTAGGAAGCTGTTGAAACTCCACCGAGCTTCCCCCACAGTCGTGGTAGAATTATTTGAGTGGTTGTAGTTTATGTATGGGTTGAATACCCTATGACAATTAATGTTGCAAAATTGTTTTGGTATTTTGGTACACTATTTGTTTATATGGTTTGGTTAAAATTAGCTTGTTCATATGTTGTTGTTTGTGCGTATTGTAGGTGATGCAAGTTTGACAATAGAAAGTCAAACTTTCATTTAGCATTTCAATTTGATTGTGGCAATTTGATTGTAGGTAGTATTTGCAATTTGACTATGTAAAGTCAAAATTGCAAAACCATTACTCAATATTTGACTATGTAAAGTCAAAATTGCAAAACCATTACTCAATATTTGACTTTGTAAAGTCAAAATTGCAAAGCCATTACTCAATATTTGTTTTGGAGTTTATTGATAATTTGATATGTTTTAGAAGTTTGACTTAACAAAGTCAAACTTCTAATGGTTTTGTGTTGTTTAATCTTCAACTAAGTTGTAGTATACGTAAGTTGGCAACTTGAGGGATCAATTGTGTATTCTAAACAAATTCAGGGACCGAGTGTGAAAAAAAAGTAACTATTGGACCCTTGACCGTCTCTTACAGGAGACGATATTAACTAGTGCACACCAACCGATAAACTCATCCACCACTTTTTCCACACACAAACAATTTTCCAATGGCAGATTTCCCCATTTTGAATGAACTCATGGAGGTTGCTGATTTACCAAATTTGAATGATCGTATGGCTATCTGGTTTGAACAAGAGGCTGCCCAAGAAGGGATTCTGAAGAAGCTAGTTCTTCAGTGCATTCAGCATCTGAAGACAGGAATCATGAAGCGTATGGAGTTGATAGAAGAGAATGAAGCTCTGGGACCTCGGGGAATTGCGCTTGGATCGGTGTGGATGCTGACGAAAATTCAGTCGAGGCACACACACCAACTTGCCCAACTCATACAGATTGTTGGTGAAACAGATGAAGCTATTCGTTTTAACCAAGATTTTGTTAAGAAAATGGTGAAGATAATGCCCTAATTTTGGGTTTTTCATGGGGTAGATAAATGCGGTCTTTTGGGTGATAGTTTGGGAATATAGGTTGCTAAAAAGGGTATGTAAATTAGATTTGATGTAGTTGTTTATGATCTTTAACAGACTTTATTAATGATAAAATATCATCTTGGTTATGTGTTGTTTTATCTCGTTTGTATTGTGATATTGGGTGTATTTTAGTCTAATTAGTATCAACAAAACCAAACATCCCTTGTATCGAAACCAAATGTTCCCCTTGTATCAGCAAAACTTTAATCAAAACCAAACACCCCTTTATCAAAAAGCAAAGGCAATGGTTTAAAAAGATGTGTTGAAAATGCAAATACTTTAGCACTAAATCATAATATATCACCAAACATCCCTTGTATCGGTTAAACCAAATGCCCTTTTATCAGCCAAAAGTTGTTACAAAGAAAACCAAAACCCCCGTATCAGCAAAATTAGAGGCAGTGGTTTAAAAATACGGGTTGAAAATTCAAACGCTTTAGCAGTAACCAACAATGTATTAACAATGGTGTATTGTAACATCTTGAATTTTGACTTACCCAAGTCAAACAAACTTATGAAAGGCAACAAATT
Organism: Chrysanthemum makinoi; assembly: GCA_910596185.1. Lineage (NCBI taxonomy): Eukaryota > Viridiplantae > Streptophyta > Magnoliopsida > Asterales > Asteraceae > Chrysanthemum > Chrysanthemum makinoi. Next base: position 112,446,268 of record OU343224.1, on the reverse strand, counting down.
GTAACTTACTATTGTGGTATGACTTGGGTAAGTCAAACCTATTAAGAAATGCAAAACGATTTCAAACACAATTACTTAAATAAGAACCCAATTTTTTATTCATCGATTTCATGTTGTCAAGAACTACAAATGTTTACTATCATCTAAACATACACTTAGCTAGACCCACAACTCTCCCTATCATCATTTTCCTTCTTTTCCTTCATTTCCTTAAAATATTTAAGCAAAATTTCTAGATTTTTAATCCTTTCTCCCAAATCGTTAAACTTTGATAACAAGATGTCAGCCTCTTCCTTCTCCTTCTTAACACCCAAACCCTTTTCATTTGGGCTGCTTTCCTCAACGAACTCAACAAAGCCTTCCCCTTATCGTTTTGTGCCATTATTGTCTTTTTTTTTGCTTTGGGTAGAATGTGTGTTGATTGTATTTTAGGGTTCAATGTTGGTCGTAGCCGATACATATATGGTTGAAGGTTGGGTTACATTTTAACTAGGTTGGGTCAAAAATGTGAATGGTCTATTATACCCTCAAAGGAAATCCAGAAAATTAGGTTTGACTATGCCAATCCTGGTCAAGGGACGATTTTGGCATTTAAAGGCCAAGGTTTGGACCTCTGGCGATGATAAGGCCGAGTTTTGTCCCATCACGAAGAGTTTTGCCAAGTTTAGAGACCAACGGTGTATTTTAGTCATTAAAATAAGTAACACTTCTCTTAACGTTTTTTATTTATATAATTCTATTATAAAATATATTATAGCTTAGGCAAAACGATGTCGTTTTGCATGTATTAAAATACTAATTTTGTTTATAATACTGCTAACTTTGTGGGTTTTTGTTGGGCTGAGTTTGGCTCGACCCTGTGGTTTTCTTTTTTCTTTTTTTTTAGATTTGCACATGCTAAAAGCCCAAACTATAAAATATACGAAAGCCCAAAACGTACAAGTTTCCAGCAATAATATAGATAAAATTAAGACACGCACGCCACCGCAGCAACGCTCGGGCGCCTCCCCACTCGTTTTTATTATAAGCTGCGAAATATAGAATAGTAAAAGTAGTAAAACATAAAAATACAGAGCCTAAAAAAAATGTTTTGCCCTGTTAATAAAGTGAGTAAAACTACCGAAAAAATGTGGAACATAAAATATAAATTTTGACAAGTTAAAAGTAGTAAAAGACAAACGATACAGAACAAAAAACATAAAAAAAAAAAAAAAAAAAAACTATCTTGTTTTGTCAAGAAAATGGGTAAAGGGAGTGGTAGTACCCAATTTACCCAATTGATTGTTTTGCCAATCTATATCAATTATGGTCCTCCCGTAGTTAAATTCATATTCTTGGTTTAGGTCCTTCCAATCACCCCGAGATGAATCATCAGACGATATCTAATTTAGTTGATCAGTCAAACCATCAAACAATGTTTAGTTTAATATAGACTAGACCACTTAGTCCATATATATAGCCTATACACAAGTAATCTTCTAGGCCATTGGTCCATGTACCTATCGGACTACAAGCATTTATTAAGTCTTGTCAACTAATCTATGTGATTTATCTATGGTGTCCACTTGGTCCATGTAACACCTACTCTTTCCCATTTGGTCCATGTTAGAGAGCACTATGCTAACTTAAGTGTTCTCGTAATATACATCCAATATAACATAAGATTTTTGACTTTCCACCACTGAATATCGCCTATCTAACAAAACCATTTGTTTCCCTACCATAAGTCTAACGTTACAACCCTTGTAAAGACCTCTTAGATAGTTGTTCCTAGGTGCTTACGCCAAAGTGGTGGAGGTTTGATCTAGTCTCAAGCTTATGGTAATCTATGTACTATGCCAGGTAATGAGTGTTTATCTTCCATTTCCATTTATTATATTTCATATAAACCCAAGAGATGAGAGAATCTAAACACCCCTTATGATGTGCTAGTGTATAATTTCCGTGCTTGTTATGACTATTGCGATGCTTTTACTTGTTATGAATTATTCTAAACCCATGCTTCATGCCCCTTAACTTATAAATTGATTGGCCAAAAGCACATTTGCTTGAGGACAAGCAAATACCAAGTGTAGGGATATTTGATAAGGATTTAAAACGTACGCTTTTAGAGGGTCATTTAAGCCCTTAATCGACCACTTTGTTAATACAAATAAACCGTAAAAACGTTTATTTATATTTTACGATCTTCTAATTTTTTGTCGATAACAAACGTAAAATCATTTTAACGAAACAAATAAAATACGTAAATGGTTTGAGCCAATAGTTTATTAACACACTTACGTTTTCACATAAAACACTAAACAAGTAAAAGTGATTTTATGATTTAGTAATACATATGTACAACAAAAAGTGTTTACATATTGGGTAAATATATACATAACTAATATGTATTATAATGGGTAAATATAAAAGGTTAGAAGTTTAAATTATTTGACTCATTGACCAAATACATTGAATGTAATTGGGTAAAACTCAAAGTCCATGACCCATACCTATGGAGCATAACCCATAACCCATTGCATGACATCATGCATAAGTCATAAATGGATATTATCTATGACCCATGGTTTTAACCCATGACCCATGGACTAGATGCATTGCATCTTGTAGATACATTGTATCTACTTGGATACCCATGGTCCAAAGTCTAGGACCCATGATGTTGGGAATTCTGCTAAGTTAGAATTCTGCTGATGTTACTGCCGAAGAGATTCTGCTGAAGTACACTGTTTCTGCTGAAGAACAGAATCTGCTGAAGTGATAATGTATATCTTATTTAGTTTTATGATTATACATTTCTTAGGAAACAAGTTAGGGTTCCTTGATTATAAAAGGAACACAATAGTATGATTGATGTAACGAATTGAAAAACAAAGTTTTAGTAATATAAAGATCCATAGAGGATCAACGTGTTCTTAGTTATTGTGTTTGTGCTTATATTTGATTTTCTGCTAAAGAATATAAGTCGTAGAGATTGTCTATTAGTTTGCTTGTGATTACATAAGTAATACTAACGATCTGCGAGTGCTCAAGATCTATCAAGGTCTTCAGTTTCTACAAGTGGTATCAGAGCCTCGAGAGAGTCTCTACGATACTAAGAACAGTCTTTCATAAACACTCATACAACCAACAAATCATTCACCATGCCTGGATCACAAAATGATATTGAAATCACCAACAACCAGAACACCACCCATCTGCAACAACTAAGTCTCTCGAACAGTAACGCCAAGTTTCCTTATCTAAAAAAGGAGGAATACGATTTATGGGCAATGAAGATGCAAAACTGGATTTCCAACATTGATTGGAATATGTGGGAAGTTGTTAGGAAGGGAAACAACTTGAAGCGGACTACCACAGATCCTGATGGTAATCTTATTCATGTACCTCCCAAATCTGCTGAAGAATTGTTGGTGGTTCAGAGAGAAACCAAAGTTAAAACCATTCTTCTTCAAGCTATTCCTGAGGATCACTTGAGTGATTTTCACTTCATGAATGATGCAAAGGATATTTGGTTGGAAATCAAGGCTAAGTTTGGAGGAAACGAGGAGTCTAGGAGAATGAGAAAATCGATGCTAAGACAACAGTTTGAAGATTTTCAAGTCTTTGAAGAAGAAGGAATTCACAAAGGCTATGACAGGTTTCACAAGATCTTAAGTCAGTTGAATCAGCTTAAGGCAAAGCCAGATAATGAAGATTGCAACTCAAAGTTTTTGCGATCTTTACCTCAATCCTGGTTACAAGTAAGCATTGCCTTCAAAACTAAAGGTGGACTTGATATGCTTACATTTGATGAGCTATACAACAAACTTAAAGCTCTTTAGCATGATGTCAGAAGTCCATTCCGTTCATCATCTACTGCTAGTCACACAGCCTTTATTGGAGCCTCCACTCCAAAGATGATCCATGCTCCAAGTCCAACTTACTCATCATCATCTTACACTACCACTCCATCAAGTTCTCAATCTACAACTAGTGGTATAATGGAAGATGTGCTTGGATCCTTCTTTGCTGACTATGATCCTCAGCAGGAACTTACATATGAGGATTTTGATCAGGTAGATCCTCTAGAGATGGAAGAGATGAAGTTGAAGTGGCAAGTAGCTATGCTCTCTATGGACATCAAGAAATTTGAGCGTAAGGCTGGGAGGAAGTTTGGTTTCCAGGGAAGAGATCCAGCAAGGTTTGACAAGAAGAAGGTCAAGTGCTTTACATGTCATCAGATGGGTCACTTCTCCAGAGAATGCAAGGATAGGAAGGCTGGAGATGAGGTGAGATACTCTTCCTATCAGCAGAATCAAAGGGATGCTGGAACTTCAAAGCCTAGATCCTCAACTGCTATGGTCACTTTGGATGCCAATGTCGACTGGAAGTCACATGAGTCCGAGAATGATGATGGTCCTGGTGGTGATAATATTGGGTTGCTAGCAAGCTGTACTTCTGAAGATAGGCATGATCAGATTGCCTTGATGGGCATCTCTCAGGTACAAAATTGTTTGTTTGGTTGTAGTGAACGTTATAATGAACTTAAGGAAGCATATGATATTTTGAAACCTAAGTATAATGAATGCTATGTTGAAGTTGAAGCTTATAAACATAGTTTAAAAACATTAGAAAGACAAAAGTTTTGGTTTCAGAAGAATCAAATTGCTTATGATGAAAAGATTAGGGTGCTAGAATGTGATCTAGAATGTACAAAAAATGAATTAAAAAGGTCTGAGAAATTGAGAGCTGATGTGGTGTCTGAAAACAGTGTGTTGAAAGAAAAACTAGATGCTGAAATAGCTAGACATAAACAATGGTTAATATCTGGTGATAATCTAGCTAGAGAGATCTATGGTAGTCAATCTGAGACCTCTGCTATTGGTTTAGGTTTTAAAAAGTATGTAGGATTAGAAGCTAGACATGATGGACGTAAAACTACACCAGCAGGCTTAGCTAATTATGTTAAAGAAGGTGACCTACATGCTGTACGTGGATCTATTAGAGGAATACCTATGCCAGTTGACCTTTCCATTACTATTGACTTTGATGGATCACACCATCTTTATGGCAAAAAGTCAAAAGACTTGCCGACCCTGATTCTTCATCTAATGATTTTGTCTCTTGCTCTGACAGTGACAAATCTTCTGATCAAGGGTCTACTTCCTATGCCAGCTGTGATTCAAGTGATAAGTCAGACCTACCCAAGACCTCACCTATGCCTGCACCCAAGCCTACCTACAAGCCTTTAAGAGTTGCTGCTGAAGATTCATCTTCCAAGCCAGTTTCCTCTGAAGACTTGTCTTTTAAGTCTTTGCATAATAATAATGTTAAAAACAATTCCTTTAATGTTTATGGTTTGAATACTTCTGCTTGTAATAGAACATCTTTTGGTTTGAATAAATCTTCTAAACAGAAAAAATGTTTTGTGTGTGGAAGTAAATTTCATTTAATTAAGGATTGTGATTTTCATGAACAAAGAATGGGTGTATGTGCTGGGAAATCGAGACCAATGTGGACTAATGTTAATGTTATACCACCTTATATTCCACAAGCTACTCATAAACCTTCTCCTTGGAGAAGATCTGTAGCTAGACCATATGTGCAACCAACTAGTTCATACTTTAAAAATGGTTATTGGCCTGGATATGCTGACTCAATGAATGATGGGAAAGGTTATTGGAATACTGCTGTGAAACCCTTAGCAGGTTGTTCTTGGCCACAAAGGGGACCTAAATTTCAATGGAAACCCAAGAACAATGGTGGATCTTATAAATCTGCATGGCCTTAATCTAAAGATCCACAAGGCAGGTTCAAGTCAGTTATGACTTGAGCCTCAATAGTGTACTAATTTTTGTATATTTTTGTTGTTGTTGTAGGATCATCCTCTGAAGCACAAGGAAGTTGGCATTGTTGATAGTGGTTGCTCTAGAAGCATGTCAGGAAATAGAGATATGATGCATGATTTTGTACCCCTTGAAGGAGGAGGCAATGTGACATTTGGTGGAAGTGATGGTAGAATCACTGGGAAAGGGACCATCAAAACACCTCAACTGGACTTTGAGAATGTGTACTATGTCAAGGCACTACAACACTTCAACTTGTTCTCAGTCTCACAAATCTGTGATACAAAGAACAAAGTACTCTTCTCTGAGGATGAATGTCTTGTGCTGTCTAAAGACTTCAAACTTCCAGAAGATACATCTATTTTGCTGAGAGTTCCTCGTACTCACAATCTATACACATTCAACTTAAATGATGTACAACCAGAAGGTGATTTAACTTGTTTGGTGGCTAAAGCATCCCTGGATGAGTCTACAAAATGGCATAGAAGGATGGCATATGTGAATTTCAAGACCATTAACAAGCTATCTAAACTGGGTCTTGTTGAAGGACTTCCTTCTAAAGTTTTCACCAATGAACATAACTGTGTTGCCTGCAACAAAGGAAAGCAACACAGAGCCTCATACAAAGCTATTCATATAGTGAGCCTTATTTCGAACCTCTTCGTTGCTTCACATGGATCTTTTTGGTCCAACTCAAGTCAAGCATAGATCACAAGTATTTTTGTCGGTTATTACTGATGACTTTAGCAGTGTTTTGTTGGGTATTCTTCTTGAGGACTAAAGATGAAACCTCTCCAGTTTTAAAAGAGTACATTACTCTTGTTGAAAACCAGCTGAACAAAAAGGTTAAAGGTATCCGGTGTGATAATAGGACAGAGTTCAAGAATGCTATTTTGATAGAACTCTGTAAGTCTAAAGGAATCAAAAGGGACTATAGTACTCCAAGAACACCTTAACAAAACGGGGTGGCTGAAAGAAAAAATAGGACCCTGATAGAGGCAGCAAGATCTATGCTTGCAGACTCTAAGTTACCCACCATGTTTTGGACTGAAGCAGTTGGCACAACTTGTTATGTTCTAAACAGGGTATCTATCACTAGACCTCAATTTAAGACACCTTATGAACTTCTATATGGGAAAGTTCATGTTATTCATTACCTTAAACCTTTTGGTTGCCAAGTGACTATTTTGAATACTAGTGATCCACTGGGTAAATTTGATGAGAAGGCTGATGAGGGTTATATTGTGGGTTATTCGGCTCATAGTATAGCATATAGGGTATACAATTTGAATGCTAAGAAGATTGAAGAGACTTTGAACCTGAGATATCTAGAAGACAAGCCTAATGTTCAAGGACAAGGTCATGTTTGGTCATTTGACCTTGATTACTTAACTGACTATTTGGGTTATTCTAGACATGTGGCTAACCAAAATGCAGATTCACAAGTATCTCCCACTGACAGTGCTGCTACCATGAATGCTGATTGTGATAGTGAGTTTGAGGATGATGAGCATCCTATTGTTGTACCTTCTTTCTCCCCTAACAATTTTACAGGTGACACTTCCAAAATTTCTACTGCTGAGAGTGAAGATGAGTCCAACTATGCAGAGGACCTTGCTAGACTTAAGAAACAGGAGTATGCAGCTAATATAGAAGCTTAGAGGAATGCTGAGGAGAGTGCACGAGAAGCAATCAGTGGAAATCACATTTCTGCTGAAAGTAATCATGTTTCTCCTATCATCACCAAATTTGCTGAAGGTGATGCTGTTTCTACTCCCATTTCTACTAGAGTGTCCACAGACTTTGGAGATCCTTATACACGTTTTCCAAGACCCTCAGATCTTGGTAATCATCAACCCAAAGCTAGAGTCTTCACCTCACCTTCCTATGATACTGATTTTAAACCAACTGTGACTAATCTTGATACATCCATTGATGTAAACACCACTTCTACTAAAAGGATCAACATTGCTCATCCACAGTCAAATATTATTGGTGATCCTCATGAACCTGTTAGAACTAGAGGCACAGTAACAAGTTCTAAATATGGTCAAGTGGATTTTATCTCTTATGTCTCCAATCAATAAAGAGACAATCACACAGACTATGATCATTGTCTGTTTGCCTGCTTTCTCTCTCAAGTGGAACCAACCAGTGTTACTCAAGCCTTGGAAGATTCAAGTTGGCTTGAAGCAATGCAAGAAGAGATGCAACAGTTCCAAAATCAGCAGGTTTGGATATTGGTCCCACTACCTGAAGGGAAATATGCTATTGGGACAAAATGGATATTGATAAATAAGAGAGATGCAAGGGTGTTGTCATTAAAACAAAGCAAGATTAGTAGCTCAGGGGTATAGACAAGAGGAGGGGATTGATTATGATGAAGTGTTTGCACCTGTTGCTAGAGTAGAAGCCATACGGATATTCTTGGCTTATGTATCTTACATGGGTTTCATGGTATATCAAATGGATGTTAAAGGTGCATTTCTGTATGGTGAAATAGAAGAGGAGGTTTATGTCACTCAACCTAAAGGATTTGAAGATCCAGATCATCCACATCATGTTTACAAAGTAGTTAAAGCTCTCTATGGACTACATCAGGCACCAAGAGCATGGTATGCTAGGCTTTCATCATTTCTGCTGAAGCATGGCTATAGGAGAGGTGCCATTGATAAAACACTTTTCCTGAAGAAGAATTCCACAGACATTATTCTTGTGCAAGTTTATGTGGATGATATCATTTTTGGGTCTACTAAAGAAGCTTGGTGTAGGGAGTTTGAGGAACTGATGAAGGGAGAGTTTCAGATGAGTGCAATGGGTGAGCTTACTTTCTTTTTGGGTCTTCAAGTTCGCAGAAACGATGGTATCTTTATCAGTCAGGACAAATATGTGAGGGACATTTTGAAAAAGTTTGGTATGGAGATTGTCAGGACTGCCACAACACCTTATGAAGCTCCAAAGTCAAAGACAAACAATGAACCAGATCTACATGTGAATGTTCATTTATACAGATCTATGATTGGTTCATTGATGTATCTAACAACTTCTAGGCCTGACATCACTTTTGCTGTGAGTGCTTGCTCTAGACATCAAGTCACTCCACTTGCTTCCCATCTAAATGCAGTGAAGAAGATTTTTAAGTATTTGAAAGGTCAACCTCATTTAGGCCTTTGGTACCCAAGAGAGTTTCCTTTTAAGCTGGAAGCATATAGTGATAGTGATTATGCTGGTGCAAATCTGGATAGACGGTCCACAACTGGAGGTTGCCAATTCCTTGGAAAGAGATTGATTTCTTGGCAGTGCAAGAAGCAAACAATTGTGGCTACCTCATCTACTAAAGCAGAGTATGTTGCTGCTGCAAATTGCTGTGGACAGGTTCTTTGGATACAAAATCAATTGTTGGATTATGGGTATAATTTCATGAACACAACAATTTTTATTGATAATCAAAGTACCATATGCATTGTTAAAAATCCAGTTTTTCAAAGTAGAACTAAGCATATTGAAATCAGGCACCACTTTATAAGAGATGCATATGAAAAACATTTGATAAAAGTGGTTAAGATTCACACTGATGATAATGTGGCAGATCTGTTAACTAAGGCTTTTGATGGACCAAGGTTTCAACACCTTGTGGTTCATATTGGTATGCTCAACCCTTGACTGCAAAGTTTAAGGGGAGGCATAGGCCTCAGGGGAGGCATATGCCTCAGGGGAGGATTTTGGATGTAAACTTTGTATATTATTTTGTATATTAGTTTATGTATTTGCTAACACTAACCTACTTATGTTCCTTTAGTTTTTTTTGGTTTGGTTTGTGTGTTTCTCTGTGTCTGTTTTGCAGTTTGCATATATAAGTTGGAGTTTATTAAGTTTGGAGATGGACATGTAAGCTCAAAAGTTTGTTTTTACTGAAAGCAAAAGTACTGAAGAGACTGAAAAGAGCATATGGTTTCCACTGAAGATAAAGTACTAAAGTTAATACAAGATTCATAACTACATGATCTACTAAACCTATACTATGTTCCTATCATCTACTAGCTCATATCATCTATTCCGACTGCTGGATATGCATGACCATGATATGCATGACCAGTACGATGAGCTAAGGATCAAAATGGGAAGGATGGATTAAGGAAACTGAAGATGATGAAGATGAATACAGCAGATGGATGTGTGATATAACTATGTCCTTTGTGCTTCATCTGCTGGTTTCACCAAAAAGCAATCAATCCATCTTCCTTTTACCCTTCCCTTTTACGATATGAGATGAAGCACCAGACCATGGCGCAGGAAGAGCGAACACCACCTGTTTAGGTGGAGGTGCTGGAGGTTGGGAGTAAGAAGTTATCTCGGTAGTGGGTTCCTCAGAGTCATCAGAAGACTCACTTGGATCCACCACACTAGCATCTTCAGAAGAAGGGAGAAAGGGAGATTTTCTTGGTCGTGATGTTTGTGGAGGAATATAGAGTCGCCAAAGGTTAGTATCATCACTTGATGATGATGATGATGGAGAAGAGGTTGGATCTATAACCTCAGGTTTGGTATTCATGGTTGATTGTGGTTGATTGTAGTTTGTGATGAAATTAGGGTTTTGTAAAGAGAATTGGGGATAAATGATGTATGTGAAGTGTGCATTGGGATCATTATATAGACGGATTCGAGGTTTAATGTAATTTAATTTGAGTTTGGTGGCACAGTAACGCTCTAGATATTTACTGAGGATAATCTTTTATCTTGAGTTATTTCTGCTGAAGTGTTTTACTTGCCAGATTGACCGTGTTCACAAGGGTTACCTCTTGGTTAAAGTTAAAATACACGTAAGATATGGTCAACGTATGTTCTGATATTTTTGACTATATTTTGGGTAACTTCTACCAACCTATTACACGCATATCTTTGCTTCAAATTAAACGATTCCCTCTTTACTTAAGTTCACAACACTTCCATTTACCAGAATCATAACCCTAACTCACAATTTCACTCATGGCGCTTCAATTGAAGAAAGATCATAACAAAGTTGCTTTTCTGGGAGAAGCAAAGGGTGATGAATTGTATAAGCCAATGGTGGAGTTCCTGAAAAGATCCAAGATTCATTATGCTTTAACGCATTCTCCGGAAGTTGTTTATGAGTCATTGGTTACGCAATTTTGGGCGACAAAAAAGAGGAATGATACAGAGATTGTAGCTATGGTTGACGGAACAGAGTATGTTGTGACAGAGGAGTTGATTCGAAGAAAGCTTCGTTTGGACGATGAGAATGGGGTTTATCATTCTAATGCTGTGGATATTCTTGCCTGGGTTAAGAGCTTTTGGATATCAGGGAACAAGGACTGATATGTGGTTAAAAAATCAGTTATGTCCGATGTGGAGGTTTTTGGTTCACACATTGCTTCAGTGTATAAGCAATAAATCAGGAGGATGGGACCAATTTTCTACGCAACTGGGATGTGGTATTGTTTGTCTTTCTCAGGGTTTGACTTATAATTTTTCTAAGTTTATTTTTGATAATATGGTTGAAAATACAGATAGGAAAAAGCATAAGTTCTTGATGTACCCTAGGTTTCTTCAAATGATTTTAGACATTACCACACAAGCCCAAGCTTTTTGTCCCATAGGAGTTTTAACTTCTAAACTATTTGCTTCAATGAGAACTAAGTATGAGGGGGCACATCATCCTTTGCTAGCAGCTATGTTGCTTCAAGGCAATGAATCTCGATGAGGGAATGTTGTTGGTTCTCCACCTTCTACTATTCGCTGATGGGAATCCATCAGTTACAATGGATGAAGGCCCTTCTAATGATGCTGAAGCACCTCTTGTTTCTCCTGAACAACCTTCACCCACACCTTCACATAGACCTAGTTCTAGTCCACCACCTACACAGGTTCCTCATGATGAGGTTGAGACTGAGATTAATTGGCTGACCACTCCTAGTCCTGTTAGAGATTCAGTTGATGATAGTGTTCCATCCTTTGAGCATGTTGATATTTCTTCTGAAAGGCCCAATGATGCTCCCATTACCACAGAGCAATCTGCTGGTGGAGCTGAGGACCCTATTACACTTACATCTTTGTATGCTCTAGTGAACAGGTATGTAGCTGAAGTTACTAATCTCAAGAAGGAGCTTGTAGAGACTAAATCTAATCTTGGTGGTGAGATTGTAGAATTGAAAAGGAAGGTTCAGTATTTGGAAGTACAACTGGGTCATAGTAGAAAAAGGAGATTGGATGTTTCTTCTGATGAGGAGGAAGTGGACAGACAGTTTAAGTCACTTGATATTTTGGCTAATGTAGCTCAACAATCTAATGCTTCTACTCCAATGGCTGATAAATCAGTAAAGCAAAAGGAGCCAATTTTGTTTACTAGAAGGAGGAGAAAGCAATCTTTGAGCAAGGATACATTGCAAAGTGAGGATGTTTCAACTACTGAAGAACATATTGTTGCTGATACTCCTATGATGGATGTTGCTGTTGAAGTTGGTCAAGCTTCATCTGTGCAAGCACCACCTACTTCTATACCTTCAGCAGATACTTCTGAAGTTTTCCTTGCTGGAAGGAATTTTAATTTAAATCCAGAAGCTGATGTATTTTCAACACCTGTTGAAGATTTGTCTCAACATGTTTCTTCTGATGCACATCTGGATGAATCTTCTGAAGTTCCTTTTAGTGATACTCCTTCAGCTGATGTTGTTTTTGAATCTACTGATAAAGAGCAAGGAGTAATGGTTGACAATGAGCTTGGTCCGATCGGTTAGTGAACAGGAAAGGTTAGCACAAGACAGACTGTTAGCTGACTGTGCAAATTTGAAGAAAAGTGATGAATTGGCTAAACAGATTGAAGCTGAGTCTATTTCTAAATTGCCTCCTGAGAGACGAAAAGAATCAGATGCAATGGCTACTCAGATGCCTGATGCACACTGGGATGCTTATACTCAGCAAGCTATTTCTAATCCTACACTTGCTCAGAGTATTTTGGGTGCAGATTTTGATAGTGAGAATTTTGTGGCTCAAATGGTGGCTCGTGGACAACAACGAAAGGAAGAAGCAGCTGCAAAGAAGAAAGCCATAACTGCTCAAAAGAACAAAGCTAAGAGAGAGAAACCACCAACTGAAGCTCAGAAGAAAGCAAATATGAGAATGGTGGTGAAAAATCAGAGTTTTTCAGTGTATAACTCAGGTTTAACAATGAAGAAAGTCTTGGCTTTGCCTGATCATGTTCTGATTCGCAAGTATAATCAGATCATGAAGTTTTCTTCATCTTCTTCAACACCTTCTTCCAATTTGAAAAGGATTGCTGGAAATACAGTTGCTCCAAAGGCCAAAAGACCTAAGTTTGTTGAGATTGTGGAGAATTTTGATGATATTCCACCTAAGGTGATGTCTCCAGTGGTTACTTCTGAAGCCACTACTGAAGCTAATCATTCACCTCACAGGGTTTCTTTTGCTGAACCTTCTATTGTTTCTGCTGAAGCAACTACTGAAGTTACTAGTTCAACTGACAAGGTTTCTTCTGCTGAACCTTCTATGGTTTCTTCTGAAACACCTGATGTGCCAGTTTCAACTCCATTTGTGGCATCTGTTGATACAGAAGGAGATAATCTGGTTAAGGAAGCTGAAACAACAACTGTCAAATCTAAACAGGCGAGAAAGGTGCTTGACAGAATGAATGCATTACGTGGTGGTGTTTCTAGAGAAGCTCATGCCGAATCTGAAGATGTTCCATCTTTGGACATCTATATCCCTGGTAGGCGGAAGAAGAGGATGGCTAAACAAAAATTCTCTTCTCTAAGGAGATCTGTGAGATCAGCTAGGATTCAGTCCTCTCGCAAGCATATTAAGGTTGAGACATCTCGCAAGCATATTTCTGTAGATTTAACGGCTGCTGAGTCAACCTTTATCAAAGAAGGATCTGCTGCTGATTTTCCTGAGGGATCTCATGATGTGTTGGTTAGTTGGTCTTTGAAAGATAATGAGCTTAACATCATTCATAGATTGGATCAATCCACTATGCAGTTCAACTTTTTGAAGGAGATATTGCATTTGGTAGATAGGGCAGATTTGCTTACTCTGTATACCCTTGTCACTAAGCATTACCATTATCATGTACCACAGGGTTCTGGGATATTCTTATTGGGAGATCTTCATGTTCTGTTTGATTCTCAATCTCCTAATGGTAAAGGACATTTTATTTGGAAGAACTCTCATCTGTGGCAGGTTGAGTCTTGGCGATTTTATCCTCTGCCTCGTGTGCATGTGGTGGAGACAAAGGGTGGAATTACAGTCTGTATGTTTACTGAGAGAACTTATCCCTTGTCTATGAGGCTTATGGAAAGAATGCTTATTCAGAAGTTGGAAGTTCCTCCAGATCCAATTGGGAATGATAAGTTGCATGCTGAATAATGTGTTGGAATTATTAAGAATCAGCTTATGCAACATAGAACCTCATCTTGATTATGGTAATTTGTATGGTTTGTACTATTTGTTATCTTTGTTTATTTGTTTGCTTATTAGTTAAAAAAAATACTATGTATATTATTTTTTTGATTAACTTTTCTTGCAGGTTTGTTGTATATTATTGATGGTTATTAACTCACCAGATGTACCTTGTGTATGTCAAAGAGTTGGCTAGTCCAAAGGGTACAGCTTTGGTAAAGACACATCAAATCTGTTGATAGCTGTAATGGTTTGCTCAAAATCATAGGGTTTGCAACCACCCATGCTTAATTGCTGAGTGTTGTATGGTCATCAATTCACCATGGTTTATTCCTTTTTGGAATCCAAGAATTGACTAGCCCACATGTATATGGCTTGTGGTAAAGGCAGTGGAATACCATATTTGGTAATCAGTTCACCAATTCTAAGAATTTACTAGTCCTGAGCAAACGGCTACAGGTAAAGACATTTCAAATCCGTTTATATGGTTGCTAGTTTGCTAATAAATCAGATGGTTATCAGTGTACCATAGTTTTCGAACTTAAACATTTGGCTACTCCAGTAGTGATGGCTATTGGTAAAGAGACATCAAATCCATTATTTTCAATGATTCACCACTCACAGGAGTTAACACACTTGGATGTGATGAGAATAGTATGAAACTAATATGTTTTGATGTACATGTTGTCATTTGTTGCTGCAAAGATCTGGAGTTTCAAAGTTTTGTCATCATAGAGATGTAATTTTTTTGGTTCTTTGCTGCTGATGTTCGAGTACAATCCTCTGAAGCGTTGAAGATCTATCAAGAAACTGGAACTTAACCAAGTCAAATTCCAGTTTAGGGGAGGATTTTTGGGAATTCTGCTAAGTTAGAATTTCTGATGTTATCTGCCGAAGAGATTCTGCCAAGTACACTGTTTCTGCTGAAGAACAGAATCTGCTGAAGTAGTCTAGCACGTAGTTTGTTTCTGCGGAAATAGTTATTCCGTGTTTTATATAGTTAGTTAGGATATGCATGAGCTTTATTAGGAAGTGATAATGTATATCTTATTTAGTTTTATGATTATACGTTTCTTAGGAAACAAGTTAGGGTTCCTTGCTTATAAAAGGAACACAATAGTATGATTGATGTAACGAATTGAAAAACAAAGTTTTAGTAATATAAATATCCATAGAGGATCAACGTGTTCTTAGTTATTGTGTTTATGCTTATATTTGATTTTCCGCTAAAGAATATAAGTCGTAGAGATTGTCTATTAGTTTGCTTGTGATTACATAAGTAATACTAACGATCTGCGAGTGCTCAAGATCTATCAAGGTCTTTAGTTTCTACACATGACCCATAACCCATGACCCATGACCCAAAACCCATGGGCAAAGAGGAGCGTCCCACGGATCCCCAGGAATACACTGGACGGATCCCTCAAGTGAGGGATTCGTAATATCCGTGGAACAGTAGCACTTTTTCCTTTATAAATAATGATCCATTTCTTCATTGTAACTCACCCTTTTCACATATATTTTCTCCTTGAGTTGTAAACTCTCTAACCACAGATCCAAGTGATCTTTGTATGTAGTTTTGTGTTTGTGTGATTTTCTAGGTTCCTCTTAAAGGCGAGATCACCAACTCTTGAAGTCGAGCAAGCTCAAGTCCATGAGTTGCCATGCTTCGTCATTATCAAGATTACTGAGGTTCTCTTGTTGATCGTTCTTTCTTCCTCCATAAAAGTGTTGTGTCAAAGGCATTAGTGAAGGATGCCGAAAGAGTCAAGACGAAAGCATTAGTGAAAGGTGCTTAAACATCCGTGTCAAAGGCATTAGTGAAGGATGCCGAAAGAGTCAAGACGCAAGCATTAGTAAAATGTGCTTAACGTCCATGTCAAAGGCATTAGTGAAGAATGTCAAAAGAGTCAAAACAAAGACATTAGTGAAAGGTGTCGAACGTCCGTATCAAAGGCATTAGTGAAGAATGCCAAGGGTGTACAATCGATAAGGTGTATCGAAGTACAAATAGAGATAGGGTGTATCCAAGGATATTGATATCCTTGTTGATGTTGTCATAAGGAGTGGATCTCCTCAAGGATAGGATTTATGTAGTATTGGGTAGTAGTTCCTCCTTTCTAATGAAACTCGGTATCTAGCCTTGTACCGAAAAAAGGGTAGGCGACGTTGTGATAGGTTTTGTTCTACCTCGTGGAAGAACCCGGTATCTAGCCTTGTACCGGATAAAGAGTAGGCAACATTGTGAAGGCTTCTCCGCCACAAGGAGTTGGTGTTGTGTAGTGATTACGAACTCTCGAGTAGGTGGCTCGGGGAGTGGAGTAGGGCAAGGAATGTGTCCTTGTAGCCGAACCACTATAAATACTCGCGTTGTGGTTTTGTGCCTCTTACTCTTTATCTTAGTTTATATTTATCTATATGCTTGTCTATCAACATCCAACATAGACGTTCAAATAGATTGACATAAGTCGATCTAAATAGTTTAAAACCAAGTTTTAATCGGTAAAACTATTCAACCCCCTTCTAGTTTTCCACAATTGGCATCAGAGCTTCGTTACCAAGTTTCTTAGAGTATATTGTATTTTAAAAACTTGAGACGATCCGTGTTTAATTGAAAACTACAAAGAAGGTCTTTTACAAAAATAAACACCATGTCTTAAAAACACTTTTGTAGGATGTTGATTAAATGACAACAATATTTTTTTTACCTTACTAGATTGCACTAACCTTCCTTTTCATTTTGATTAGTTAAAAGTTCATATTTACCAAGCCATAAGGAATTGCTTGGTAACAAGATTACCTTACCCAAAAAGGTATCTTAACCACGAAGGAACCGGAGTAGTCTATTGACATTTCCTTTTGTCATTAGAAAGACACTTATAAGTGCATTAGAGGTATGATTTTCTACTTATCTCTAGATAACATTAACTTAGAAAATAAGTATGCTCACATAGGAACTTATATGATTATCTTTTCACATACTCATATATTACACGTAGCTTTGTTAGAAAACTTTCTTGCATACGTGTTACTCTTCCGTCTATAGTCTAGGTTTATAAATTTGTGTCTTATTTTACTTAATCCAAAAATCAAATCTTTCTGATAATAAAACAAAACACATATCTCAAAAGTTCCTCCTTTCCCATAAATATCCCCTCCGACGTCCACTCCACCAAACCCTCATTTTTCAAATCTTCCACTTTCAAAAATTACCTCTCATTCAAACTTCATCTTCCTTCTCATCTCATCTCATCTCAAATCAAAACCAAGGAAGATCTTCATCATCATGGTTTACATCGCCTTCGTACTCATCGTCTTGACACTCATCCCGCTCTCGTGTTTCCCCATGATTAAGTTTTCTTATGGAGACATGTACTTTGTGTTGTTAATCTACATTGGTGTTATATACCCAATCCTTTGTATCGTTATTAGCATTGAAATGAAATATTACTAATGTTCTAGTTTATCTAGTTTATTTTTCATAATGTGTTTGTCATTTTTCTTTTACTCTTTGTCTTTCGTACTCTTGGTCTTGAGATACTCTAGAAACCGACAATGCATGCTTAAGTAAACATTGGCTAAAATACATATCTTTGTATAAACCAATAAGATGCAAAAATCAACTTCTCAATCCTTTTTTTGTCACTACAGAACCACGAATCCCTGTAGTTTAACTAGCCAGATCCCTCTTGGAAGGGAACCGTGAGAACCGTCATCCTGGAAAACAGTTTCTCATGCAATATAAAAACTGTTTTCGTCCTAAAAGAAATACTCCACTAGATCGTTAAATACTAAGTGAGTTAATTGTCATTATTAATAAATATCTAGTAAAAACGTTAGGTGATCATCTTTTGTGCTTTAACGAGTCTCATCATTTTCTTTTCACTTCCATAGGTCTCGTCATGTCTCATGAGTATGATTTTGACTTTTCACTCACTTATGTTTCCATCCCTAACATCTCTCTTGAGCCCAACACACCTGGCAATCATGTCTGTGGGTTCAATAATCTCGAAACTCGTTACTTCCATGAAGGACGTATTGTCGACACACCTCTACTATACGAAGAAGGTATCAATACCTCTTTCCGAATCATAGGACTAGAATGTCTTCTTGGAATTAACGAGAAAATCTGTCTGAGGTTTGTATTGGAATTCTTCCGTCAAGTTGAACTCGTTCGTAACGAGGATCGATCTCTATCTCTTTGGTTTTGGATCAAAAACCAAAAGTTTGTCTTAACTCTTGAGCAATTTGCTCACATTGTCCGAATTCCAAATCATGGACAATGTGCCTTCACTGAAGATTGGTCTCTTGATTCTCTCTTCAAGCATCGTGAAGAAAATAGTTCATATTGCTCACACATACCTTCCCCTCAAGACTTGACTCGCATGTTATGCAAACCTCTACCCTATCACTCTGATCCAAACATTATCTATACACGGGATATCCGAGATGAGTACAAGCCTCTCGCACTCATCCTACCTGAAAATGTTTGGAGTCTTAGGGGTAATCGAGAAATCCTTCCCGCTTGTTGTGCTTACATAATGTATTGTTTGCTAACACAACAGCCATACAATCTCGCCTATTTCTTCGCAAGGCGAATTGTAAACCTTCAAAGCAACAAGAACAAACTAATCCCTTATTGAATGTTCTTGACACGCCTTTATCATCACATCATGTACTTCCACCCTCAATTTCAAAGTCCATTGTACGTACTCGTAAATAAGATGATGGAACCTCTAAACACATCTCTCATCAAGTCTTTCTTCATCCCTGAATCGACAAATACGTATCATCCATTTGATAATCCATCTAGCGTAAATGCTCAAAGAACTTAGTCTCCTTTTCAAATAGGCTCAATGCTTAGACTTCATCTTTCAATAATTGTAATGTGATTTTTCTCATGAAATAAAACATTTAACGTTTGATGTCTCGTTTATATAGGTGTTCAAACTTCTTAGAAAACACGAGGTTTGAAAAACAAAACCTTATGCAACCTTTGCGTACCTTCTGTGAAGGTACTGTTTAAACAAAGAAACGGATCCATCAGTTTGTGCTAGATGGATCCCTTCACTTAGGGAACCGGGCAAACAGAAATGCAGTTGCAGTCTTTATACTTTAAACCATGTCCTTATATCACTTCACACTAGCTTAACATAATGCCTTAGGATCACTTGAGTCATTCTCCCGCTTAGTAAAGTTCACACTCACTCCTGGCTCATTAAGGATCACCCTCAAGGTGCCTTTTAGTTTATCACTTCACCAAAACTCATCACCCTTCCGCTCTTATACTCACACATCGTCTCTCAAATGTTAATACATCAAGTTCTATAAATCTCTCAATTTTAGAAAATTGATTTTAGTCATTCTTACCTCAAAATGAGTCAAATTCTAGTTTTTCCATTTCCTATAACTTTGATACATATCTCACTTTGATGTTAACATCATTTGTTGCATCACCATTGCTGTCTTAAAATTTCAGACAGACGGATCCCTACGTTTTGTCTAGACGGATCCCTCTAAGGAGGGAACTGTGAGATCCGTACTACAAAAGACTTGTTTTCTACTAACTTGAGTCTTATTTGCAGGAGATTATGCATTATATACTTGTGTTCTAACCTTTGTTTTGTAGATTTTCAATATACACATGAAGACTTTGACACCCTAAGCTAGGGGAGCTTCGTGTCAAAGCAATACATTACAAAATCATTTGCAATATATTTTAGGATTACGTTACATGACACCCCTTTGCAAAGTTGTAATAATCAAGGGGGAGCATTGTCGTCACAAAGCGTAAAACCATTTGCAAACATAGTTGCAATGCATTAGCTTAGTAGTTTTTCTTACTTGACACCCTCACAAAGGGATGGACTCGTCAAGGGGGAGCTAAGACAAGAACACTTCCTGTCGCTTGCTCTCTATATTCTTATTTTCTTTCTTTTTACATTTTTTAAAAAACAAGATGTTAGTTTCTTTTCGACGCTCTTTTTGTTTCGACAAAAAGGGGGAGAAGAGAGTAAAAAGTCGAATTCAAACTTTTACAAATTTTAGTTTTTCCTTAAAATAATTTTATGTTTTGTCATCAACAAAAAGGGGAGATTGTTAATACAAATAAACCATAAAAAAAGTTTATTTATATTTTACGATCTTCTAATGTTTTGTCGATAACAAATGTAAAATCATTTTAATGAAACGAATAAAATACGTAAATGGTTTGAGCCAATAGTCTACTAACACACTTACGTTTTCACATAAAACACTAAACAAGTAAAAGTGATTTTATGATTTAGTAATATATATGTGATAATACAAATAAGCCGTAAAAACGTTTATTTATATTTTACGATCTTCTAATGTTTTGTCGATAACAAACGTAAAATCATTTTAACGAAACAAATAAAATACGTAAATGGTTTGAGCCAATAGTTTACTAACACACTTACATTGTCATATAAAACACTAAAACAAGTATAAGTGATTGTATGATTTAAGTAATACATATGTACAACAACTAGTGTTTACATATTGGGTAAATATATACATAACTAGTATGTATTATAATGGTAATATAAATGGGTAGAAACTTAAGTATTTGACCCATTGACCAAATACATTCAATGTAGTTAGGTAAAACCCAAAGTTCATGACCCACACCCATGGAGCGTAACCTATAACCCATTGCATGACATCATGCATAAGTCATATATGGATATTATCCATGACCCATGGTTTTAACCCATGACCCATGGACTAGATGCATTGCATCTTGTAGATACATTGTATCTACTTGGATACCCATGGTCTAATTTCTAGGACCCATGACCCATAACACATGACCCATGACCCAAAACCCATGGGCAAAAGGGAGCGTCCCACGGATCTTCAGTAATACACTGGACGGATCCCTCAAGTAAGGGATCCATGGGATCCGTGGAACAGTAGCTATTTTTCCTCTATAAATAGTAAGCCATTTCTTCATTGTTTCTCACCCCTTTCACATATATTTTCACTTTGAGTTATAAACTCTCTAACCTCAGATCCAACTGATCTATGGATGTAGTTTTGTTTTTGTGTGATTCTCTAGGTTCCTCTTAAAGGCGAGATCACCACCTTTTGAAGTCGAGCAAGTTCAAGTCCATGAGTTGCCTTGCTTCATTATCATCAAGACTACTGAGGTTTTCTTGTTGATAGTTCTATTCTTTCTCATTAGAAGTGTAATGTCAAAGACATAAGTGAAATATGTCTAAAGGGTCAAGACGAAGACATTAGTGAAAGGTGTCGAACTTCCGTATTGAAAGCACTAGTGAAGAGTGCTTAGAAGTCAAAGCTAAAGGCATAAGTGAAGAGTGCCTAGAAGTCAAGTCACAAGGCATTAGTTAAGGGTGCCTTGAGATCCAGTCAAAGGCATTAGTAAAAGGTGCTTAAGATGTACATTCGATATGGTGTGATTCGATGTACAAGATAGATTAGTATTGGGTCAAAGGATATTGATATCCTTGTTGATGTTGTTATAAGGAGTGGATCTCCTTTGGGGTTAGTTGTAGTGTAGTTTTGGTAGTAGTTCCTCCATTGTAATGGAACTCGGTATCTAGCCTAATACCGGATAAAGGGTAGGCGACGTTGTGATAGGTTTGGTTCTACCTCGTGGAAGAACCCGATATCTAGCCTTGTACCGGATAAAGAGTAGGCAACGTTGTGAAGGCTTCTCCGCCATAAGTTGGTGTCGTGTAGTGTTTACGAACTCTCGAGTAGGTGACTCGGGGAGTGGAGTAGGGCAAGGAAGGTGTCCTTGTAGCCGAACCAGTATAAATACTCGCGTTGTGGTTTTGTTATTCTTACTCCTTATTCTTTCATTACATATTTATATATGCTTGTCTATCAACATCCAACACACATGTTTAAATAGATTGACATAAGTCGATCATAGTTTAAAACGAAGTTTTAATCGGTAAAACTATTCAACCCCGCCTTCTAGTTTTCCACAACTGGCATCAGAGCTTCGTTACCAAGTTTCTTAGAGTCTGTTGTACTTTAAAAACTTGATACGATCCATGTTTAATTGAAAACTACAAAGAAGGTCTTTTATAAAAACAAACACCATGTTTTAACATTTTTGTAGGATGTTGATTAGATAACAACATGTCTTTTATTTTATTTATCTTACGAAAGTACACTAACCTTCCTTGTCATTTTGCTTAGTTAAAGCTTATACTTATCAAGCCATACAGATTGCTTGGTAACAAGATTACCTTCCCTAAGAAGGTATCTTAAACACGAAGGAACCGGAGTTGTCTATTGAAACTTGTTTTGTCATTAGTAAAGACACTCCTAAGTGCATTAGAGGTATGATTTCCTACTTATCTCTAAATAACATTAGCTTAAATAATAAGTATGCTTACATAGGAATTTATATGATTATCTTTTTCACATACTCATATCTTACACGTAACTTCCTTATGAAACTTTATTGCATACGTGTTGCTCTTTCGTCTAAAGTCTAGATTTATATAATTTGTGTTTTATTTCACTTAATCCAAAAGTCATATCTTTCTAATAATAAAACAAAACAAAAATCTCAAAAATTCCTCCTTCCCCATAAATATCCCTTCCGATCGCTTCCTCCACCAAACCCTCATTTTTTCAAATCTCCCACTTTCAAAAATTACCTCTCATTCAAACTTCATCTTCCTTCTCATCTCATCTCATCTCAAACCAAAACCAAGAAGGATCTTCATCAACATGGTGTACATCGCCCTCATACTCATCGCCTTAACACTCATCGCTCTCGTGTTCCCCATGATTAAGTTTTCTTATGGAGACATATACTTTGTGTTGTTAATCTACATTGGTGTTATATACCCAATCCTTTGTATCGTTCTTAGCATTGAAATGAAATATTACTAATGTTCTAGTTTATCTAGTTTATTTATCATAATATGTTTTTCATTTCGTTTACTTTTTATCTTTCGTATTTTTTGGTTTTGAGATACATTAGAAACCGACAATGCATGCTAAAGTAAACATTGGTTAAAATACATATCTTTGTATAAACATATAAGATGCAAAAATCTCTTTTCGTCAAAATCTTGTGTCTGTCACTACAGATCTACGGATCCCTGTAGTTCTACTAGCCGAATCCCTCATAGTAGGGAACCGTGAGAACCGTGCTTCTGGAAAACAGTTTTTCATGCAAATTAAAAACCGTTTTCTCCCTAAAAGAAATATTCCACTAGAATGTCAAACATTAAGTGAGTTAATTATCATTATTAATAAATGTCTAGTAAAAACGTTAGGTAATCATTGTTTTTCCTTAAATACGTCTCATCTTATTAACTCTTCACTTCTATAGGTCTCGTCATGTCGCATGAGTATGAGTTCGACTTTTCACTCACTTGCGTTTACACCCCTAACATCTCTCTTGAACCCAACACACCTGGCAATCATGTCCGTGGGTTCAATAATCTCGAAACCCGTCACTTCCATGAAGGACGTATTGTCGACACTCCTCTACAATACGAAGAAGGTATCAATACCTCCTTCCGAACCATAGGACTATAATGTCTTCTCGAAATTAACAAGAAAATATGTCTGAGGTTTGTATTGGAATTCTTCCGTCAAGTTGAACTCGTTCGTAACGAGGATCGCTCTCTATCTCTTTGGTTTTGGATCAAAAACCAAAAGTTTGTTCTAACCCTTGGGCAATTTGCTCACATCCTCCGAATTCCAAATCATGGACAATGTGCCTTCACTGAAGATTGGTCTCTTGATTCTCTCTTCAACCATCATGAAGAAAATAGTCCATATTGTTCACACATACCTTCCCCTCAAGACTTGACTCGCATGTTATGCAAACCTCGACCCTATTACTCTGATCCAAACATTATCTATACACGGGATATCCGAGAAGAGTACAAGCCTCTCGCACTCATCCTACATGAAAATGTTTGGAGTCTTAAGGGAAATTGAGACATCCTTCCCGCTTGTTGTGCTCACATAATGTATTGTTTGCTAACACAACAACCATACAATCTCGCCTATTTCTTCACATGGCGAATTGTAAATCTTCAAGGCTCCAAGAACAAAATAATCCCTTATGGAATGTTCTTGACATGCCTTTATCATCACATCATGTACTTCCACCCTTAATTTCAAAGTCCGTTGTACGTACTTGTGAACAAGATGGTGGAACCTCTAAACACATCTCTAATGAAGACTTTCTTCATCCCTGAATCGGAAAATACTCATCAACCATTTGATGATCCATCTAGCGAAAACGCCCAAGAAACTTAGTTTCCTTTCAAAATAGGGTTAATCCTTAGTATTCATGCTCTATCAATGTAATGCAATTTCTTTCATGAAATAAAACGTCTAACATTTGATATCTCTACTATATTAGTGTTAGAACTTCTTAGAAAACACTAGCTTGGAAATATGAGGCTTTGTGCAAACCTTGCATACCTTTTGTAAAGGTGTTGTTTAGCAGGAAGACGGATCCCTAAGTTTGTGCTAGACGGATCCCTCCTTTTAGGGAACCGTGGGATCCGGGCAAACAGAAATGCAGTTGCAATGTTTATACTTCAAACCATGCCTTTAGATCACCTCACACTAGCCTAACATAGTGTCTTAGGACCAGTTAAGTCCTTATCAAGCTGAGTAAAAGGTTCATACTCACTAATAACTCACTTAGATCACTCTCAAGGTGCTTGTTGGGATATGAAAGTGCTGAAGATATCAAAGTACTGAAGATATCAAAGTACTGTAAGTTGCAAAGTACTGGAAGGAGTTAAAGACTCAAAGAATCGTTAAAGACAAAGTCAAAGTACTGCAATATGAAGTTAAAGTACTGCAAGAACAAAAGAACTGTTATATTCGTTTATGGAAAGAATTGTATTCTATGTTTAGATTACTTGTCATACAAGGTTATCAATTGTAAACCGACTAGGATATCCTTGAGCCTATAAAAGGACTCCTAGATTGGCATTAGAGATATGACTTAAGATTTTAGAATTAGAGTTTTAGAGAAAAGTTCGATTATCTTAGAGTTGTATTAGAGTATCTGCATAATAAGCAGATTTAGAGTTTATAATAAAGGTTATTCTTCTTAGCTTTGTTAAGTAAATTCCGCGTACTTAATAAAGATTACTCAATGTTTCTTTGTTAATAACTTAGGATTTATCCGAGGTTATTAAACCTTAACAAGCTAGTTAAGTTAGTTTGATTAAAGTATATCGATCCAACAAGTGGTATTAGAGCTTGTGTGGAAACTCTGACTAGGAAGAAATCCTACTTCAACTATATTCAAGATGTCGATGAAGTCGTTCCACCACCCTCAATCACCTCACTCAGAATTCCAATAATCAAGAAGGGAGAATATGACCTCTGGTGTATGAAGATGAGGCAGTACATTGCCATTACAGACCATGCACTTTGGAATGTTATTGTGAATGGGAATGAAGTTGTAGCAGACCCCATTGATATTCTTGGCCAACCAAAGGCACCTAAACTGTATTACAGCAACCTTAAGGAATCAAGAGAAGGCACTCAATATTCTCTTATCTGCCATTCCGGATGGTCATCTTCTCAAATTTCATGATGCTAAAGATGCTAAGCAACTCGGGCGCTCTCAAGACCAGATTTGGAGGGAATGAAGCCTCTAAAAAGATGCGCAGAAATTTGCTAAAGCAACAGTTTGAAACTTTCACAGTTGGTGAAAGAGAGAGTCTTGATCTTTGCATATGATAGGTTTCAGAATCTTCTCAACATGTTGGAGCTATACAAGGCAGAAGTATCAGTTGAAGATGCTAACTTGAAGTTTCTAAGGAGTTTGCCATCATCATGGCATGTGATTGCTACAATGATCAGAGGACAACAAGGTTTGGATGTCATGGACTTTGATGATCTATATCATCAACTTAAGGTGTATGAGCATGAGATGAGTGGTCAAACAAGTTCTAAGTCTCACAATATTGCTTTTCTATCATCTCGAGAAGAAGGCCGTACTTCCAAAAGTACTGCTTCTCCTCAAAGTACTTGTTTCTCAAAGTATGCTGCCTATACACCCCCTCATATGTTCAACAGGTCCCACCAACTACCACTATGGCCTCAGATGAAGTTATGTGCTCCTTCTTTGCACAACAAGCTAGTTTACCTGTCACTTATGAAGAAGATCTAGCACAGATTGAAGAAGATGCACTTGAAGAAATTGATATCCGGTGGCAAGTTGCTATGATCACTGCAAGGATCAAAAAGTACATGAAGAAGGCAGGCAAAAGCATTGATTTCAAACCAAAACAGGGCATAACTTTTGACAAATCTAAAATTGAATACTTCAATTGTCAAAAAGCGGTCACTTTGCAAGAGAGTGCAGGTTTGCTAAGTATCAAGCAAACAAGACATCTGAAAAGCCAAAACTTGAGCTTAAGGAAATTCCCATTACTGAAACAAAGGCTTTGGTTGTTCAAGAGAAGTTATCGAAGTTGACCTAGAGTGAAGAGTTTGATGATGAACCCGTGACTTATGTATGGTAGTAGTGGAAGACGCATTGAAGACACAGTGGAAGCATTGAACCGAGTCGCTTTTGATGAAGTATCTGAACATCTTTGCTTTGGAATCGATGATGGCTTTGGAGGATTTGATTGGAGCAAGGAAAGTGAAGATGATCATGTTCAACTTGCATTGGTGGCTACTTCACCAAATCAATCTCCTATCTCCGAGGTATGCTCAAATTGCTATGATTTTTATCATAAATTGCTTAGCAGTTATGTGATTGAGAGAGAAAATTGTGTTAAGGCTAGGGTGAGGTAGCAGGTTATCAAATAACCTTAGAATCTATGGAAGCCAAAATTTTAGCACATGAAACTAATGAAGTAGGTTGGGCTGAAAATATGCACAAAGGATTATCGGTTAAAGCTTAGTGAATGGAAATTAAACTGTAAAATTGCTGAAATTGAGAAATTAACTAAGGAAAGAGTTGATTTGTTAGCTAAGTTTCTTTGCTTGGGGTGAAGCCGGTTTGTCACATGTTTCTTATGTTCAAAAAAACAAAGAGCTTATCTTAAAAGCTGGATTAGGTTTTGGAATGGATTTTAGTAAGATAGAAGAAAACCAATCTAGTAATCGGGATGAAGGTGAGTATGAGGATATAACCACTAGTGATGAAGAACTCATTAATTATGTAGATACATCTAGTAATGATGGTTCATTAAGTGACTCACCTCATGCATATAAGAAAGCTAATGATTATCATCTTTGTTCCACATCCTCGGCATTCATCAACCCCTTAGGCCCGATGTTTCTCGTTTTGGAATAGACAGTCTAGAGTTTAGGAAAAAGCTAGTTGCTAAATCTAGGTGCAGAAACACCCAAAGAAATCTGTTGAAAAGCGGTGTTCAAAATCAAGCAGTATCTTTAAATCAAAGTCTTGCTCCACACGTAGTACCTTCTTCAAAACCTTTTCAAAAAAAGATCTGCTAAACCTTTTTGGGATAATTTTGGTCAAAACAAGTTTAATCACTCACCAAGAAGGCAAAATAATTTTGGGCATAGACATAGAAAATGTCATTTTGACAGTATGGGTCGAAAGCGTGTTTTGTGTGTTTCAGTCCTACTCATCTAATTAAGGATTGTGAACATCACTCGAAATACTTTAGAAAATTTCCAAAGAACGTGACGCCAACCGAAACCTAGAGAGTACAAACCGGTTTGGACTAATTCAAATAGGGTCAATCACAGAAACTTCACATCAGATCTAAGATACCCACAACGAGAAGACCTTGATTATCTCACAAGTACTTTCCAAAAGTACGTTACCTCTCGCCCATACTTTCACAAAGTACCGCTGAGACAAGGTACTTGATAAAACTGCTTGGAATAGGTATTCTAGGAGATCTCACTATCAACCTAGAATGTATCACAATTCATATAGGGGATCTAGATCACAGGAACCACCTGTTAACACTGAATGGGTAAAAGGGGAAATGGTAAGGGACACACGACGTTCAACAAAAAGTGAATCAGATGTTTGTGTGACACAAGAAAATGCTAAAAAGCTGGTGAAAGAGATTTATGTTGAAAAACCAGAAAGTTTTGAAAATCCACATGCTAAAAATCAAAAGATAATTTTGGATCATCATTTGAAAGATAGTGGGAATTACATTCTCAAAGAATTTGAGTTTGTAACTCCACAAGGGAACACAAGTCAGTAATGGCTTGGGTTCCTAAAATTTCTAACTCTTTTCTTTATGTGCGGGGCAACCCGAAGAGGAGCTTAAAGATCATCTTATTGTGGATAGTGGTTGCTCTGGAAGTATGACAGGAGACAAAGAGATCCTGTCCGATTTTAGGAAGATTAGTGGAGGAAAAGTTGCATTTGGGAATGATCCCAATGGAGGAAGGATTACTGGGAAAGGAACAATTAAAACTGGAAGAATCGATTTTGAAAATGTCAGATATGTGAAGGAGCTTAAGTTCAACTTGTTGTCGATCTCTCAAATTTGTGATAAAAGCATCTGTGTTATTCACGACATAGAATGTCTCATTCTTTCCTCTGACTGTAAACCTGTTGATGATGACTTGGTAGTACTTAGAGTGCCAAGGACAAATGATGTGTATAGTTTAGACATGAAGAGTCTACATTCATATGGCACAGCCACATGTTTGGTGGCTAAAGCAACATCTGAAGAGGCATATCAATGGCATAGAAGATTGGGTCATGTTAATTTCAAGAATATCAACAAACGGTCAAAGGCAATTTAGTTAGAGGTCTACCTTCAAAGACTTACAAGAATGATCAATCATGTTTGGCATGCAAGAAGGGTAAACAACACAAAGCTTCTAGCAAGAAGCTTGAGGAAAGAACTATTAGAGAACCATTGGAGCATTACATATGGATTTATTTGGACCTGTCTCTGTGGCAAGTTTAAATAAGAAAAAGTCTTGTTTGGTTATTCTTGATGATTGTAGTAGATTCATTGGGTTTTCTTTTGGGTTTTAAAGATGATATTTTGATGCTATCCGGAACGATTATTGCTCTTGAAAACCAATTGAGACTCAAGGTTAGAGGTATTAGATGTGACAATGGGAATGAATTCAAGAACAAACTTATGGATGAATTTTGTGCAAACAAAGGCATAAAAAGGGAGTTTAGTATTGCAAGAACACCACAACAGAATGGTGTTGCAAAAAGGAAGAATAGGACTTTGATTGAAGCAGCAAGAACAATGTTAGCAGATTTTCACCTACCTATTCATTCAAGAAGCTGTAAGTGCTTGCTTGTTATGTACTTAACAGAGTCTCAGTCACTAAACCACAGATGAAGACACCCTATGAATTGCTAATGGGCACTAAACCCAACATTCGTTTTATGAAACCCTTTGGTTGCCCTCTTACTATTTTAAACACTATTGATAATCAGGGGAAAGTTTGATGGCAAGTCAGAAGAAGGATACTTATTGGGTTATTGCACTAACAATAAAGGCTTTAGAGTATACAACAAAGTTACTAAGAAGGTTCAAGATTGTCTTCATGTTGAGTTTTTAGAAGATCAAGACAATGAGAAGGGTAAAGGTCTTGATTGGATGTTTGATCTTGAGATTTTATCTCCTTCAATGAATTATGTTCTGTGAGAGAAGAAAATCAACCTATGCACAATGAAGAAGATATCCAATATGTTGTTCATGATGTTCATATTAGATATGATCTTTGTTCCTGCTAAAGATTCGTAAGTTCAACCAAAAGTACTGCTGTTCCTAAGCAAAATCTGTTTCTTCAAAACAAATCTTGTGCACCACAATCCTCATTATCTGGCGAGGATCAATCTATTCAAGAGGAACTTAATCCGATGCTTCTTCAAGATGTTTTAGCACATTCTTACACTGATGAACAAAGGAGAGCTTATGAAGAGACAAAGAAAAAGAACAGCTGCAGAGTACTCTTACGTACTTTGGGCAAGTACTTTTGAACAAAGTACTGCGCACCAGTTGAGTACTTTAGATGATCTAGATGATCATACCATGCCCGGATTAGAAGATACTGATGATGAATTTGAAGATGAAGGTATTTTCCCAAATTCCAATGAAGGTCTTGATGTTACTAATTTAGATGATAATTATGAAGTTCCACAGTCTCCAAACTTAAGAACTCATAAGGATCATCCTTCTGATCAAATCGTTGGTCCTTCTACTTGAGTCTTGACTAGACACAAAGCTAAGGGTTTCACAAAACCTCACAATGCTTTACTTAGCATTGTGTATAAACAAAAGCAATTTGAATCATAAGGACCATCAAAACTGTTTATTTACTTGTTTCATCTCTCAAGAGGAACCCAAGAATATTGCTCAAGCTTTGACTAAAGAAAGCTGGGTTGAAGCTATGCAAGAAGAACTTCTTCAATTTAAACTTCAAGAAGTTTGGGTTTTATGTGATCTTCCGGATGGGAAGAGAGTTATTGGAACCAGGTGGGTTTTTAGAGTTAAAAGAGATGAAAGAGGTAATGTTATTAAAAACAAGGCAAGGTTAGTTGCTCAGGGTTATAGACAGGAGGAAGGGGTAGATTATGATGAGGTATTTGCTCCTGTAGCAAGAATAGAAGCTATTAGAATATTTCTTGTTTTTGCTTCTTATATGGGCTTTCAAGTTTACGGATGGATGTTAAAAGTGCCTTTTTATATGGCAAGATTACAGAGGAAGTTTATGTCAAACAACCTCCCGGTTTTGAAGATCCTAAACATCCAAACAAAGTCTACAAGGTTGTTAAGGCTCTTTATGGCCTTCATCAAGCACCTAGAGCTTGGTATGAGAGACTCTCTACTTTCTTATTGCAACATGGATATAGAAGGGGAGCTATTGACAAGACTTTGTTTATTAAGAGAGACAAGAAAGATATCATGTTAGTTCAAGTTTATGTTGATGATATCATCTTTGGGGCTACCAAACAGTCCTTGGTTAAGGAGTTTGGCGGTGATGCGAGAAAAGAATTTCAAATGAGTTCAATGGGAGAGTTGACTTTCTTTTAGGACTTGAGTTAAGCGGTCAAAGGAAGGTATTTTTATCAGTCAAGACAAGTATGTTCCTGACATACTTAAGAAATTCAATTTTGATGATATGAAGGCTATTACTACACCTATTAAATCTATCAATTCATTGGGCAAAGATGAAGATGGACACCTGTTGAAGTCAAGCTTTATAGATCAATGATTGGCTCTCTTATGTAT
Source organism: Chrysanthemum makinoi (assembly GCA_910596185.1). NCBI lineage: Eukaryota > Viridiplantae > Streptophyta > Magnoliopsida > Asterales > Asteraceae > Chrysanthemum > Chrysanthemum makinoi. The sequence continues at coordinate 112,414,797 of OU343224.1, read as the reverse complement.
CTTCTGCATCCGGCACGATATCATGTTTGCAGTTTGTCTATGTGCAAGATATCAAGTCTCACCAAAAATCTCTCACATGAATGCAGTTAAAAGAGTTTTCTGTTATTTGAAACAACAACCTAAGTTGGGGTTGTGGTATCCTAAAGAGTCACCTTTTCACTTAGAAGCTTTTTCGGATAGTGACTATCTTTGGTGATAATTATGATAGAAGATCCACAAATGGTGGATGCCAATATCTTGGAAGAAGGCTAGTCTCACGGCAATGCAAAAGAGACAATTGCGGCAACATCATCTGAAGGAATATGTAGGCTGCGCAAGTTGTTGTGGTCAAGTTTTGTGGATGCAGAATCAACTCTTGGACTATGGGTTCAATTTCCAAAATACTCCTATCAATATTGATAATGAGAGTACAATTTGTATTGTTAAGAATCCTGTGTATCATTCCAAGACAAAGCATATTTAGATTAGGCATCACTTTATCCGAGATTGTTATGAGCATAGGCTCATCAATGTAGTTAAGGTTCACACGGATGACAATGTAGCTGACTTACTCACAAAAGGTTTTGATGTGTCACGATTCAATCACTTGGTCGTGAGCATTGGTATGATTAACTACTAAGCTTTGTTTAAGGGGAGGACTATAAGGTGTTAGTATAGTCCTGTGTATTGCTTGCGGGGAGGATGCTTGTTTATACTTAGTTTATATGAAGGAATTTGGCAAAGTAATCGTTTTTCCGAAAGTCTTGCTTGGAAAGTACCTTGCTTGGGAAAGTCTGCTTATGTGGAAATCTTGTTTGTCGTATTAAAGTCTTGTTCCAACGGTAATATTGATGGGTAATTGATAATACTTGGTAACTTTGTTATTATAGGCTGTGATTTTTCAAATCCTAGCTATAAATAACTATTTCCGATTTTCCTCTCATTATTACTTTACATCTTTTCCATACTTATCTCCCAATCACCATCTCTTTTTCTTCGACAAAATCTTTATTGTGCTCACTTATTCAACAATGGCGAATCGTTTAACTGTTTCAAAGCACAATATGGTAGCTAATTTGGACAAGGCTGAGGAATATAGCTTTTATGATATTGTTGATTATCTTCTTGGGTCGCCTATTAGTTATGCTCTTTTAGTTGAAACGGATGTTATTGAACCATGGATTCAAGAATTTTGGGCTAATGCTAGAGATAACATGGAGGAGGATGAATTTTATATTAGATCTACATTCTTTGGACGGACTATCAAGATTACCGAAGCCTCTATTCGAGAAGATTTATTATTTGGAGATGAAGATGGGGCTATTCGATTTGACAAGCAGCTGATTTGGGATACTTTTAGGAATCTTGGTTATGAAGGATCTTTAACAGAACAAACATTCAAGAAAGCATTATTCTGTCCTCAATGGAAGTTTTTGATTCATGTATTGCTTCATTGCATAAGTTCTAAAAGTACTTCTTGGGAGTAGTTTGGGTCCAATATAGCATCTGCAGTGGTTGGACTAGCCTGACGAGTGTTTAATTTTTCAAAGCTTATTTTGGATGGGATGCTATCACATATATCCTCTGGGTCAAAATGGGTGATGTACCCAAGGTTTGTACAGGTTTTCTTAAACAAGCAATTGGCTGATGTTCCAAAACCTGCTGCTTTATTACCTGTTATTGTGCAACAAGCCAAAATCTTTACATTTATGGCTAGGCGAAGTGCTTTGTTCAGAGGTGGAGATATTCCATTAACTTCTACCATGATGGAAGTTGTTGAAGTTATGCGTAATGAAGCCGGAGAGGATGAAGAAAGTGAAGGTCGATTGTTTCTCCAAGATCGCTTCACAAAGTCTGCCTCACAAGGTCTTGCATCTGAAAGTCTTGCTTCTATTGAAGGTACTGCATCCTTACAGGTCTTGTTTCTCCAAGCCACGAGGTTCAAGCGAGAGATTGAAAGAACACCTACTCCATCTTCACAACATTACGTTCTGTTTGAAGCACATTCACATCTTCAAGGTGATGATCATACTATTCCTCGTGAAGGTTTGACTTTAGATAATTATGCTTTGACAAGGGAGCTAGTTAGGTTGAATAAGACTGTTGAGTCTCAAGCTAAAGCACTTAGGAAGTTGAGACGTAGGTATATCTGGTTAAGGAATTTTATTAAACCCTATATTCAAGGTTTCAATTTATGGGTTAAAGAGGAAAACAAACGTCGTAAACAACTTCGAAAGGAATTCAAACGAAAGAAGGTTCCTAAATCATCTTCTGTCAACTTGGGGAGGAATTTAGAAAAGGAAAATTTGAAAGAAGATGTTACAAAGAAGAAAGAATCTGTAAGTGCTTTAGAAAAGATTATTGTCGGATTACGAGGAAGTGCAAGTTCAAAGTCTTGAACATCAAGGTGAACTTCAAGGTACTGATGTTCAAGGTGCTTGATGATCAAGGTCTTGAACATCAAAGTACTGATTTTCATGATACATCTAGGCAAGAAGTGATAACTCCAAGGGTATTGAATTTTGAAGAAGAAGCTGGTCCTTCTACATTTGTTATAGAAGAAGAGGAGGAATCCACATTCATACCTATTCATTCCGCTAGTGATGATGAAGTAATTGCTACAATATTAGATTTATCACAACCAAGAGGAGGGGTTACTATTAGAGATGTACAAGAAGAAGAACAACCAAGAGCTTCTCAACCAGCCATTGATCCTAAAGACAAAGGGAAAGGTATTATGGTTGAAACAAAGAAAAAGAAACTCACTTTGGCAGAACTTAGAGCAATTGAAGTTGCTAGGAATGAAGCTGCAACTAGAAAAGTTCAAGAAGAGTTAGATGCTAAAGATAGAAAAGAACAGGAAGCTCAAGAATCTCTGAATAGAGAAGCTGACTCAAAAGGTGCAAGATGAATTAGATCTTTGAAACTCTGAACCTTTACAGTCCCCTACAACTGTTAGATTTATGCCAAGAAGACCTAATTTAGCTAAGGACAGGAATGCTATGATGGCTTATCTGAAAAGTCAAGGGTATAAAGGATTACAGAAATTTAATTATCTTGAGATGAAAAGATTATATGATCTTTGCTAGGGAGGATTATAAGAAGAATGTTGAGGCATCAAAGATTTTAGAGAAGAAGCTACCTGGCTGAAAGGAAGAAAAGTTTAAAGAGAAAAAGTAAAACTGAAGTTACAGATGTTCAGTTTTCAAAGAAAGAAAAGGTAGAATTAAGATCTGAGACTAGTGATGAATTGAAGAATTATCTCAGAGTGGTAGATTTTGATTATACAAAGGAAGATGATAACATGAAGATGAACAGATCAAAGATTAGTGTTTTTAAAGTTGTGAAATCCAAGAATGAAGAATACATGATTTTTCATAAAGAAGATGAAAGCTTCAAAGTTTTCAAAAGGCTTTGGGATTTACTGCATATTATAGATAGAGTAGACCTATTCTACTTATATCATGTTGTGAAGGCTTATTTTGAAAATAATCCATTGGAAGGGATTGGTTTGGTTTTACATGGTGATCTTATAACTATATGGGAAAGCTGATGAAGAAACTTGATGATATCTAGAAGAATCAAGAAAGCCGGGAAATAGTTTCTTTGGAGATTCTTTGAAGAATCTGGAGTTCATGTTTTGGAGCTGGAAAATGGAACAATGATACACATGTTTGCAGAAAGAAGATATCCTCTCACAGTTGAGCTCATGAGAAGAATGCTAGAGCATGGATTGGAAGTAGAAGAGGATAATGAAACTGCTTGCATGGTTATCAACTTGTTTATAAGCTGGACTACCATTGCTGAGAATGATCAATAAGCTGGTATGAATTTTATTTGAATAAATACTTTTTGATATATCGAGTACTTTTATTCAAAATGCTGCTGATCGACAGTACTTTCATCAAAGTCTTGTTTTTGAACTAAACCGTTAAATGAATTTTAGAAGAAATCTTTTTTGCTAAGTAATAAATATTTTGAACTAAAGGTTGAATAAATGGGTTTTGTGATGATAACATCAATAGGTTATCAATCCACCATGGTTACAAAAGGATTGACTAATCCATGAGCAAACGGCTCCGGTAAAGATATATCAAATCCGTTTTTAGTTGACAACTTGCTAATAAGTTGGATGGTAATCAACTCACCATATCAGATAATGTGAAGAGTTGGCTAGCCCACAAGAAAATGGCTTGTGGTAAAGGCCGTGGAAAAACCATTATTGGTAATTAGTTCACCATTAGATAGAAGAACTAACTAGTCCAGAAGGGTACGGCTTTTGGTAAAGACAAAACAAATCTGTTGATAGGTGGTGGTTTGCTAAAAATCATATGGTTATCAATGTACCATGGTCTTACACACCAAAACATTTGGCTACTCTAGAGATAATGGCTTTGGTAAAGAGTTCTAAATCCATTAATTTTTCAATGATTCACTTGAAAGTGATGAGAATAGTATGCAACTTAAAGTGAATTAAATGTACAAATTGTCATATGTTCTTTGTGTTCTTTGAAAAGATGGAGCTTCTTTGGATCTTTCTGTAAAGAGAACAATTCTAAGAGATACTTTGACAAGAGCAGATGTTACAGAGATAAAAGCTTAAAGACTAAGAAACAATCCGTCTTTAAAAGATGAAGCTATTAAAGATATATTCACAAAGGAACTTGAAGTCAAGCAAGTAGAATTCAAGTTAGGGGAGGATTATTGGGATATGAAAGTCTTTGAAGATATCAAAGTCTTGAAGATATCAAAGTCTTGTAAGTTGCAAAGAAATCTTGGAAGAAGTTAAAGACTCAAAGTAATCTTGTTAAAGAAAAGTCAAAGTATCTTGCAATATGAAGTCAAAATCTTGCAAGAACAAAAGAACTGTTATATTAGTTTATGGAAAGAATTGTATTCTATGTTTAGATTACTTGTCATACAAGGTTATCAATTGTAAACCGACTAGGATATCCTTGAGCCTATAAAAGGACTCCTAGATTGGCATTAGAGATATGACTTACGATTTTAGAATTAGAGTTTTAGAGAAAAGTTCGATTATCTTAGAGTTGTATTAGAGTATCTGCATAATAAGCAGATTTAGAGTTTATAATAAAAGGTTATTCTTCTTAGCTTTGTTAAGTAAATTCCGCGTACTTAATAAAGATTACTCAGTGTTTCTTTGTTAATAACTTAGGATTTATCCGAGGTTATTAAACCTTAACAAGCTAGTTAAGTTAGTTTGATTAAAGTATATCGATCCAACAGTGCTTGTAGATCTATCGTTTTCACCAAAACTCATAACTCTTCCACTCTTATGCTCACACATCATCCCTCACATGTTAATACATCTAGCTCTAGAAATCTTTCAATTTTGGCAAATTGATTTTAGTCATCCTTACCTCAAAATGGGTCAAATTCTAGTTTTTCAATTTTCTATAAATCTTTAAGATATCTTCCAAAATATTATCTTAAGTTACTATCTGATCTCTAGGATCATTTAGCTCCATTTGACACTCTCAAGTTTTTAGTGTCATCTTTGGTCATTCATTGGTACTCATAAAAGTTCTATTTTCTTCCATAAAAGGCAATCATTAGCTACATCACTCATTGCCCTTGAACATTTAAGTATCCTTTCATTTAAGATATTTAGGAGGACTGAAACACTCAAAAAGGTATAGGCATTAAACCTTACAAACATCATTTTTACCCTTTCCTAGCTGCTGAGAGCCGGATCCCTAGGATTAGCCTAGACGGATCCCTCATTGGAGGGAACCGTAGGATCCGGGTGACAGATTCATGTCAAACTTTAGCTAAAACAATCATTTCAAGCTCATCTTGCTAACTTGAACACTCCATCTTATCTTAATTAAGATTCTATATCAGTACAACTCTGAAGTTGACTCTTGTGCATGCTAATCATCACATTCCAAGGGATCTTAGTGGCTTAAGTCTTGAATGCACTTGCCAAATCTCTTTCTTTATAAACCACATTGTTAAGACTCTTAAAGTCATCATCTTCATCCTCATTTTTAGCACTTAGAAACCTTTACAAATCTCTTTGAATAATCTCATCATGAGGAAAGCTCCTAGTGGTAATTCATCCACCAAAGGATCACCCAAGAAAATTGCTCGTGTTGTACACGAAATTTCCTCAACCGAATCATCTCCTGTTAAATCCACAAATGGTAGGATCTCCCCTCCACCTATCAAACCAATCCCAAAAAGAATTGTACCCACAAAACTAACAATGCCAAACGCCACCATACCTCCTAAACCAAACAACCCCATTTCTACTAAACCATCACCATTAGTGCCTAGAGCCCTATCATTCACCACTCCACTCTCATCACCACACCTCTACAATCTAGAAGATTTGCTTCCTAGGCCATCTCATCCTCCACCACCGACAACATTCCCTTCTTTAGAAAGAATAGTGGAACAAAATCAAGGTGTTGAGTCATCACTAGCTCCGGCTTCTTTTTCTCTGTCACCATCAAATAATCCCTTTTGGATTATGAGAAATCATCAAAGTCAACCACTCGACCACATGGAACTTGACACCTCTCTACCACCACCATCATTCTTAGTTTAGCCATCCTCGAATGCGCCTCCGCCAATCCCTCCCTCTTTTGAGGCTCCTCAACCCTCGTCACTTGATCCTTCACATCAAGCAATTTCCTTTCTTCCATCACCACTACCGAGCCATGACAAAAATTGTTATCATTTTCAACATGTTGAAAGTTTGATACACGAAGTACGTGAAGATCAAATTTTCATGTTTTATCACCTCCTTGAACATTTTGACGAGATTAAACCTAAACAAACTTGAGCTAGAGGATTCTAGTGGTGTCCTAGTATCTAGCGCGGCTTAGATAGTCTAGGAATTCAAAGTCATGTATTGTTCATTTTCTTAGTTTTTAGAGTCATGTATATCATATCTTTAGTTTTATTAAATGAAATGTTGGGTTTATTGATTCGATGATACAAAACAATAAAGAATGAAACATCAAGGGCTTAAAGTGACAAAGAATAAATCTACAAAAAGATGGAAGGACTTGCTTGCAAAAGAAGATTTACTTATTAGTCATTCGTAGAGATTTGTAAACCCTAATGCTCTACTATATAAAGAGACATGGGGTGTAGGTTTTCATATACAAGTCTTCCAATGTAGACGTCTAATAAAGGTGTGTGTGTCCTAGGCGTATAGTTCTTTGTAAACGCCTAGGTGTAGGTTTTCATATACAAGTCTTCCAACTTATTAAGAAATGATTTGATTTTCATTTTCAACAACTTTCAATCTTTTAGAATCAGATGACTCCTGAACCTCAGATTTTCTCTTCCTTTTACTTTGAATCCATTCTTCATCCTCTTTAATCCACTCTTCTTCCTTTTTAGAATTCATTGGACAGAAATCATCTACATTAATCCTCATACATCTCTTATAAATTTCCAAAATTCTTTCAAATGAACATTTACTAAGATTATCAGAAACATAAATGCCTGAATTCTTAATAATTTTCATCAATACATTCCTCATCTGAGCCATAGTAGGAGGTTTCTTTCTTATAACCTGTTTCTTTGTTTTGCTAACCTTCCTTGCCCATTCACTCATCAATCTAGCTTTCTCCTCATCATCCAGCAGTGCCCATTCTTGTGCAGTAAACTCATCAAGAATTTGTAAAGAAGCTTGAAGATAGTTTTGTGATTTATACCATATAGCTAACCATTTCTCACTAGCTTCCTCCTCTTCTTTCTTTCTTTTATCCAAAGCTGCTTGTTCTTCAGCAACCATATTCTTTACAAATTCTGCATCAAAAGCTTCTTGTTCTGCTCTAGATTTAAACTTCAACTCTGGTACTGCAATACCTTTACCCTTTCCAACATCAGATTGAATCACCTTCTTCTTCAGTGGTTCACCAATAACTAAAGTTTTTCCTCTGGGTTTGGGTTTAGTTGCAGTAGTTTGAACAGATATCACAGGTGTAGAAATAGATGAAGTTTTACTTAGATTTATCAAAGTACTAGCAGCTTCTTTCTCAACTTCTTTAGGCTTAGATGGTAATATAGAGAGAGTTGTTACAACAGTGGAAGTGGTTATAATAGCAGTGGGTATGATTGTAGTAGGAATAGTTGTAGTGGTTATAGTTGCCATGTCTGTTATAGCATCAGTGGTTAGAAGTGTACTAACCGTGGTTTCAGACATACCATCAGTGTTTATGTTCAGTACTACATCTTCTACAACTTTCTTCACATTTTCAAGAACTGCCTCATTCCCATCTTTATCAGATACCACAAATGTTTGATCTCCACTATCAACATCTTCTTCCATAGATACATTAACATCCTCCCCTGAATTCTTGCCTTTACTCCTCCCCTGTTTGGAAACATCCTCCATATTGGGTGGAGAGGAGTTCGCTTCTTTTTCCTTAGCTTCCTCAAAGCAGCAAGCCCAGGCCTTTTTATCTTCTCCAAAACCAAAACCCAGTGCTTCAAGCGCCGAATATCCTTTTCATGAAACCCAGCCAATTCCTTGAGATTAGAGATCGTCTCCTCCATCTTGGTACATTTGGCCATCAATTCATTTAAGCGTACAAGAATATCCTCCCCACTTCGACCGTGTGAACTGGTCCAGAGGTGGTTCATTGGAAAAGTCGGTATGTACAAACTCAGAATCCGTCAATTCATGTTCAGGTTCCAACCTATCCTCATCACTTCGAGCTGTGCTAACTGCTCCGAGAGGTGAATCTTTGGATATAGAAAACATAGCATCGAGACCGCCTGAACATCTATGCAACCTGTATTAGCCAAGTGGCTAGGGATTCCTCCACCTGTGTTAAGTTCCAAGGAACTCTTCACATTAGGAGTTGCCAATGGTTGGGTCTTATTTATGTTTCCACTATCCTGATCAGCATCTAAGCATGTATCAGTAGTGGAAGCCCTTCCCATCATGTCACCTTCAAGACCTATGACCTCATGAGCAACACCACTAGCACTAGCCTGAGGAAGCTTAGTGCCCTTCTTTCTCCTAGTCCAGACAATAGGTGTAATATCAGTGATTTGAGGTGTATTATCAGTGGTTTGAGGTGTACTATCAGTGACAATCAGTTGAGTTTCAAGACCTTCATCAAAATCAGGATCAATAGGCAAAGTAAGCATGTGAGGAAATAAAGGAACATCTCTAATTTGTACATTCTCGTGGTGATTCCTCATATGCAAAACCTTAGGAAGCATATGATGTACTTCATACTCTCTAGAATGTTCAATAGGATTAACAATTTGATGTACTACAATCAGTTGAACAAACCGAGGATACAAATAGTATTTACCCTTCTTCCTAATGTTTTGTACTAACCCCTCATAAATCATCCTAGACCAATTAAACTTCCTTCCCTAAGATAAACAAATAATAGCAGAGCAATTTTGAAGGAAAGTCATTAAAACCTGTGGTCTTGTTACTCATACACATCAACAAGGTGTGAATCAAAAACTTCCGTTGTTGTGAAAACACACTCTTAAAGAATTGTACCTTTTCACCTCTATGTGTATATCCTAATCTCTCTAAACCAGCAACAATCTCAACATCTGAAATATTGTCAACCCCATCGCATCATCAAACGCAAAACTTCTCGAATGATATCCTCGAATGAAATAACATGCTCATCCCTTCAGAACGAAACATCTCCACACCATCAACCGTTGCAAGTGTAGCATTCTTCAAAAATTGATGTATGTAGGCTTTAAGAATGGTGGGTGTAACAGTTAAAGCATAATGAATGGGACTGTGAACTAAGAAATCAATCATTTGATGAAATCCTTCAGAACGAGCATTCTTGGTGAGAATGGCAACTAGGTTATGTGAAGTGGAATACTTTTCAGCCATTTTGATTAAGGAAAATAATGATGTGAGTTGGTGAATTTTGCAAAGAAAGTGATTAGAGTGAAGGTTGAGCGCCAATTGGAAGTGGTTTGAGAATCAAATAAATGATCCGTCCGTGATTTGGGGAGAGTGATATAGATTCGCCAATGTTACCAAACAGCCCCTGTACTATCCAAAACTAGACTCCATGCTATCCGCGGTTCCAGAACTACTATCCGTGGTTACAACATACCATCAGCAGTTACATGAGATCACTTCTTCCAAATGACCAAGAGATATAGCAAGTAAATCAGCTCCTTATGCACCCAAAACCTTCATACCGGTAAGACAAAAACACAAAACCAACACAGAGTATAAGGTTATTGTTGTCAGTGGTTAGGAAGAGCTAAAAGTGGTTCCAAAAGACCTATCCGTGGTTTGAACAAGTAAGTCAATATGGTCAACTTCTAGAACTAATATTAGTCCAACTCCCAAAAATCTCATTAACTTCTCAACCACATTAAACACGCCCGTATTTACTTCCATAACCCTAAACCCCACTTATAAAAAGAACCCAAATCTTTCATAACGCACACACCAATAAATATCAAAACCCTAATTACTTCAAAGTCTCCAATCAACTGCAATCACAATGTGGAACCCTAGTTGGAATAAACCAGAAGTAGTCAATCTAACATCCTCCTCATCCTCATCCTCATCATCATCTTCATCATCAAGTAAAGAAGGTAACCCATGGCAGTTCTACCTCCCTCCACAAGAAACAAGACCAGTAAAATCTCCATTTCTTCCATCATCTGAAGATGATAGTGTGGTGAGTCCAAGTAATGCATCTAGGACTCGATGATTCCTCAAAGAAGAGATCTTCATACTCCCAACCTTGACAAGATCTCGACCCCAAACAAGACCACGAGCAAGAAACCCACCACTTCCAAAAGACAGAGAGGTGGTTCTTGGTCTTGTTATGGTGCTTCTTCACACATCGTAAAGGGGAAGGGAAAAAGGAAAATGAAATGATGCTTTTTGGTGATATGACTATGTCCTTCGTGCTTCATCTAATGTGGTCATCATCATCATCAACGTTTTCATCAATCCATCCTTTCCATTTTGATCCTTAGCATCCTCGCATAGTAGTCATGCATCTCCAGCCATTGAGAAGAAGGAATGGGTGGTTATGCAAGACTTCACAAACGCATATCCAGCATCTAGTGTAAAAGATGTGAGCGATCATGCATATCCAACAGCCTGTTAGATGTTGGAATAGATTATATGAACTAGATTAGGATTAGTAGATCATGTATAGCTCTATTCTTGTAGTTGCATTTGATGTTGATTGTACTCTGTAAGCTGTAAGTTGTTTCTCTAATGAATGAATGAACACTTTGCATCACTACTTCTTTTACTTCTATAATGATCATTCGTAAATCTGCAAAATGGTTAGTGAAAAACAGGATAACTAGCAGTGGTTTGAACCAAACTATCAGTGGTTAGAAACAAACTATCAGTGGTTAGAAACAAAAATAGCAAAACTCAGATTACATAATAATAGTGCAGTACATATACAAACTGGTACAAAACAATTTGAGAATTTAGAGATTAATCATTCCAATACTAATAACAAGATACTGAAACCTCCCCACATCAAAAGCTTTGGTGAGAAGATCAGCAACATTGAAATCAGGATGGATTTTTACCATTTGAATCAACCTTTTCTCATTACAATCTCTAATAAAATGATGTCTTATCTCAATATGTTTAGTTCTAGAATGTAAAACAGGATTGTTAATGATGCATATTGTATCTGTTATTATCAATGTAAATCTTAGTATGCATAAAATTGTACCCAAAGTCTAGCAATTGATTCTAAATCCATAGAACTTGACCACGAACTAGCGGCAGCCCACATATTCAGCTTCGGTTGTAGAATTTGCCACAATAGTTTGCTTTTTACACTGCCATGAAATAAGTCTGCTTCCTAAAAACTGACATCCTCTAGTTGTAGACTTCCTATCCAAACTAGCACCAGCATAGTCACTATCTGTGTAAGCCACCAAGTCAAAAGGAGAATCCTTTGAGTACCAAAGGCCCAATTTAGGGTGACCCTTAAGATACCTAAAATTCTCTTAACGGCATTCATGTGTGTTGAATTAGGTGTGACTTGAAATCTTGCACACACACATACCGAGAACATTATATCGGCCTAGATGCAGTGAGATACATCAAAGATCCAATCATGGACCTGTACAACTTCTGATCAACTCGTGTACTTCCATCATCGTAGCAAGGGTTTCGAGTCTCCATTGGTGTACTAGCACTTTTCACATCCTGAAACCCAAACTTCTTCAAAACATCTGCTACATACTTGTCTTGATTAATGAAGATACCATCAGTCCTTTGTTGAACCTGTAGCCCCAAAAAGAAAGTGAGTTCGCCCATAGAACTCATCTAAAACTTATCATGCATAAGCTTCTCAAAATCTTTGCATAGCTCTTTATTGGTTGAGCCAAAGATGATGTCATCTACATAAACCTGAACCAATAAAATATCATCTTTGTGCTTTCTTATGAACAAAGTTTTATCAATCAGTCCTCTTTTAAACCCATTGTCCATCAAATAAGTGGACGGGCACTCATACCATGCCCTAGGAGCTTGATGCAAACCATACATAGCCTTCCTCACCATGTAGACCTTATCGGGATGATCGGGATCTTCAAAACCAGGAGGTTGACAAACATAAACCTCCTCATCAATTGTACCATACAAAAATGCACTTTTAACATCCATCTGATACACCACAAAGTTTTTGAATGAAGCATAAGCTAAAAACAATCTAATAGCCTCAATTCTTGCAACTGAGCAAACACTTCATCATAATCCAAGCCTTCGGTTTGTGTGTATCCTTGAGCAACCAACCTTGACTTGTTCCTTACAACAATACCTCTTTCATCCCTTTTGTTTCTGAACACCCATTTTGTCCCAATGGCCCTCTTACCATTTGGAAGTTCTACCAATGTCCAAACCTCTTGAAGTTTGAACTGAAGAAGCTCCTCTTACATTGATTCTACCCAACCTTCTTCAGATAATGCTTCTTCAACTCTCTTTGGTTCCTTTTGAGACAGAAAACAAGCAAACAGGCAATTTTGCAGATCTTTATGACTGTTTCTTTTGTAAAGAGATCTTGCAAAGAACCCATGTTCGGAAAGGGTTCGTGTTCTTAACCTTGCTTCTTGTTTGAACTGGAGTATTCAAATTTCCAAGTATTTGTTCCTTGGGATGAATCTTGTGTATCCTTGTGGAGGTAACAGGACTTTCATGAATGACATGTTCCAAATTAGTTAAATCAGCATTAAAGAAATCATCCATGTCTTCATCATCAGTAGGAGTATCAATTTCAATCAAAGCAGGCATATCAGGATCATGTGGATACTCCTCTTCACCATGTAATGGCTTTGCATGTGGTCTAAAGAAAGTACTACTATCAGTACTTACAGCCGATATTTCACTTGTAATGACAGTGGTAGAAGTTGTTGGCTTAGCAGTGGTTGTATTAACTCTATCTGTGCTTATGTTTGGCTTATCCGTGCTTGTAGACTGCTTTTTCCTCTTTTCAATTTCTTCTACCAACACTGAATTATCTTTCAATAACTCATCCTTATCTTGATGATGAGCACTATTGCCTCCAGTATTCAAAACATCATCATCAGTGGGACCTTGCTTATCAATGATGGGTGAGACCGAACTAGCTTTCCACTTTTCAAACAAATAGAACTCTTGAGGAGAATCAGCTTCCTTAGAAATTGCTTCTTCACCAGAATTCTTTTGAGTACCTTCATCAACATTAGTGGAAGTTCCTGCAATGATAGGCTCATAATTCATAGACTTGGTTACCATATCAATGTTAAACTGACCTACCGTCCTTTGGTCTCAACACTAGGAGTCTTTTTCACCTGAATTGAACATGTAAATTCTCTTCAACAATTCTAGTCCTCCTATTGTATACTCTAAAGGCTTTACTATTTGATGAATAGCCTAAAAGTATCCATCATCGACTTTTCTTGAAACTTGCCTAGGTAGTCTATGGTATTCAAGATAGTAACAGGACACCCAAAAGGTTTTAGGAATGCAATCATTGGCTTCCTATCATGTAACAACTCATAGGGGGTCTTGTTATGAGGCTTCACTACCTTACTCCTATTCTGCATATAACATGCAGTGCCTACCTTCACCAAAAGGTAGTTGGTAACTTAGACTCGCACAACATAGTCCTAGTAGCCTCAATTAGTGTTCTATTTTTCCTTTCAACCACACCATTTTGTTGTGGTGTTCTAGCAACACTAAACTGTCTTTCTATACCTTTATCTACACCAAACTGATTCATCACTGCATTCTTAAACTCAGTTCCATTATCACATCTGATTATCTTGACTTTATGATTCACTAGATTTTCTATCTTAATAATGAAACTCTTGAGAACTTCACTAGTTTCACTCTTAGCAACCAAAAAGTAAACCCAAGAAAATCTACTATAATCATCAGTGATAACTAGGCAATACTGCTTATGGTTCAAACTCTTGACAAAAGTAGGTCCAAATAAGTCCATATGAAGCATAAACAGTGGTTGTGAAATGGTGTTGACAGTTTCGGACTTACAAGAAGCTCTATGTTGTTTTCCTTTTCGACAAGCCACACACAGTTCCTTACACTCAAAAACCTTAGAAGGTAACCCTCTCACTAAGTTCCTTTTAACCAGTTTATTGATTGTTTTGAAATTGAGGTGACCTAATCTTCTATGCCATAACTTAGACTCATCCACAGATGCTTTAGCAAATAAACAAGTTAAGGACCTATTAGGAATTACATCTTTAAGATCAAAACAATATATATTTTCCTTCCTAGGTACCCTAAGTTGTATAAACTTCTCATCAGGCATCTTAAACTCGGGAGACAACACCACACACTCATTTTCACCAAAAAGTACCCAGTTTTTCTTATCACACATTTGAGAAACACTGAATAAATTGTACTTAAGTCCCTGTACCAAGTAGACTTTTCCAAAGTCCAAATTTCTGTTCGATTGTGCCTCTTCCAAGTATCTTTCCTCCCTTTGGATCATTGCCAAAAGCCACATATCCTCCATCAATAGCTTCAAAATCTTCCGGTTGCTCCCATCCCAAGTCATGTGCCCAGAGCAACCACTATCAAAAACTCCTTTATCTTTTAGCTCATCTTGTAGATTGCCCTGCACATGAAAGTAAACAGATTAGTTCCTTTTGTGGACCCAAGCCAATACTGACTTGGGTCCGCCTGCATCAATATAATCAAATTTGGTTAGGTCCATTGATGCACAGTTGACATGATGTAAAACCTTGGTCTTAGGTATCCATTGCCAACTAGCGAGGCCTTAACGGCATAAAAATGATTCCCAACCACTGTATCGGTTATCACCTTTGGAATTTTTAAAACTTCTTTGTTATCTGTGGTGATTTTTGGCTTATCGGTGGTTTGATTTTGCTTAGCCGTGTTTACACTTTGCTTAGCAGTGGTTGGAACCCATTTGGGAGAAGCAGTGACAATTGATTTTGTATTCCCATTCCTCATTAACACTTCTTTAGGAATCATGTTTCGTTAGGATGAGGGTTTGTTTTCTTTGAAAAGTTTTGGTGATTTACCCTCCTCCAATGATTCCAAACTTGTGGTCTGTTTTTATTACAATTTCTCTGTAAGTGCTCAAAACTACCACATATAAAACAAGCCTTTTAACACATTGAAACTCATCACCTAATCTGTTAGAAATTAAACCATTTAAGCTTCTTTGATTACCCCTAGGTTTATATTGTTTCATCTGGTTCCTAGGTATTTCCCTGTACTCTACTACATTCTTGGTAACTTTAGCTCCAAATCTAGGTACAAGTTTAGCTTGTCTAGTATCAACTTTCTTAATAGGTTCTAACTTTTCAGGCTGTGTTGATACTTTACTTTCTTCCTCGAATCGATTCCCAATCACCAATGATGGGAGCATCGAGGACATATCAGAACTTATCTTAGGTGTCTCAGTCTTACTTATTCCTTCAACAGGTTTGTTAAAACTGAATTCACTACTAAATGACAGTTCTTTAGCAGGTCGTGCATGTTGCATAAGAGTGGGTGGTGGCATATTGTTGTATCCTATCCCTGAACCCTTTTTCATTAGATGACTCTCTATAGATTTATGAACCGATCGAAGCAAATTATGTTTTAGCTACCCTAACAACATGTTTTTCTTTTTCATCTAGGGCCTTTTGTTTTTCACTCTCTGCTAGTTCAAGTTTCTCTTTAAGCATTTTTATCTCTCTATTTTTAAGATCAATTTCACCACCTAATATATTGATCTTATCTACATACTCAAACTTACATTTAATACAAGATCTAAGCTTCTCTTCCACACTCTCTAGACCAACCCTATAACCTAAGTTATCCATAGTTAGTCTTTCTACTTCTTTCCTCATACTTTCAGTGATAGCCTTTTGAGATTCTAAGTTATCATTACATGATTTAAAAGAGCAAGTAGACTCATTAGATACCTCAGAATCTGAACCAGAAGATGAAGCATAAGCCATAAGAGCAAAGTTATGCTCTTTGGAAGCTTCACTAGCAAGAAAAGCTGCATTGGGTCCTTCTTCAATCTGATCACTTCAATCATAATCACCAAGACCATCTTGAGCCACCAATGCTTTGAAGAAGGAGACTCTTCAGTGATCTTCTTAACACCTTCAATCCTCTTAGGAGCTCGACATTCCCTTGCAAAGTGACCCTTCTTCTTGCAGTTAAAGCACTCCATCTTGCTTTTGTCGAACCCTGCTCTCCTTTGACCATCATACTTAACTTGTCTTCCATAAATTTCCAACTTATTAAGTATAGATGACTCCTAGTGTTTCTGATTCCATAAATTTCCACTGATAGTGTTTTCTCGAAACCACTTCTAGTGTTTTTCTGAAACCACTTATAGTGTTTTTCTGAAACCACTTCTAGTGTTTTTCTCGAAACCACTTCTAGTGTTTTTCTGAAACCACTTCTAGTGTTTTTCTCGAAACCACTCCTAGTGTTTTCTCGAAACCACTGCTAGTGTTACCTCAATTCCACTGCTGGTGTTTCTTGCGTTATTCGTTTTATGCGATGAGGTTTTGGAATTGAGGGAAGCTGTATATGTTTTTGGAATGAGATTTTTGGTGACACACACATGGGATTTTGGTTCACACACACAAGAAGATTGGTATTTGTTCTTAAAGGTTTTAAAAAGCTCGTTTTTGAATTATTTGAGGAATTGATTACGAAGAAGGTTAAATATCATTTATTTGATGTTGTAGTTGAGTTTCACAGGTTTGTGTTCTTATCATATCTCAAAGTGGGTGTTACACTTTGGAGATAACTTGTTCGTACTTAAAGGATGTTGACAAAGACTTGCAAAATCTAGTTTTCATAGGTTAAGGGGTGGATGGATGAAAACCTAGTTAACTATCACTTAAAGGAGTTACATTGTAGTGCTCAGTGTCTCATTGAAGATGAGGAGTTTGTCAAGAGATTGCGGTCTACTTATATGGTGTTAGTATAAGTTTGGAGTCACGTGAATAAACAAGACATAAGACACAAGTTTGGGTTATTCTACTTATTTATCAAGTTCGTTATATTTGGTTTTCTTCACAAGTGATCATTACATAAAGCTTACTGATTTGAAGAATCATTTTTATGCACCACTCAAGGGGATGTTTCTTTTGTTTATATTTCCTATTTGTTGATAACAAAAAGGGGAAGAGATGTTGGAGTGGCATGGCATGGATTAAGGGGAAGACAAGGAAGACAAGAATGTTTCATTCATGGTGAGATTTAATTATCTCAACTTCTGCTACTTCGTCTAGGGAAGTTCGTACAAGAACCGTATTTGTTTTGTCATCATCAAATAGGGGAAGATTGTTGGGTTTATTGATTCGATGATACAAAATAATAAAGAATGAAACATCAAGGGCTTAAAGTGACAAAGAAGAAATCTACAAAAAGATGGAAGGACTTGCTTGCAAAAGAAGATTTACTTATTAGTTCTTCGTAGAGATTTGTAAACCCTAATGCTCTACTATATAAAGAGACATGGGGTGTAGGTTTTCATATACGAGTATTCCAATGTAGACGTCTAATAAAGGTGTGTGTGTCCTAGGCGTATAGTTCTTTGTAAACGCCTAGTAGACGTCTAATAAAGGTGTGTGTGTCCTAGGCGTATAGTTCTTTGTAAACGCCTAGGTTAGTGTTTGTTTAGTTTAGCCTCAAGGATCTTTGATCCCTGTTACAAGTTAAGTGTAACCGTATTATTCTGATCAAATAATATTTGAGGCTTGGAGTGTTATTAAAGAAAAACCTTGTGTCAATAATATATAATGTTCTTATTATTCCGTTGCGTTGCATATGTTATTGTCAAACCCTAAGGCTCAAAACGATCTCAAGGAGTCTTAACAAACTCCACATGAAATTACATGATGTTTGCTATATTGTTCTGAGTATATGATTATTGTTCTAATACATATCTCATCTTGATGCTAACATCTTTTGGTACAACACCTTTGCTGTATTTTAGTTACAGACAGACGGATCCCTACGTTTTGCTTAGACGGATCCCTCCAAGGATGGAACCGTAGGATCCATGTAACAGAAGACTAGCTTTCTACTAACTTGAGTCTTATTTGCAGGAAATTATGCATTATATACTTGTTTTCTTAACCTTTGTTTTGTAGATTTTCAATTTACACATGAAGACTATGACACACTAAGCTAGGGGGAGCTTTGTGTCAAAGCAATACATTGCCAAATCACTTGCAATATTAGGATTACATTTTATGACATCCCCTTGCAAAGTTGCAATCATCAAGGGGGAGCATATTTGTCACATAGACAAAATATTTGGCCAACATAGGGGCAAATGAACTAGTTTTAATTACTTGACGCCCTCACAAAGGGATGGAGTCGTCAAAGGGGAGTTAAGACGAGAACTCCTCTCATTACTTGCTCTTTACTTTTTCTTATTATATTTCTTTTCTTCACATGTTTTTTTTAAAACAATGTGTTAGTTTCTTTTCGAAGCTCTTTTTGTTTCGACAAAAAGGGGGAGAAGAAAGTAAAAACTACAATTCAAACTTTTATGAATTTTAGTTTTTCCTTAAAATAATTTTATGTTTTGTCTTCAACAAAAAGGGGGAGATTGTTAATACAAATAATCCGTAAAAACATTTATTTATATTTTACGATCTTCTAATGTTTTGTCGATAACAAACTGTGGAAAACTAGAAGGGGGGGGGGGTTGAATAGTTTTACCAATTTAAAACTTCCTTTTAAATATTTAGATCGACTTATGTCAATCTATTTAATTGTTTATGTTGGACGTTGATAGATAGATATATAAAACGTGTAATGAAAGATAAAGAGTAAGAAGCACATCACCACGACACAAGTTATTTATAGTGGTTCGGCCACAAGGAAACCTTCCTTGCCCTACTCCACTCCCCGAGTCACCTACTCGAGAGTTCGTAAGCACTACACCAATATCCTTATGGCGGAGAAGCCTTCACAACGTCGCTTAACCTTTTTCCGATACAAAGCTAAATACCGAGTTCTTTCACACCAAGGCGAACCACACCTAACACAACGTCGCCTACCCTTTATACGGTGCTAGGCTAACCACCGAGTTCTTTCACACCAAGGAGAACTAATTCTATCACAACGTCGCCTACCCTTTATTAGGTACTAGGCTAAGCACCTAGTTCCATTACTATGTAGGAACTACTACCCTTCACAACACAACATCTAATATCAAGGAGATCAATTCCTTGTTACACCATCATCAAGGATATCACCATCCTTGGAAACAAATAAATACTTATATGTATAACGATGCACCTCATCGATTATACAACCTAGACATTCTTCCCAAATGTGGCTTGATTTGATTTATCGGCATCCTTCACTAATGCCTTTGACACAACGCTTGGCATCCTTCACTAATGCCTTCGTCTTGACACCTTTAGCATTCTTCACTAATGCTTTGACATGGATGAAGAGAACCTTTCACTAATGCTTTCATCTTGACACTTTCGGCATTCTTCACTAATGCCTTTAACCCAACATCTATGGAGAAAGGAAGAACTATCAACAAGAGAACCTTAGTTGTCTTGATGATGACGAAGCATGACAAATCATGGACTTGAGCTTGCACGTCTTCAAGAAGTGGTGATCTCGCCTTTAAGAGGAACCTAGAAGATCACACAAAAACAAAAGACAATCTACATAGATCACTTGGATATGAGGTTAGAGGGTTATAATACTTTGGGAAAGTATGTGTGTGAAGTGATAGTTAGAAAGAAAGAAATGGCTCTCTATTTATAGAGAAAATTCTCTACTGTTCCCCGGATCCCACGGATCCCTTCCACTTGGGATCCGGCTAGCACAAAGCTAGGGATCCGTCGAACGCTCCTCTTTGCCCATGGGTATTTTTGGTTATGGGTCATGGGTTATGGGTTGATCCATGGTTTTCTTTCTAGATACAATGAACTTGATTAAGTGGTATATATAAAACCATGGGTTATGGGTCAATACCATTTGCTAGTTTTTACCCATTTAGTATATACTTGTTTTTACCCATTTAGTATATACTTGTTTTTACCCATTTTAGTATACTTAGTTTAAGCATATGCTAACCCAATATGTAAACACTAGTTGTTGTACATATGTATCTAAATCATAAAATCACTTATACTTGTTTTAGTGTTTTATGTGAAAACGTAAATGTGTTAGGAAACTATTAACTCAAACTATTTACGTATTCTATTTGTTTCGTTAAAATGATTTTACGTTTGTTATCGACAAAACATTAGAAGATCGTAAAATATAAATAAACGTTTTACGACTTATTTGTATTAACAATCTCCCCCTTTTGTTGATGACAAAACATAAAATTATTTTAAGGAAAAGCTAAAATTCGTAAAAGTTTGAATTTGTAGTTTTTACTTTCTTCTCCCCTTTTTTGTTGAAACAAAAAGTGTTAAAAGAAACTAACACAATTTATAAAAAAAAAAGAGATGTAAAAAAAATGTAAAGAGAGCAAGTGACGGGAATGGTACTCGTCTTAACTCCCCCTTGACGAGTCCATCCCTTTGAAAGGGCGTCAAGGACATGACGTAAAATAAACTAATTGTGTTTGCAAATGGTTCGTCTAAGTGACGAAGACGTGCTCCCCCTTGAAGATTGCAAAGTTGCAATGGGGTGTCATGAAACAATCGGATTAGGTTGCAAATGTTTTTGCAATTGCGTTTGACACAAAGCTCCCCCTAGCTTTATGGTGTCAAAATCTTCATGTGTATTTTGAAAATCTACAAAGTAAAGGTTAGAAAACAAGAGTATAGTGCAAAATTTCCTGCAAATAAAACTCAAGTTAGTAGAAATTTGTGTTTCTGTACCACGGATCCCATGGTTCCCTTTATGGAGGGATCCGTCTAGGCGTTTTGGAGGGATCCGGCTATCTGGTGACAGTTTCTTCAGCAGTGAAGAAATGTCAAGCAATGCTAATGAGGAAATGAGATGTATGTGCAATGTAACAAGCACAACAAACAAAATAACCATAGCATATAAGTATTCATTCAATAAAACAAGAGATAAACAACCAAATCTCTAAAACTAATAGAATGAACTTAGCCATACAAATACTACTAATGCTAACTAATTACTAGACTTAAAATGCGACAATGTGCTTGAGTCTAGGGATGAGTAGGCTTGTTGAATTGATCCAACTTTGCAAGAAGATGATTAAACATGAAATGTATCTCATTTCGTACTTCTTGAACAATTCCTTGAGTTTTTAGACAATTTGGGCAATTATTGTCTTGGTTTGGACCCGGAGGAAAATGGATATTTTGAGGGGGCTCAATGTGTGTTTTCGGGTCTTCATTTTGAGAAGTAGGAAGAGGTTCTAAAAATGAGGGTGGTAATGGAACTTCTTCCATATGATCAAGGTTGTTCCTTGTCTCCCATGATGGACTAGTTGGTGTTCTAGGTGGTTCCCGATTCAATGAAAAGGTTGGTGAATGGGAGGTTCTTGGTGGTGAATGGAACAATGAATAGATGTTTGGGTGAGGGAGAGGCTCATTCAAAGAGTGTAGTCCATGCTCAATGAATGATGGTTTTGATGGCTTGCTAGAACTAGCCATGTTTGGTTTAGAACTAGATGATCCCTTTTCTAGTTCGAAGGGTTTGATGCTAATCCTTGCGGTTCTCTTAG
The DNA here is from genome assembly GCA_910596185.1 of Chrysanthemum makinoi. Classification (NCBI taxonomy): domain Eukaryota; kingdom Viridiplantae; phylum Streptophyta; class Magnoliopsida; order Asterales; family Asteraceae; genus Chrysanthemum; species Chrysanthemum makinoi. The sequence goes on along the minus strand of OU343224.1, from coordinate 112,392,673 downwards.
CTTTTGTTGGATGGGTTTGATGAGGTGGGATTATAGTGTCATTATCTCTAATGGGAGATGTTTCGGTGGATGAAATTTCATGGATCATTTGACCTTCTCTTTTGGATGATCCTATGTTTGAAGAGTTGTTGCTAAGAGCCTTAGACATGGTGATGAAGATGTTAATGTGAGCTTCTAATTGCTGATTTTTGAAAGGTAATTGAGGATGATGCCATAAACCTAAGGTTGTTTGGTTTATAAAGGATAAGTAGAATTTGGGAATTAAATTCTTGGCCACTTAGAAGACTAAGCATGCTCTTGAGGTTTTGATCAGCTCTAGGAGGACAATTAATGTATGTTAAAAGTGGTTAGAGAACCAAAAGGTGACATGAATTTGAATATAGGAGCTGGTTTATGCTTTCGCATCTACGGATCGGATCCTCTCCGAGGATTCGCTGGTTAAAGACCAGGGATCCGGCTATCAGACAGGGTTTAGGTGAAATCATTATGATTTTGTAAGGTTTGTTATTAATGGATTTCGAGGTTTTGACTTAATTTTGAAGTCTTTAGCTGTTGGATATCTCAAATCCTCAACCGTAACAAGTAATGGTGCTTAATGATGGTTTTGGCCAAGAAAATTTGACCTTGGGTAGTCTAACTATATGTTTGACACTGATTCCATTTAATTTGATGTGAAGAAATGGTGATAACAGGTCCTAGAAGCCAGATGATGTCCTAAGAAGAATTTACTAAAATCTTTAAAAATAGAGAGAAATGAAAAACTAATTTTTGAGCCTAATTTTGAGTCAAAGATGATTGAGATCAATTTGCTAAAATTGAAGGATACGCCAAACTAAGTGCTATTAAGCGTGATAGATGTTGTGTGAGTGTTGGAGCAGAATTATGCTGAGTTTTGACTAGTTGATAAATCAAAGATATTTCGAAAAAAATATTCTAGATAATCCATGAATGAGAGTGAGGTTTTAAACTATTTGAGAAAGACTTAGTTGGTTCTAGTATCTTATGTTTGACTTGTTCTAGGTGATCTAGTAGACTATTTTGATGTAGCCAAGTCTGTATTGCATAACAGATACCACGGATCCCGCGGTTTCCTTATGAGAGGGATCCGGCTAGTTCTAAAGTGGGATCCGCCTCTGCAGATCGAGAGATTTAGGAAATGTGCATCTTTGCATTTTTATAGCAAATGCTTTTCTTAGTTGTTTCTATGGGGACTAAATGCAATAACACAACTAATATAATGTATATCAAGGTAGGAAGAGCTAAAAATTCCTAGAATGAGTGACGACGACCACTCAAAGGGTCGTAAAATCTCATTTTCCAAGTACCTAAGTTAGGATTGTTTAGTGCCAAGATATGGCAATACCTACAAACTACAAGCATAGTTTAAAATGTTTACAAACCATTTTTTGAAATTGTTCATCATACGTTTGATTCCTAAAACCTTACCTTTCTCCTCCTTTTTCACTTCTTCACCCGTCCTCCACTCTTTATCAAACTATCTTCACTTCTTCTTCTTCAAGAAATTGGCGAAGCATTTGAAGATTCCCTTGGTTTGTTGCCATTCGGGTGATTCATTAGGGATGTTTGGCAATTGGTTAATGTAGTCCAAGGGAACAATATTGATATTTTCGAGTGGGTTGCTACTACTCCCTTTACCTTCTCCTTGCCTCTCCCTTTCGTCCGAGGAATCCGTGGGTGGGTGTGGCCTCTTGCCTTCCACCATAAACCTTGTTGTTCTACCTTCGGTTAATGGTACCATAACCTTATTGCAAAAGCTATGATCAAGGGATTGTGGAGAAGGGTCTAATCCAAAGATGAATTTGGCAAGACGGGTTAGGAGCATTGCATACGGAAGCACCATCTTGTCCATGCTTCTTACACTTGCCATTCTCTTGACCATGTAGTAGGCAAGGTTAAATTGAGTATTGGTCACTAGGCAATAGATCATGAAGCTTAGACATGCGTTGGGGTGGTCCTTGTTTCCTACTAGGCACACCACATTTTCTCTTATCACATCTTCCCATTTCCTATACAATCCATACATTTCCGAAAGCTCCATTTGAAAAGGATCCCTATATATCACTTTTGACTTCCTTGTGACTCTTGACGGTGATGCTCTTGGCATGAACACGGTATCCCTTACCGTGGTTGCTTTCGGGATCAAAGTGTTGTAAATATCATGATGATCAACCATTGTGTGTAGTTGTTCCAAAGACCATTCATTCGAGTACATACAAACGCCTTGATATGGGACCCCTATAATTCTTCCAAACTCTATAAGTGAAAGACTAAACTCTCGCACATTGATGGTGAATTCAATTGAGATGGACCCATCATCATTTCTAATTATACCCATTGTCTTGTAGAATTCAAGCACAAAGACCGGGAAAATTTCCTCGTTTATATCCAATAAACAATCAAACCCAATAGTTCCAAATACTTCCCTTATGTCGGTATTTGCAAGAAATGATGGTTCAACAACTCTACCTTCGTGAAAGAGTCTCCTTTCAAGCAACTTAAAGGCTTTCCTATCATCCGGACTTAATCCATCTTTCCTATGATACATGGGTATGTGGCGGTGTCTTGGTAATCTTGTTGCTTGTTGCTTGGCATGATTGTTCCTAAACAATACAACCACAATGTGGTGTTAATTGTGAATAGTAACTTAGAGGGTTTGATCACAATTTTGCTCAATTCATTTTTATTGAATTCAAGAAATGAGTTTAATTTGTATTAACAATGTTAATTCTTTGATTTGGGTTATCTTAGAAAACAATGTGGTAACAAATTATGACAAACCCATTTGAACCCAACCTCTAAAATGAAGAACTTGTAATCCTAGTAATCAAAGAATGAAATCAACAATGTAGTGAAGATTAATACTTACACAAGTGATTGTTATGCTTGAGAGAGATGATCAAGTTGCTCCTGTGAACAGTAGTAAGGTTTTTGTTCGTGAGTCGTTAAGGGGAAAGTAGTTTGTGGAACATCCACAGTGATCATTCTTTCATTTAAGCTGTCTTACATTGCCGAATCCCGCGGATCCCTTTCATTTGGGATCTGGCTAGTGTAAGTCTAGGGATCCGGCATGACAGCAAAAATTAGCTCAAGCATTCCTTGATACCTTTGGTTTGGGAGTTGTAAAACGCCTAGAGTTTTGATGTTTTAGGTTCTAAAACTTGTGGTTGATATTTTGACGATGTTAAGCTAATCTTATTTGACGTAGTTTCCTTTTAAAGAATTGGTCATAATTCTTTGGGAATTATTTTTCAAATATTATAATAAAATCCCATTTTATTATAATGTAAGAAGTTTCACATGAATTGACATAGATGAAGTGTCAATACTTCCTTTGTGATAAACAATGATTGAGGTTATCGAATAACCAAGATATCATCATTACAAATTGGTAATGTAGTCTATACAAATAGGTCGAAGAGTAGTATTTAGATGATGACTATAATATGAATAACTACTAGAACAATTACTAATAAATCATGCAATTAAGATTTTAATAATTACAATAAAGGTAAGTAATTGAAGATCATACCTTTGCTAAATATTCTTTTTAAGAAAAGAAGTATTTAGATGTTTTGTGATCTTCTTGGAATCTCCAGATTAATGTTGTAAGAATACTAAACATTCTTTTTGCGAAAAGAAGTATTTAGATAAATTCTTTATGATCTTCTTGGTAACTCCAAATCCAAGTATGGATAATGCTTAAAAAAAATGTTAGAACATTCTATCATTGTCCAACAATAAACAATATAATGATTTTTGAAATATGACAAAAATAATCCTTCTTTATAGTTTTCAAACATACATGGATCGTATCAGGTTTTTAAAGTACCACATACTCTAAGAAACTTGGTAACGAAGCTCTGATGCCAATTGTGGAAAACTAGAAGGGGGGTTGAATAGTTTTACCAATTTAAAACTTCCTTTTAAATATTTAGATCGACTTATGTCAATCTATTTAATTGTTTATGTTGGACGTTGATAGATAGATATATAAAACGTGTAATGAAAGATAAAGAGTAAGAAGCACATCACCACGACACAAGTTATTTATAGTGGTTCGGCTACAAGGACACCTTCCTTGCCCTACTCCACTCCCCGAGTCACCTACTCGAGAGTTCGTAAGCACTACACCAATCTCCTTATGGCGGAGAAGCCTTCACAACGTCGCTTAACCTTTTTCCGGTACAAAGCTAAATACCGAGTTCTTTCACACCAAGGCGAACCACACCTAACACAACGTCGCCTACCCTTTATATGGTGCTAGGCTAACCACCGAGTTCTTTCACACCAAGGAGAACTAATCCTATCACAACGTCGCCGACCCTTTATTAGGTACTAGGCTAAGCACCTAGTTCCATTACTATGGAGGAACTACTACCCTTCACAACCCAACATCTAATATCAAGGAGATCAATTCCTTGTTACACCATCATCAAGGATATCACCATCCTTGGAAACAAATAAATACTTATATGTATAACGATGCACCTCATCGATTATACAACCTAGACATTCTTCCCAAATGTGGCTTGATTTGATTTATCGGCATCCTTCACTAATGCCTTTGACACAACGCTTGGAATCCTTCACTAATGCCTTCGTCTTGACACCTTTAGCATTCTTAACTAATGCTTTGACACGGATGAAGAGCACCTTTCACTAATGCTCTCATCTTGACACTTTCGGCATTCTTCACTAATGCCTTTAACCCAACATCTATGGAGAAAGGAAGAACTATCAACAAGAGAACCTTAGTTGTCTTGATGATGACGAAGCATGACAACTCATGGACTTGAGCTTGCACGTCTTCAAGAAGTGGTGATCTCGCCTTTAAGAGGAACCTAGAAGATCACACAAAAACAAAAGACAATCTACATAGATCACTTGGATCTGAGGTTAGAGGGTTATAATACTTTGGGAAAGTATGCGTGTGAAGTGATAGTTAGAAAGAAAGAAATGGCTCTCTATTTATAGAGAAAATTCTCTACTGTTCCCCGGATCCCACGGATCCCTTCCACTTGGGATCCGGCTAGCACAAAGCTAGGGATTCGTGGAACGCTCCTCTTTGCCCATGGGTATTTTTGGTTATGGGTCATGGGTCATGGGTCATGGGTTATGGGTTGATCCATGGTTTTCTTTCTAGATACAATGAACTTGGTTAAGTGGTATATATAAAACCATGGGTCAATACCATTTGCTAGTTTTTACCCATTTAGTATATACTTGTTTTTACCCATTTAGTATATACTTGTTTTTACCCATTTTAGTATACTTAGTTTAAGCATATGCTAACCCAATATGTAAACACTAGTTGTTGTACATATGTATATAAATCATAAAATCACTTATACTTGTTTTAGTGTTTTATGTGAAAACGTAAATGTGTTAGGAAACTATTAACTCAAACTATTTACGTATTCTATTTGTTTCGTTAAAATGATTTTACGTTTGTTATCGACAAAACATTAGAAGATCGTAAAATATAAATAAACGTTTTTACGGCTTATTTGTATTAACACAAACGTAAAATCATTTTAACAAAACAAATAAAATACGTAGATGGTTTGAGCCAATAGTTTACTAACACACTTACATTGTCACATAAAACACTAATACAAGTATAAGTGATTTTATGATTTAAGTAATACATATGTACAACAACTAGTGTTTACATATTGGGTAAATATATACATAACTAGTATGTATTATAATGGGTAATATAAATGGGTAGAAACTTAAGTATTTGACCCATTGACCAAATACATTGAATGTAGTTGGGTAAAACCCAAAGTCAATGACCCATACCCATGGAGCATGATAAGGTTTTAAAATGTACCTTTTTGAGGGGTCATTTAAGCCCTTATTTGATCACTTTTATATCCGTTATTACTTAATATCGTTCCTTTTCACTTTTTAGGTCTCTTGAAGGCAAATTGCTGTAATGGCACTTATTTGGACGAAAAGGCGCGGATATCCGAAGAAAATGGCCAAAGTCAAGAATCGAGATACTCATCGAAAACATAAGGTGACGGCGTCCCTTTGCTTATCTGCGGCCGTCGAGGATTTTGTGGACGGGACGAAGCCAAAACTCTTATTTTCAAGTGGCGGCGTCAAGTTATAAAGAGTAAGCCGTCGCAACTCGGGCGACCTAGATTCAATCCATACGGCGCCGAGGGAGGAGCGGCGTCACAAGCATAAGGTGCGTCGCCAAGTCTAACGTGGCCAAGATGAAACCCTAATGGCGGCGATCCGGCGGCGTCACAAAACATAAGGTGACGCCGTCGCATGTGTAATCTTATATATAGAATCCGAATTTTTTAGTATTTGGGTGTAGTCTTTTGGAGTAAAACCTAAAGAACCAAGGCTGTCTAGTACAATATTTTAGGGTTCCAAACCCTATCTTACATCATGATAAGTGCTTTACTTCATTAATACAATTATGTCTTTGATTATTTGTGTGTATGATTGCATGTTCTCCATGTCCGGCTAATTTACTTTTGTGTTTGCTTAGGGAATATGAAACTTAATTATTGAATATTGATTGGTTGTCTCTTATCTTAGTTTGTTAATGATCTAGTAATGCGATAGGTCATTCGTTGTGTACTTAATGCTTGATTAAATCTTTGTGAACCTTAGAATATAACTCCTTGAGTAGTTGTAAGCTAAACCATCCAAAGAGTGCCTTAGAGTAAGAGTTTATTATCCCTAGTGGGTTTTGTAGACGAGACCCTTTGGTAAGTTCAAAGAGTTTGGGAGAAACGCATACCCTACAACTTTAGACACACAACGCAACTAAGAATAAGGACGTGACAATTCAACCACCAATAGGAGATAATTAAGGAGTAGTAAAACCTAAGTAAACACATCTTTAAACTATCATACGAGCACACAATAATTAGACATAGACTACATACACCTTAGATTAGATAATTAGATAAGTAGAGTAATCGGTAGAAATACCAACCCCCAAATCCAAACCCCGAGATTCGTACCTTTCAATTTTCTAAAAAAACATAAAAAGATAAAAAAATAATCTTCCTCAACCCCAACCTTAGCGTAGTAACTTCTCACTAGCATTCCTATTCCCCAAGAGAACGATATCAATACCCGTGGCTTACCCTAATACTACACTACAACGATTAGGTTCACTGCCTAGGGTGTTATAAAACTTGCTCAAAGAAAAGGAAGTTCCTTTGACCCCGAACGACGCGTGTAGCGTTATCAGAGCATAACCCACAACCCATTGCATGACATCATGCATAAGTCATATATGGATATTATCCATGACCCATGGTTTTAACCCATGGACTAGATGCATTGCATCTTGTAGATACATTGTATCTACTTGGATACCCTATGGTCCAATGTCTAGGACCCATAACCCATAACCCATGACCCATTACCCAAAACCCATGGGCAAAAGGGAGCATCCCACGGATCCCCAGTAATACACTGGACGGATCCCTCAAGTAAGGGATGTGTGGGATCTATGGAACAGTAGCTATTTTTCCTCTATAATTAGTGAGCCATTTCTTCATTGTTTCTCACCCCTTTCACATATATTTTCTCTTTGAGTTATAAACTCTCTAACCTCAGATCCAAGTGATCTATGTATGTAGTTTTGTTTTTGTGTGATTCTCTAGGTTCCTCTTAAAGGCGAGATCACCACCTTTTGAAGTCGAGCAAGCTCAAGTCCATGATTTACCTTGCTTCATTATCATCAAGACTACTCAGGTTCTCTAGTTGATAGTTCTCTTCTTTCTCATTAGAATTGTAGTGATGAAGACATAAGTGAAAGATGTCTAAAGGGTCAAGACGAAGACATTAGTGAAAGGTGTCGAATATCCGTATTGAAAGCACTAGTGAAGAGTGCTTAGAAGTCAAGGCTAAAGGCATAAGTGAAGAGTGCCTAGAAGTCAAGTCACAAGGCATTAGCGAAGGGTGCTTGAGATCAAGTCAAAGGCATTAGTGAAAGGTGCTTAAGATGTACATTCGATATGGTGTGAGTCGATGTACAAGATAGATTAGTATTGGGTCAAAGGATATTGATATCCTTGTTGATGTTTTTATAAGGAGTGGATCTCCTTTGGGGTTAGTTGTAGTGTAGTGTTGGGTAGTAGTTCCTCCATTGTAATGGAACTCGGTATCTAGCCTAATACCGGATAAAGGGTAGGCGACGTTGTGATAGGTTTGGTTCTACCTCGTGGAAGAACCCGGTATCTAGCCTTGTACCGGATAAAGAGTAGGCAACGTTGTGAAGGCTTATCCGACATAAGGAGTTGTTGTCGTGTAGTGTTTACGAACTCTCGAGTAGGTGACTCGGGGAGTGGAGTAGGGCAAGGAAGGTGTCCTTGTAGTCAAACCACTATAAATACTCGCGTTGTGGTTTTGTGCTTCTTACTCCTTATTCTTTCATTACATATTTATATATGCTTGTCTATCAACATCCAACACACATGTTTAAATAGATTGACATAAGTCGATCTAAACAGTTTAAAACGAAGTTTTAATCGGTAAAACTATTCAACCCCCCCTTATAGTTTTCCACAATATGTACAACAACTAGTGTTTACATATTGAGTAAATATATACATAACTAATATGTATAATGGGTAAATATAAATGGGTAGAAGTTTAAAGTATTTGACCCATTGACCAAATACATTGAATGTAGTTGGGTAAAACCCAAAGTCCATGACCCATACCTATGGAGCATAACCCATAACCCATTGCATGACATCATGCATAAGTTATAAATGGATATTATCCATGACCCATGGTTTTAACCCATGACCCATGGACTAGATGCATTGCATCTTGTAGATACATTGTATCTACTTGGATACCCATGGTCCAAAGTCTAGGACCCATGACCCATAACCCATGACCCATGACCCAAAACCCATAGGCAAAGAGGAGCGTCCCACGGATCCCCAGGAATACACTGGACGGATCCCTCAAGTGAGGGATACATGGAATAGTAGCACTTTTTCCTCTATAAATAGTGAGCCATTTCTTAATTGTAACTCACCCTTTTCACATATATTTTCTCCTTGAGTTGTAAACTCTTTAACCACAGATCCAAGTGATCTTTGTTTGTAGTTTTGTGTTTGTGTGATTCTCTAGGTTCCTCTTAAAGGCGAGATCACCACCTCTTGAAGTCGAGCAAGCTCAAGTCCATGAGTTGCCATGCTTCGTCATCATCAAGATCACTGAGGTTCTCTTATTGATAGTTCTTTCTTCCTTTATAGAAGTGTTGTGTCAAAGGCGTTAGTGAAGGATGCCGAAAGAGTTAAGACGCAAGCATTAGTGAAAGGTGCTTAAACGTCCGTGTCAAAGGCATTAGTGAAGGATGCCGAAAGATTCAAGACGTAGGCATTAGTGAAAGGTGCTTAACGTTCGTGTCAAAGGCATTAGTGAAGAATGTCAAAAGAGTCAAGACGAAGACATTAGTGAAAGGTGTCGAACGTCCGTATCAAAGGCATTAGTGAAGAATGCCAAGGGTGTGCAATCGATAAGGTGTATCGAAGTACAAATAGAGATAGGGTGTATCCAAGGATATTGATATCCTTGTTAATGTTGTCATAAGGAGTGGATCTCCTTAGGGATAGGATTTGTGTAGTATTGGGTAGTAGTTTCTCCTTTGTAATGGAACTCGGTATCTAGCCTTGTACCGGATAAAGGGTAGGCGACGATGTGATAGGTTTGGTTCTACCTCGTGGAAGAACCCGATATCTAGCCTTGTACCGGATAAAGAGTAGGCAACGTTGTGAAGGCTTCTACGCCACAAGGAGTTGGTGTAGTGATTACGAACTCTCGAGTAGGTGACTCGGAGAGTGGAGTAGGGAAAGGAAGGTGTCCTTGTAGCCGAACCACTATAAATACTCGCGTTGTGGTTTTATGCCTCTTAGTTTATATTAATCTATATGCTTGTCTATCAACATCCAACATAGACGTTCAAATAGATTGACATAAGTCGATCTAAATAGTTTAAAACCAAGTTTTAATCTGTAAAACTATTCAACCCCCTTCTAGTTTTCCACACACTTTTATATCTGTTACAGCTTAATTTTGTTCCTTTTCACTTTTTAGGTCTCTTGGAAGCAAAATGCTGGAATGAAGCACATTTGGACGAAAAGGAGCAAATACATGAAGAAAATGACAAAGTCAAGATCGAAGCCACTCAAGATGCTCAAACAGAACCTGGTGGCATCCCAATCAAAGGGCGACGTCGTCCCTCTATATAGACTTGATCAAAATATGCACCAGACGGCTCAGTGGAATTTTTGTTCGTATAACTGGGCGTCCACGTTGCGAAGAAGAAGGGCGTCACTCAGACTTTTCATCTCAGACGGCCCAGATCCAGAATCAAGACGGCGTCCCAACTGAAGAATGACGGCGTCACAATTCTAAGGTGACGCCATCCCATTGATGACTTGGTCAAGACGAAACCCTAATGACTGTGAGCTGACGGCGTCCCATGCAAAAGGTGACGCTGTCGCAAGTGTAAATCTAGAGTAAATTACATAAATGGTCAGTGTGGTTTGTCCATATTTTCACATTTAGCCACTGAACTTTTTTTTGACAAGATCAGTCATTAAGGTTTCAAATCATTACAGATCCAGTCATTAAGGTTTCAACTTCATTACATAAATGGTCACTGTGGTTTGAAACTTCAGTGACCATTTATGTAACTAAATGGACTGAATCTGCAACGATTTGAAACTTCAGTGACCATGTATGTCAAAAAAGAAGTTCAGTGACTAAATGTGAAAAAAATGGACAAACCATAGTGACCATTTATGTAATTTACTCGTAAATCTATATATAGAATTTGATTTTTCTGCATTTAGAGAGGTAGACTTTTGGAGGAAAAAACCCTAATCGTTTGTAGTCTGATTTGGACGGTATCTTAGGGTCCCAAACCCTATTTTACACATCGAGATAAGTATTTTAATCCAAAGTATCATTATGTCTTCAATTGATTGTGTGTATGCTTGCTTGTTTACCATGTCTAGCTAAATTTCTTGTATGTTTGCTTAGATCTATGAAACCTAGTTATTGATTATTGTTAGGTTGTTTCTTATCTTAATTGTAAATTGGCTTAGGAGTGCAACTAGACATCATTCGTTGTGTTTAATGCTTGAGTATGCTTTATGAAAGTGAGGCTTATGAATGAAATAGCTTAAGGGCTAGCCGATTTCGTATGCTAAACCCGAGAGATAACCTCAAAGAACTAGGGACTACGCATACCCTACGACCTTAGGAATACAATGCGTTAAGATAAGGTGTGACAATTCAACCGACCAATAAAAGATAACTAGGGAGTAATAGTATCTAGGTAAACACATTTTTAATCATCATACGAGCACACATCAAATAGACATAAGACTACCCGTAGTAATAGATAATTAGATTAGTAGAAGTAATCGGTAGAAAATACCACCCCCAAACCAATTGCCCCGAGATTTTTACCTTAGCTTTCTAAAAACCATAAAAAGATTAAAAAAAAGAATCATCCTCAACCCCCATCTTGTCATACATTTGTTGCTAGCATTCCTATTCCCCTAGAGAACGATATCAATCCCCGAGGCTTACCCAAAACTACACTACAACGATTAGGTTCACTGTCTAGGTGGTTGAAAAACTTGGTCAAAGAAAAGGAAGTTCCTTTGACACCGAACGCGCTTTGTACGAGCATCAGTAATCCCTCAACATGGCATATTGTAAACTGTAATCTCCCTTTACTTGATTAAGTGCAGCTGATTTAGCCCTAAAAGCTTTCATTCTGGACACACCAACCGCATATTGCTTTTGCAACTGGTCTTGAAGTGCTCTAATGGGAACTTCTGGATTTTTATCTATTTGGTCAATGATACCCTTAGACATGAATTTGGAAGTGCAAGCCTTTATCTCTCTGGATTGTAGGCACTTGTGGTTTGGATCATATGTTCTAACTTCCCAAGTCTCAGAATTCCTAATCTTTGACACTAGTAAGACCCATGGACATTCATCTTCTACTAATGGTTTGGGCCTGCCTCTACCTCATAAACTAATACCTTTCTTACTAGACTCAACTGGATCACTAGGCCCAACTCCTTTTTTACCTTTTCCCTTTGATGGTTTCTTTTTTGCTGCATCAGTTGCAGCCTGACTAGGCCCATCACCTTGAGTTGTAAACACTGGAATTCTTCCCATACACTTTGCCCTCACCCTCCCCTTATCATTCCTTACTAACTGCAACTTTCTCCTAGTTTTAATTGAGTGCAGTCTCACTCTTTCTTTCACAATGTTGTTTGCATTATTATTTGCCTTTTCTATTTCTTTAAGCTTCTTCCTCCTAATCTTTTCAATCTCATTTTCTTCCTCATCTGAACCACTATCAAGGTTTTCATTATCTAACTCCTCAACATCTTCTTCTATTGGTGCATCATCATTTTCTTCTCCTCTCACTATGTGTCCCACCCACTCAACATCTTCATCTATATTAAAGTGGTAATCATGCATATCAACATAAATTTCTTCTACATTGTTGTCTTCATCAACAAAATAGTCAAAATCATCCTCATTTGAACTAATGTCACTCTCATCTGAGTCATCCACATCATTTGTTTCATTAGTTTCCACATTCTCAACCAAGTTTTCTAAAGGTTCATAATTCCCTTCCACATCATATGTTTCATTACTATCATTTACAGCAACATTTGGTCATGCATTCTCCCTTTTGTTCACAGCAACACTAGGCCCTTCATTAATCTCAAAGGGATCAAATACATAGTTCATGTTCAACAGTTCTTGAACAATAGATTCCACAGTCTCATGCACAGTCTCATGTTCACTAACATTGGGAGTAGGAATGGTTGGAGTGGGAGTGGGAATGGCAGTGGCAGTGGTATTGACAATGATGGGAGTGGGAATGGTTGGAGTGGGAGTGGGACTGCTTGGAGTGGGAATGGTTGGAGTGGGAGTGGGAATGCTTGGAGTGGGAGTGGGAATGGGAATGGTTGGAGTGGGAGTGGGAATGGTTGGAGTGGGATGGAGGATATCAAATGTAGATGGTTTATGGTATTCTAACAACAACCGTTTCTAGGATGGGGGCCTTTTGTTTGATTGGGAGGGAGTGGGAATGGGAGTGTCAGAGGCTAACTCTTCAATCACCACATTTCTTATAACTAGGGGGTCAAATAAATGAGCAGTTTTGATGTCACATGTTCACAATACACCATAATCATCTTATCATCCTTGATATACTTAGCCAAACCATGTACATCAATATCATTTCCTAGAGCTCTTAGTCCAATTTCTAAGTCAGTCCCAGGAATCAAATAATGATAGTAAATAGGTTCTTCATCATTAACATAGCCTAATTCCTCCATTACATCATTTAACTCATGTACTGAAAAGTTATCCATATCAAAGCCATCCACATACGAAATTAACCCATTAACATACCTCCTTTCATCATAGTCTTTAAACTTTCCAGCATGGTGTATTTTCAAAGAAAACATGGTAGGGTGTCCATCTGGAAAACACAATAACAAAAACACAGTTATTTAAGACAATAATATGCAAAACAAATACAAAATTGGAAAATGTGATTGTTTTTTTACCGTATGCTTTCAGGGGTGCATTGCCCTCATGCTTCCCTCATATTCTCCAACTTTTACCAACCATTGATTTAAAAGAGAAGAACATTTTTGGAATTTGATTTCTAGGGTTAATAGATGATCGGATTTTGATAATTGGGATTTGGGTTGATTTGGGTAACAGTGATGATAATGGAGGGAAATGATTTGGTCAACGTGTGTTGGGTAGCATTTATATTAAAGGTAACCTGAAAAGACCCAAATGCCCTCATAGTTTAAAAACTTAACGATGAACCTAACGGGACATTCAAATTAGGGACTAAAAGAGTGCAACGTTTCAAAAATAGGTATCTCTGGGGTAATTAAAATGACTTAGGGACTAAACTTGAAATATGAGCAAACCACAGGGACCAAACGTGTAATTTTTTCAAATATAAAAATAAAAAAATAAGCATCCCTCATATTTATACCTAATTTGTCATACACTTTGACCTTCCCAACACTATTCCCTTAGAGAACGATCAATCCCCCGTGTCTTGCATATACTACACTACAACGGTTAGGTACACTGCCTAGGAGGATTGTAAAACTTAGTAGTTTTGTAAAATTCCGCATCATGTTTTAAGCATTTGATATACGGGCATATGTAGAAGTGTAAGTAGGTGGACATGTGCTTATGAAAAACGAACATTGTTACTACCGCCACATGTGCATCCTAAGTACACTACTGACCTTCCCCATATTGTACCCTGGAACTCGATTTGTTGTTTGATAGCGTATTTTGAAGCTTTACCCCTTGAGACTGCACCACAAGACCTTGTTGCTCCTCCCGAACCCATGTGGGTGTTTCTTGAAAAGGCTTTGAATGTGAGCTGACATGGTCCTCGTTGTATGCACCTCCCCTGATGATCCATTCGCAGGGTTTCTTGCTAACTAGTGAACTTTGTTCTCAAGTCTTTGTTGACCTTTCTTAAGTTTAGTAAGATCTTCCAGCTCGATTGACCTGGGATGGTTGTTTGTTTCAGAAACTAGAGGTTGTAAGGTTGTTCACCAGACATGTTGGTCTGAAACTCGTAAAAAGGGGGGGGGGGTTCATAAGAAAATGAATAAAAATAGGTGCAAGTTTGTGGCTATTTTGTATCTTTTTCCCACGGATGGCGCCATGTTTACGTATAGTATGTAAAACGTGATTAAGTGTGGATGGGAGTGGTTGTGTTGTTCGGTTTCCCGTGACCCAAGAAGATGATTAGGAATCAAGAGTTTGGGTAACACTAAAAAACCATGTAGTGTGTTTTAATATGTGAAATAGTATGTTAAAGTGTAGAGCGAATTCGAGTGAGTCGAGAGAGTCTTATAGGTAAGAGATGCCTTCTATTTATAGAGACACATTTAGGTTTTAAGGATAAACCCCAGAAACATGATCAAACGATTATTAGATAGGACACGTGTTGATCATCCAATGTGTAGACAAGAATAACAGGTGGCAGTGTCGTACCCGTTCTCGTCTACAATATTCCTGTTGTGTGTCTCACATTGTCATATGTCATATAGTACATCTTAACCGTTAATGACAGTTGGGAGAAAGTTGTCTCATGCATGTGTGTCACACGGCCTGAGAGGTATCTCCAGGCTAGGTGTATCTTGGGAATGTAACCGGGATTTATCAAATATTGATAATGGGTATTGTTAAGTGTTTATGATGAGCTTGACTTAGGCGTAAATTAGTGAGCTTGTGTCATTATTGTTGATATGTGATCTGTGCTGAAAACAGTCAAGCTACCTCACACAAACCGGCCACTTGTGAATGGCCGACCGTAAGAAGCTTAAAACCGCTTAAAACACAAATGCAATGAAGTCCTGGAGAATAGAATGAATTCCCGGGTCGTTTAGTCCCACGGAGACTCAATGGTGTGTAAAACACTTGATCAGACGATAGAATGATCACTAAGGATAGTGATCGATAAAAGTTTTGATGAATAATTACACTACTGAAAAAGGTTTATAAATTAAGGCGACTTAAATGCAAATTAAGAAAATTAAAAATATAAAATATATTAAATAAACTCTATCACTATATTTAAAGTGATGAACGTTTAAAACCTAAAACTTACGTTTAAATTAAAAACTACGTTAACGTACAAAATAAAACGTGAAAATAAAGAAGGAAAATACCTATGTATATAGAAAATACATTTTTACAATCCTAACTATATAAGAAAATTATTAGAAAAAGAAAATTATTTTTACAACTATTTATCTAATTATTATTAATTAAAAACTATTTTTAACTATTAAATAATAACCTAAAATAAGATAAAATATGAAATAAAGCTAGAAAAATAAAATTATGACTTAGGAAAATCTAAAATATTATAAAACTTATTTTAAAACTGAAAATATATTTTTTATACTTTTTATGTATTTATTATTAATTAACTACTATTTAAAACTAATTAAAATGCTAAAAAATACTATTTAAACCAAGAAAATTATGGAAAAATACTTTTTAGGCTTTTTATATTTATCTAAACCTAAGAAAAATGAAAAATTATTTTTTTGAACCTTTTCTTAATTTTTTGTATTAAAAGCTAATTTAAAAGGCTTAAAAACTAATTAAAATCAAGAAAAATAGCAAACAAGCTAGGAAAAATATGAAAATTTCAGGAAAACTCTAAAATAATATTATAAAACTAGGAAAAATGGAAAAACATGGGGTTGTGTACAAGATATTGAAGCTGATGTGCAAGTGCTTAATGGAATAAGCACTTGAATAAGCAAATGGAATCCAAAGGCTACCAAACCAAAAGAGAAGCTCTAATATGCTAAAGTAACAGAAATGCAACAAGATTCAACAAGCCCTAACCTCTGAAACAACAAGCTCAACAGATTTGATGTTGTGAGCTTTTATACTAAAAACAGGTTTGGGTACCAACTTTGGACACAAGCACAATCTTCAAAATAAGCTAAATGTGAAAACTATCACTTGGAACCTAGACTAGACCTGGGTGAGACCAAATGCACTAAAACTCAGACCATGACCAGCTCTATTGAGCCCTGTGCACCTTGCACAAATTCTGAGAAAAAGCTCAGTGAATACTGAGTTCAGTGAGCAGGGCAACTAGGCCCAAGTTAATAAGCTTGTTTGAAGCTTATAGAAAAATGACAAAAATCCACAAAAATGCAGATAAGTAAGGGTACCAGTTGAACTTTTTAAAACAACAAATTGCACTGAAATTGGCTTAGTAATGAACCAATGAAAAATAACTCTCAGTTGGCTCAAAACAAGTTTTTGCAACTTTTGACTTTAAAAACAGTTGAGAATGGTTGACTTTTATGAAGTTTGGACTTGATTTGAAGACTGATAATGAGTTTAATGGATGAAATAAAGTTAACACAAGCTTTGTCTATTGATTTTGAACATAAAACAAGAACTTGCTTTGCAAAAGTTCCAACAGTAAACTGATTCAAGACCAAAGAGAAGGATTTTGACTTTTACAGTTTTGCAGGCACAAACTTGGACAGATATGAGTTAAATAGAACTCAACAAACATGAACCAACAGGACTTGATCACTGAATAAACCCTAGAGACAGAATAAGCTAAAAACCAAACACTCCTTAATCACTGTTTTGAAAATGAAACTGAGCTAAACCCTGACCAAACTTGTATCAGTGATCAAATTACATTCTTATATCCTAAATACATCTTTCTAAACAGATATGCACTAGTTTTAAATCCAAATAAAAAAAATGCAAAGAAACTAGAAATTTACTCACAAAAGGGTCCTAGCCACTATGGCTTGAAAACAGAACCAAAGGATCTCTAACCTATTTATATCAACCCACTAGACCTAAATCAACCCATATCCAACTGCTTCACCCATTGACCAAATCGCATCATTTTGCACTGTTTGACTTTTGTTGACCAAGGATCAAAATGAATGGAAACTTGAATGTGAGCTTGTACAAAGCTATCATAAGCTCATTTAAGCTTGTTGAAACTGATAAATGAGCTTTATGAAGCTTTTGAATGAGATTGTGACAGGGAAAATTTCAACAGTTATGTAAAAATTTGAAAATAGATAAATACTTGGAATCACTGATTAGAACTTGATAACACTGCAAATATAACTTGAGTTTAACATTTGAGAACACAAAATTACAGTTTTGAAATGAAACTAATACATTAATGAAAAAAACGACATAAGAAAATTTTAAGCTAATAATCTACTACTTGGTTTGCTTCCTCTCTCTTTCTTTTATAATCCAATCCTCTTCTCTATCTACTCTGAATGTATCCCAGCAATCCTCAGCCATTGGATGGCTTTAAAAGTGATCCTAGCCATTTAAACAGATTTTGGCGCCAAAATTCTTGTCTGCCAATTGGGGTTGAGTGAAGAGGTAAAAGGTAGCATTAAATGTGTCTTGGATGTAGTGGAGGAGGGGGGAACAAGATATGAGCTGGGGGAATGGCTGGTTGAGTGAGCAGTAATAGTAGTTGAGAAGATGAGACTTTGGCGGGTGTTTGTTTTTTACCAGTGTTGACTGGGTAGATATTAATAAGCAAGGGGTCAAAATGGATAAATGACAGGGGTCCAAAGGTATAGGCAGGGTTCATTTGGATTGTGACAAGGGTCTAAGGGTCAAAAAGGCTTAAATAACAAGGACCAATGATGTAAATTCTGAAAACACAAGGACATAAGCTGCCATTTAAGCAAAGAGGTTTCAAGGGACCAAAAGTGACAATCTCACAAAGTATAAGGACCAAACTTGCCATTCTCCAATTTCCAAGGACCATTTTTGCCATTTTTCAAAGTTGAAGGACCTTTTCCGCCATTTGACTAAAGATTCATTCAAGGACTGTTTTTGACAATTTAAAATATTTCAGGGACCTTGACTAATATTTTCCTTTATTTAGATTTACCAGGGACCTGTTTTGACAACTTTTAAAACTTGGGGACTAAAAGCGCCATTTTGCAAATTTGATAACGTTTTTCATCGATTTTGATAAGTTTGCATTTAAAACACATAAAACACTGATTTGTGATATATTTATCATTTTAAAGCATTTTAGAGTGTTTTCAGATGTTTTTGCAGTTTATATTGTACAAAAATGATGAGTATTTAGACACTCATCAATATGCTATCAATATATATTGCATTTTTTTATTTGTATTAACTTTTGATGTTGTCACATGTCGTAGTGTCCACTTTAAACATAAATATAGAAACGTGAATTAAGCAAGTGAAAAACTAATCTCTATAAAAATACATTTACATAATGGAATTATATATAGATACTATAGCGCGAGGGACTTCCAAACCATATTAGTTTATTCGAACTTTTTTTAAGATCATTTTTTTGGGCCTTTTTAATTAGCCCATTAATCTTGACACAAGATGAATACATACATAAATAGATCAACCATATGTGGATTGTTTAAATCAGGTATGTATCTTTTGCACCCAAATCAGTTTCGGTTTTTTTCGGTTTTTCCGGAATCGGTTTTTTTCGGTTTTAAAAGTTCGGAATAGATTTTTTTCGGTTTTAAATGTTCGAATCGGTTTTTGTCGGTTCGGTTTTTTCGTTTTATGTTGGATCCATTTTTTATCGGTATTTTACGGTTCGGTTTTTTCGAATTTAAAACATTTAATACATTTCGAATACAATCATAACTTTTATTTAAACAATACAATTATACAATTAAAACTATAAAATACTAATACATTTCGAATACAATCATAACTTTTATTTAAACAATACAATTATAGAACTAAAAATAAATAAATACTAATACATTTCGAGCTTTGGCATGGCCATCACCCAAAAACATATTAGTATACTCAAGTATATCGAGCTTCGGCATTGCCATCACCCGTGTATACTCAAAAAATTAAATCATCCAAAAATTCTTCTACATCTAACTCTTCAACATCAAATGGTTCAAATTCACCTTCATCTAATTCGGTAGCCGGAGGTGATATCCCTATGTCATCTTCTTCTTGTGCTATAGTTTCTTCAACTTCTTCAATCGAACCTTCCAACGATCTTTCATGTTGTACCCTATCTACTCCGTCCATATAATCTTTCAAACATACACATACTTCCACGGATTCGAGGCTAAGTTTTGTCCTTTTTCCGATATAATTCTACCACTATGAGAAAAGGCCGATTCGGAAGCTACCGTTGAAGCTTGGACCGCTAATAAGTCACGAGCCATAGCGGCTAAAATTGGAAATTGGATTTCCCTTTCTTTCCACCAAGCCAAAATGTCAAAGTTTGCAAACTCATCGGGACTTAAAGTTGTTAAAAAGTTTGTAGCCATATATTGTCCCAACTCGCTTGTCGGGGCCGATGATCGTTGACGCTTTGTAGCGTCTTCACGTAAAGTATTATAAAGGTTTATGTTAATGTCCCTTGTCATTCGAGACGAACCGGCCCGCATTGGGTCGAGAATTGGGTTTGGTTGTTGACCATATTTTGTTGCATAAATTTCAAACAATTTTTTAAAATAATCATTAAATTTAAAAACTTGAGCATCTATATAGTTGGGATCTTCATCGTCCAACCCAAAGGATAATTCTAAATTTTCCATTATTCTTCTTATTAAAAGTTCTACGCCTCCAACATTTAAACATGGGTTAAGTGCGGCGGAACAAGTATAAACCAAAGGTAAAATAGCAAAATATTTTATAAATCTCTTTTTATAACTTTAACCATTTTTCTAAACATTTGAGTAGGTGAGTCTTTTAATACGTCTAATTTTTCCGTCATAGCATAAATTTGATTTAAAACTAATGGTCTAGTTGGGTAATAAACACCCGATACTATAGTTGTTGCCTCTTTAAAAACTTGTAAAAAAATAGTTAAAGCATTTAGTCGATCCCAATCTTGGTCATCTATCGAAGTGGAACGATTTTTTTCAACAAGTAATTCATTAAAAGCATGTAAAGTAGTACGTTGTCGTAATATATTTTCAAACATAATGCAAGTAGAATTCCACCTAGTAGGTGTATCAAATTTTGGTCCTAGCCATGGTTCACCACATTGTATCAAAACGTTTATAGTTCATTTGTCGCTTCATTACTCGGCGATATATATTTGTTAACAAACCCTAAATGTCAAACGTAATCTCTCACATATTTTTAATGCCGCTTGAACGGATAAATTTATAACATGAGCAACACAACGGGAATGAAAAAAGCACCATCTAAAATGGGTTTTATACGTAATTTTAACAATTCCATAGCCCTAGTATTATTAGATGCATTATCTAGTGAAATCGTAAAAACTTTATCATCTAAATTATATTCAATTAAAGTGTCATGTAAAATTTTTCTTAAATTAGACCCCGTATGAGGATAACCAAATAGTTTAAAAGCAATTGTCCGTTTCATTAATAACCAAGATTCGGGATTAAACCAATGAGCCGTAACGGCGAGATAAGAATTTTCCGAACCATGTGGTGCGGTCCAAACATCCGTAGTTATAGAAACACCATATTTATAATCACGAAAACCATTAATAATATCATTTTTAGCCGTTTCCCATAATTTAAAAGCATCACTTCTAAGTTTATTACGACTTACTTGTTTATACCGCGAGTGTAGCCTCTTTTTGATGATGGTCGTAAGCTTGGCGTTGTCGAAGAGGTTGAATGGATAAGTATGTTGAATGACCCACCCCGCAAGATCTCTTTGAAGCGCATCATTATCATATACAAAAATTTGACCATCCTCACCAATAGTACCATCGGCATTTTGAGGTACCGCGGTACATTTGGCTATATGACCCCTTAGTGTAGTGTTAGCCCCGAAAGCATAAAAGTTCAAACATTTTTTGCAACGCGCCTTTTCCGTCCCATCCTTCATAATACACAAATCCATATGAGAAAAACCTGGATTTCGTGAAGTTGATTTAACAGACTCAATATCATCTTGTGTGTAATGTTTTCGTGTCCGGGAAGACCGAACGGAGGGATTAGTGGAAGCTTGTTGTGATTGTGAGTTTTCCATTATAAAGAAATTAGAGAGATTAAAGATAGATTTGATGTGTTTTAAGCCTCAACCCAATACACATATTTATACTACAAGTTCTAGCTTCAAAATACACAAAAATTCAAAAAAAAGACAAAAAAAAAGGGTCAAAAACAAGCCCCAACGGCTACTGATGTACAGTGCTCGATTTAACACCCGACCGGTTTTGAAAACCGGTGAAATCCAGTTTAAACCGGTTTTCAAATCCAACGGTGGTTTTGAATTCCAACGGCTAAAATTGACTTTTGCGCTGACCGGTTTTTAAAACCGGTTTTAACCGGTTTTTTACCGGTTTTCGATTAAAAAAAATCGGTTTTAACCGGTTTTTTTTTTAAAACCGGTTTTACCCAGTTTCAGAACCGGTAAAAACCGGTCCGATGGAAAAACTTAAAACCGGTACAACCGGTTCGGTTTACTAAAACCGGTTTCGGTTTAGTAAAAACCGGTTCCGGTTATTTTGGGCGGTTTTTTTAAAAACCGGTTCTTGTGTGCATGTCTAATTTGAAGCATCCTAAAGATAAATCTGTTGCGCCGACATCTCAACGACCTTCGATATAATCAACTCCCATCTTCAGGTTTCAAGTAAGTTTTCTTTTTAAGATTGTTTAATCTTTGGTCCATTTTTCTTTGAAAAGCTTGGGGTTATGAATTTTGTGCTAGGTTTCAGTAGCCTTAAGATTTTTTATGAGGTTTCAGTAGCCTTAATATTTTTTATGGGGTTTCAGTAGCCTTAGTTTTTGGTCGACACTCACTTCGGTTTAACGAGCAGGCGTGGGATTATGGTGAGTGTGGTGCGTATTAAAGTTGGGGTACAAGTGGTTTGGGTTTCTGTGATTTATTCACTGTACAGCTAAGTGGTAGGGAAGGATAGATGCAATTAACTTTATTAATCTATCTTCTTCCTTTTAAAAAGGCCTTCTGCGTTTTCAGGTTGTGTCGTATGACGATCTGAAGAGGAAGAGTAGCAACCCATGGTTTAATCCTTAAATGGCATGTAAGACTGGCAATATTTGATTTTCCTCATCATTTAATTGTGGGTTTCAATGATTTATGACTATTGTGTTATGATCTTTTGTGACAGGGAAGGTGAGGACTTGAAAGGGCTTTTCTTTGTGATTTTGAATCAAAAGTCGACAAGCCGATGACATCGATTTAAGGTATTCTGTGTTATGTTTTGTGTATAAAATTAGCTACGGAACAAGATGACTTATAATACTCTTTTGGCTTACATGTTAGTTTGTGATGGTTGAATGAACTAGGTGGAATTAGTGTTGGCGACGTCTTTGATAAAAGTATTGACGAAATATGTATTCTGGTAAGTTTATTTTTGTGTCCATTAAACTATTACAAGCAGTGTTTTATATTTTTTTAATTAACTTTTGCAATGAAAATAGGCTGCAGAAGGCAAAAATGAAGAGGAAGAAGAGGTGGATGTTGAGGATTTAGTACTGAAGGTATACGCTACTCATATGTGATTGATATGATGTGATCTTACAAAAAAATTATTGTCATTTCGGTATAAAATTCTGATTGACTTAGTCATGTAGTGTTATAGTTTAGCTCCTGGTACGTGTGCACTTATTACAAAGAAAATGTCATCCCAATCATACTAAAGTCATCGATATAGTGAAAAGGTTAACCCAACTAAAAAATGCTTTACTGGCGGCTCTCAGCCTTATGAAGATTAGATTTTTCTTTTTTGTGTTACATATCAGTTTATTAGCTGTTTTTATAGCTGATGACTATTTGATATACATTATTTCCATATGCATTACAATTGAGTCCACTTTTCCCTACACACTAATTTGTAAAATTTAATTTCATATACATTGATTGGGTGTGTAATAAAAATGTTCTTTGTTTAAGGTGAATATCAGTTAAGTAGAGGTTGTCGGTTAATTTAGTGTTCAGCGTTGTTCTAGACAAGTATTGTACGTATTTGTATTCTGAATTTGTTGTTTACGTATTGTTTTAGACTATTTTTTTTTTAATTTATATTAATGGAAATTTTGTATGATGTTATAAAAAAAGGTTACGAGTGTGTTGCAATACCTTTTGTTTGATTTAAAGAAAAGTTTAGAAAGGTAGATGACGTTTATGAGTTTGTATATATCCAAGTAACCGAGCGGGATATGCAAGACACGTATGAATCACCGTTTAAACCTGGATTGCAGGAGGTTGAAAAATAGATTACAAACATGGGAGTATTGCCTATTGAGAATTCTTTGCGATGTAGCATTTACCGAAACTATGATATTTTACGTGTACGCCTAAAAATATCATGTATACATTTCAACAATATCGTGGTAAAAATGAAAATAGAAAGAAGTTGTATTGGTATTGCAATGTATTGCATACATTAGAGGAACCATATAACATGCACATAAATAATCGATTAAAAATAATGAAATCGATAATGTGACTAAATCTTAAAATTGTGCTTTAACAGGTTGACCGTGGGGTCTTTGATGTGGACTTGATGAAGTCTCATTGTTTACAAGGTCTATTCGGCTCAGCGTGGCAATAATTTGTGTCAGTGCAGAAGGAGGTTGGTTCTCAAATAGACAAGACCACTAGGTACCTACTGACTGTATATATTATTTTATCGTTAGATGTTTGTAATATTGCTAAACCCATTTACATTTAGGTAATATATATGTTTTCCACTATTTATATGATTTTTTTATAAAAGTTCTATAGTTTACAATTCCTTCCTTTTTCTAATTTTTGCTTGCACACAACCTAAAATTGTACGCATAAAAGGTCCCCAATAAAAAGTACATTGGCAACTAATCTGTTGATTCATCTTGAATAGCGCAGCTAACGCATTTCCACCAATGTTACCAGATATCCCCAAGGACAACGATGAAGTCACATCATCATCAGCGACTCAGCCTGCAGTAGAAGAAAATGTTGTGACAGAAATGCAAGTTGGAAGCATAATCCCCCTTCCTAATACTGATGAACCTGCAGAAAAGAATAGACCTAAAACTCAGACCATGTCTACAACCGTTCGCAAAGAGTTGTTTGCAGGTGCAGACGAAGAACCAACTGGCCCTAATGCTAAAAAGGCAAAACATGACTAGCACCACATGGAATCCTGCTTCAACTTACGTGTATGCAATTGGTATGATGTATGTACATAAAGACGTGGTCCTCTAATATGTAAAGTAAGCGTTAGGACGTAAGTTGCTTTAACCCAGTATTGTAGAATTTGTATGTTTCCCACCACTGATTTTTGGCATAAATCAATGTACCTGAATTATATTCATGACATCACAGGTATTGTTGACCCGTTTGCTTCAAGTCTATATGCGACATATCAGATGTCTTGAAAAGGCTTGATCATCAGGTGCGTCAAGTCAAAGCCTAAACCTTTTCCTATCCGATAGACAAAGGTTTGTTGTACTTTTTGTGGTTTAGTTTTTTCGGATCAATTTACGTTACATTTGTTTTTCATACTGCTATTGACAAAAGGTTGGGATCTTTATCATGTGAGTGTTAATTGAACGTATAATCCAGGGTTCGGGTGTGCTAGAATCACGTAATTGGGTTCGGGTTTCCTGGAATCATGGAATTGGGCTAACCGTTCCAATGCCAATCGGGGCATATCACGTTTCTTGGTAAGGGTTTCATGATATACGACAAACGTTATTTGCAACTCATTGTTGTTCAGCTGTTCGGTCTTGATACAAGTGCAAAAAGTGTTGCATCCCCTGAGTATACATGAGCATAATAGCATGTGAGGCACCTGTTCCTTAAACTATTTGCAGGTGCGGAAATGGTTGCCAAATAATTTTTTCACACGCGATGTATACTAATGAATGTCCACTGGAAAAAAATGCAGTTTGTATTCTGCATGGGCGCCGAAGAGGTGGCAGACATACTGAATCCATTACAGGCTGTTCGGCGCCACAAACAGGGCCTGAAATGGGTAACCCCAGACAAAGAAGATCACCTTTTGGTACATAACTTTCACACCTACCCGCGTCGACTATTGTACGGGAAAATGATTATATAACATCTCACATTCTCATTCAGATACTTAAATTAGCGAAGGTTTAATATAGAAACGTAACTATTGCTATTTTTGATACATAGCCATTGAAACAGAATTCTTACATTATGCTACAACTTTTGATGTTTCGGATTGTTGTTAATGTGAACATATGTTTTTGAGACTTATGAATAAAGTGTGGAAACACCCCGCCGCAACGCGGCTGGTTCAAATTACTTGTTAATTAAATATTATACGTTGCATTAAAATAAACATTTATTTTATATTTTAACCTATTATAAGAGATTTTAGTAGGTATTGTTGATATTAGTTTGGCGAATAGTATTGTTAATAAAACCTTTTTAAAAAAATTCAATGAACATTTGATAGATTATTTGTTTGACAAAAATTGAAATAAAAAGTGGGAGGGCATATATGTAAATTTTGATGTAGGTGGTTAAGGGTTAGGATTCTCTCAAGTTACTTGAGTCAAGTTAGGGCATTATAAGTCATTGGATTTGATCCAATGGCTCAAATCAAAAGAATTTTTTTTTATTTGAGTCATTGAATCAAATCCAATGGCTCATAATGCCCTAACTTGACTCAAGTTGTGTTTACAACTTGAAAGAATCCTTGTCCGGTGGTTAATGAACCAAATGAAAACAACAACGCAATAGAATCCTGGTCGGATAATGTTATTGCTTTGGTCGGCGACCAAATAAGCTGAAACCCATAAACTACAGAGGCGGATTTATGCTTTGCATAGGCGGTGTCCGGGAATCACCTTGGACGACGAAATTTTTTAAAAGCAATGTAGAACTTTTTTAGAAACCAACTTAGAAATATTTAGGAACTACCTTAGATTGAAAAAAAATTGCTTTTAGTATAAAATAATTTTAGCTCAAAACCCAATTAGCCCAACAAAATTAACACATTTAATAATTCATAATTAAGTTAAGGGTAAAAGCCATAAAATAACAACGTACTTTCTCAAATTTACCGAGTTGAAACACATACTTTTTTATTAACATATACACCCATGTACTTTCAAATTTTGTTCCGACTTTACCCATAGTGTAATAAAATAATATTATTTAATATAATATTATATTAATATAAATCGGTCATATGGGTGAAGTCGGAACAAAATTCGAAAGTACGTGCGTATATATGTTAATAAAAAAGTATGTGTTTCAACTCGGTAAATTTGAGAAAGTATGTTGTTATTTTATGGTTTTTACCCTTAAATTAAACAAATTAGGCCATTAGTCCATGACTCATTTACTGAGCAGTTGTGGGGATTGGGGAAACACATAGTTGGGAATCGAGATGCTCGAATAAATAATGGATCATTAGTTTCATACACACTTTGACCTTAAGATACACATTTTGACTACTTTAAAACGTATAATAAGTCAAGGGTGTTACTAATACTACTTACACAATGTTCTTTTACTTTAATATTTTATTATTATATTATTTTACCGTTACATTTACTTTAATCACAATGTTCTTTTATGTTTTAACGGTGACAAAACAAAAGTAAATTGACTTGTCACGTAATTAACAAACCAAAATCCGCATGACAATATTAAATTTTGATAAATTTAGTCTATTACAAGAGTTTTTTCTATTATTGTATAAAACTAGTATTTTAACCTCGTTCACATGGAGTTGTTAAATAACATTTTTTTGTAAATATATGCAAAACTTTTATCTATATATGCTTATAAAGGAATTATTTATCAATATTACTTATAAAGCATGTAGACATTTCCCTCATATTTAATTTTTAAGACTTTTTAAAATATATTTTAAGCAAATACAAGTCAAAAAACATAACTTACAAGTATGTGAAGCACAAATCAAACTACAAAAACACTATTTCTGACATACAATTAATACATAATTTAAAACACCCTATCACAAATATATACAATTATCTAAACATAATGTACAAATACAATATTTTTTAAGCAAACACAAGTAAAAAAACATAATTTACAAATATTTTAAGCACAAATAAAACTAAAAAACAAATATTACAATTAATACACAATTTAATTCACCATTTTCATCAAAATATACAAGTATACAACTATAAAACATTTAGCACCATCTCTCCTAAATTTTTTTAAGATGTCATTAAATGAATATGATTTTAAAATACATGCAAAACTACAAAGTTCCAAAACTATTATTATATTGTAAGAGTGTTTCGAGAAACAATCTAAATAAATGTTGAATTATTTTAAATAAAATTAACCACAAAAGTAAAAAGCGGTTTTTTTTGTAAAAGTCGGGACAATTCTTTTAAGACAAATGATGCAAAAATGTAAATTCACAAGTGATAATTTATTTGATTTTATACGTATTACACATATTTATACAACTTATAAAGCATTTACCACTCTCTCTCCTAAATTGTTTTAAAATGTCATTAATGTGTTTTTTAAGCATTACAATTTTTAATGAAAAATGTACACAATACATAGCTTTTACTAATTTATCTTCCACAACATTCTAATACTTCATTTATTATTTCTTTTTGAATTAGTCTAGTTTTAATGCAAAAATGCACATATAAATGAATATGATTTTAAAATGCATGCAAAACTACAAAGTTCTAAAACTATTATTATATCGTAAGAGTGTTTCGTGAACCAATCTAAATAAATTTTTAATTATTTTAAATAAAATTAACCACAAAAGTAAAAAACGGTTTTTTGTAAAAGTCGGGACAATTTTTTTTAAGAGAAATGATGCAAATATGTAAATTCACAAATGATAATTTATTTGATTTTATACATATTACACATATCTATACTACTTATAAAGCATTTAGCACCCTTTCTCCTAAATTTTTTTAAGATGTTATTAATGTGTTTTTTAAACATTACAATTTTAATGCATAATGTACACAATACATAACTTTTACTAATTTATCTTCCACGACATTTTAATACTTCATTTATTATTTATTTTTTAATTAGTTTAGTTTTAATGCAAAAATGCACATATAAATAAATATGATTTAAAATGCATGTAAAACTACAAAGTTACAAAACTATTATTATATCATAAGAGTGTTTCGAGAACCAATCTAAATAAATTTTGAATTATTTTAAATAAAATTAACCACAAAAGTAAAAAACGGTTTTTTGTAAAAGTCGGAACAATTTTTTTAAGACAAATGATGCAAAGATGTAAATTCACAAGTGATAATTTATTTGATTTTATACATATAACACATATATATACTACTTATAAAGCATTTAACACCATCTCTTCTAAATTTTTTAATATGTCATTAATGTATTTTTAAGCATTACAATTTTTAATGCATAATGTACACAATACATAGCTTTTACTAATTTATCTTCCACAACATTTTAATGCTTCATTTAATATTTCTTTTTGAATTAGTTTAGCTTTAATGCAAAAATGCACATATAAATGAATATGATTTTAAAATGCATGCAACATTACAAAGTTACAAAACTATTATTATATCGTAAGAGTGTTTCGAGAACCAATCTAAATAAATTTTGAATTATTTTAAATAAAATTAACCACAAAACTAAAAACGGTTTTTTGTAAAAGTCGGGACAATTTTTTTAAGACAAATGATGCAAATGTGCAAACTGCTAAGTGCTAATTCACTGATTAATATATTAGTATATTAATTAGTATACTTTTCATGGATAACTATAAATGATTGCTTAAACATGTAAGTTTTCTTTACATTATAAGCATTCTTTTATTTATATCTTCTATCTATGTGGGACAAGTGTTATAAACAATGTTAATGATTCAAACATTTTCATAAATATATACTTTACAAGATGTATACATTATAAGCACTCTTATATTTATATCTTTTATCTATATGGGAAAAGTGTAATAAACAATATTAATGATACAAACATGTTCAAAAATATATTTCATTTACTTATTACGAGATGTTGATTATTACATATATATTTCATAAAAAAATATTTCTACTTACTTGTAACTACGGACCTCTATCAACTAATTTGACCATAAACCCATAACATTATTGACTACCGCAACGCAAAATCTCGTCACTTTCAATTGTTTTTATATGAATTAGTTTGATATTATCCATCACTTTTTTTTAAAGTTACTCAAAGTCATTATGTTTTCGCTATTGGTAAAGTTATTGTAAGAGAAAATATAAATTGAAAAACATTTTTTGCCGAAAATTTTATTACTTGATACCCTACTATAATATTCTAAAGAGTTGAAATATGTGACATGAAACTTTTGGCATCCGCAAATTTATCGTCACATAAAACGTTTCAGATTATAAAGCATGGTTCATTGAAATTTTTTATTTAAAGGTACCCGCCGCCGCATCGCGCGAGTACCCTGCTAGTTACTTATAAAGCATGTAGACATTTCCCTCGTATTTAATTTTTAAGACTTCTTAAAATAGATTTTAAGCAAATACAAGTTAAAAAACATAACTTACAAGTATGTGAAGCACAAATCAAACTACAAAAACACTACGGAGTATTTCTTACATACAATTAATACATAATTTAAAGAGTTAATTGCATTTTTGGTCCCTGTGGTATGGCCAAATTGCAGATTTGGTCCCTAAAACTTTGAAAGTGCACCAGAGGTCCCCATTTTCAAGTTTTAGTCGCATGTTTAGTCCCTTATCAACATAAAATGTCTAAAATGCCCTTCTCTTCTTCTTTCCTATTTTCTTTTCAGTCCATCCTTTTAGTTTCTTACATAAATGGTCCTTGTGTCTTGCCATGTTCTATAGATTTAATCCGATTTTTTTTTAATTATTTATTTCACTATTAATATTTATTTAACTATTAATATTACATAAATGGAACAACAGTGTAATTTTCAAAAAAAATTTAAAAAAAAATTCGAAAATTTTCAAAAAATTTAAAAAAAAAATTTTTGAAAAATTTATTCGGAATAATTTTTGAATATTTTTTTTTTTGACAAAACTTTTTTGAAAATTTTTTTCGAAAATAATTTCAAAAAAAAATTTGAATATTTTTTTTGAAATTTTTTTTTTTAAAAAAAATTTTGAAAATTTTTTTTTTTTTTAAAAATTGAAAAAAAAAATTTTCGAAATTTTTTTTTTTTTTTTTTTTTTTCGACAAAACTTTTTTTCGAAAACAATTTCAAAAAAAAATTTTCAAAAATTTTTGGAAATGTTTTAAAACTTTTTAGAAAAATTGGTTAACTTATATTAGCCATTAGATAAAAAACGGATGAAAACAGATAAAGAAGGATAAAAACGTAAGAAAAAATGGACGAAAACGTAAAAAAAATGAAAACCTAAAAAAATGGACGAAAATGTATAAAAACGGACGAAAACGTATAAAAACGGATGAAAATGTAAAAAAAAAACAGACGAAAATGAAAAAAACAGACAAAAACATATAAAAAGGACAAAAACGTAAAAAAACAGACAAAAACGGATGAAAACGTAAAAAAAATGATGAAAACATATAAAAACGGACGAAAACGTAAAAAAACAGATGAAAACGTAAAAAAAGGATGAAAACGAGTAAAAATGGACAAAAACGTATAAATAATTACGAAAACGTGTATAAACAGTTGAAAACGTATAAAAACGGATGAAAACAGATAAGAACGAACTAAAACGTATTAAAACGAATAAAAATGTATGATAACGTAAGAAAAACTAATAAAAACGTAAGAAAAACGTATAAAAATTGACGAAAATGTATAAAAACGAATGAAAATGTATAAAAACGGATAAACACGTATGAAAACGTAAGAAAAACGGAAGAAAACGTAAGAAAAACGTATAAAAACGGAAGAAAACGTATAAAAACGGACAAAAACGTATATAAACGGCCGAAAAGGTATAAAAACGGACGAAAACGTATAAAAATGTAAGAAAAACGGACGTATAAAAATAAGCGAAAACTTATAAAAAAATATAATACTAATATTAATAGTTAAATAAATAAATAAAAAAAATTAGACTAAATTTGTAAAAATGGCAAGACACAAGGACCATTTATGTAAGAAACTAAAAGGATGGACTGAAAAGAAAATAGGAAAGAAGAAGACAAGGGCATTTTAGACATTTTATGTTGATCATGGACTAAACATGCAACGAAAACTTGAAAATGGGGACCTCTGGTGCACTTTCAAAGCTTTAGGGACCAAATCTGCAATTTGGCCATACCACAGGGACCAAAGATGCAATTAACTCTAATTTAAAACACCCCTTCACAAATATATACAATTATATAAGTATAATGTACAAATACAATATTTTTTAAGCAAACACAAGTAAAAAACATAATTTACAAATATTTTAAGCACAAATAAAACTAAAAAAAATATTTGAATTAATACACAATTTAATTCACCCTTCATCAAAATATACAACTATTTAATCACGATATACAATCCAATTAAGCTTTCAAAACATAAATCTAAAATCCATCAGCCCAAAACAATATAACATTTGTTTCTCATAAAATTTAGTCACAGGGTACCCGCCGCCGAACAAATGGATGATCATGCCAAACATAGGGTTGGTTATTGCTTCACTCTATAACCGGCCAGTTGTATGTATATCCCCGACACAAAATTATATATGTTTTCCACTTTGGTCTGGTCCAAACTCATCACAAGAAAGTGGTCTCATTGTGATTGCACATGTGAGAGCTCATTATATTTATGTAACGCTAGATGAAAGTTGTCCATTTTCACCAAATCACCAACAATGGAGGAGGTACAAAATTGAGGTTGCATCCACATGGAAAACTATATATTTAAGTCCACAACGCATGCATACTCAAATTATTCAGAATGAAAAACAAATGCATCAATGACTTTTTATTTTATAAAATTATTACAATTGTTACATGTTTTTATTTTTTTTATAGACAATTTATTTTCTCGTTAACTATATGTATTCTGATAATACACCGATAAAAAAATTAATTAGAAATTAAACTAAAAGTAAAGACAAAATAAACTATAAGAGGTATTAATTCCAAAAAACTAGAGAAAAAAATAAAAAGAGGTATTAATTAATATTTTTTTAAAAAGGTAATTTTTATTTAATGATAAGTTAATGGTCAAAAGGTAATCATTAATACACACTTTTGACCTATAAGTGTGTATGTTTTAAGTCAAAAGTGTGTATAAATCAAGGGATCCTAAATAATACTCATTACCTTTTAACCTATAAGTATGTATTGTTCAAGTCAAAAGTGTGTATGAATTAAGAGATCCTAAACAATACTCACCATATCTAAATATTTAATTTTAAGTTTTATTCATTAGTTTATTTATACTCTTTATGGTTAACTAAAAGGGTACCCGCGCAATGCGGCGGCGGGTACCCGATGACTATTTTGTAGCGAACAAATATTTTGAGGTGGTGATGTGATGAGATGGTGGTGACAGCGGCGGCGATAAGTATAGTTATATGTGTTTGCTTACCCGTTTAGTGAATTCGTTTCACAACACTTCGAATGTATATGTGTTAGTTGTAAGTGTTTGTTTGGGTTACCCGTAACTTTCACGCGACATCATTATTCCCGCATATAAAAATACCCTCGCAATCTCTTACGCGTCAAACACTCCCCAAAAGTATATGATTTTGACGAATCAAGATTATATTGATTGGAATAAATGAAATAAAGGTTAAAGTTGTAAAAATTTGAATTAAAATAAAATAAACCCACTAAAAATATAAAAACTAAAAACTCATAAAAATATATTAAAATGGATGTTGAATTAAAGAGCATAAAATTTTAGAAAATATGGTGAAATTAGATTATAATATAAATAAGTAGATAAAAAGATATTTTAATTTGAAAATAAAGATGAATTTTTAGTTGAGAAGTGACACATGTCAATTTTATAATTGGAGCTCCTTATCTTAATTTTTTGTGGTTAGGAGTTAGGCTTGGAGTTTGTTAGAAGTTAGGCTTGAAGTTTGTTAAGAAGTGACACATGTCATTTCATGATTGAAGCTCCTTAGCATAATTTTACATGCATTATAATATATCTTTCCATAATAAGCAAGTAAAAAAATCTGAATTTTTAAGCCTTCTAATTTTAAAAGGCCTAAATGCATTATAAAGTAGTATAGATTAATTATTAAAAGAGTATAAAGGTTGTACTTGTAATCTTGTATTACTGTATTACTAATTTTGGTATAATTGTTATTTAGATTTTAGGGTTTAGGTTAAGATATTATGTACTTATGTATTATGTATGTATATATATATATATTTTTTCATTATCGCATTTTGTTAAATTGGATTTGATCCGACGCGAAATTTGACTGGTTGGTTGGTTGACTTATCGTATTTCTCAACTTGACCAAATCAAGGAACCACCTTGGATTTCCGGCCGAGTCCACCACTGATAAACAGCTATGGCCAGAGAAGATCCACCGGACGGAATCTATCTCCGTACACATAGCCAGATTCATACCAAGAGTCACAGGTGGGACTCCAATGCAGAGACTTTCAGAACAAGGAACTATGATTATAATGATTTTGAAGATGATGATTATGACGATGAGGAGGAGGATACGAATCACTGGCTTGATATTCTTGAGGACTTTGTTGACGGTGGGTGGATTTTTAAGGTCTGATTCTAGAATATATCGTTTATGAAATATAAAACTAATGATGTTAATGGAATCATGGTTTTTGCGCTTATAATGTTGCTTGGTTTCGGCTTATGTTTTGTAAGCTATAAGCTTATTCTGACATGATGAACTTGTATAAGTTCGTAAGGTTCAAAATAACCAACTTATGAAACATTAGCAGCAAACGCATAAGCTCAAAAGGAAGCTTAAACAAACACCACCGAAAAACAGAAAAATCATGTTGGGATTCCTTTTTTAAGGTGTTCATGTTCAATTAAAATAAACAAGTCATGTACTCCCCCCTTACAGTCTGTTTATATGTTTGTTGGAAAGTGAATTAACATATGATAATCAACAATCCCAGACATCTGTTTATTTGACGCAAATGTGTTGTAAATTTAAAATGGGTACTCGCAAATACTTACAAAAAGGTCAAATGGTGATCAATTTTTTGCATTGTCAACATTATGCATATTGATAATGAGTTAATACAAGGTATGAAAGGATGGATGCTTCCTGCAATAATCTCATTCTTGCTCTTGACATCCGGTCCGAAGGCGTTTCTTATTGCGTTAGCAATTCCCCTCGGCCAATCGGCGCTTCCCTTGGTATTTCAAACAGTATGGGGAGAACCAAAGAACAAAACAAGGCGCCAGGACACCAGCAGAAGGAAACCACCGCCAAAACATTCTGCAAATTATGTGGATATAGACTAAGAACAAGAATATGTAAAAGATGAAAGAAAGAAGACAAGTGGTTATCAAACATGGGTGGCTGGAGATGGTGTCAAGTGATAACAAAAAACAATGGTTCATCATCGAGTTTTGGTAGCTGGGAAGAACTGGATGGAAGAACTAGGTCTACTAGAACTGGAAAGCAGAAGACACCATTAAAGAGTAAAATGAGCAGAAGAGACAAAAGAAGCGAGGCGCCTTTCCTTCTGAGATTGTTGACTGCAGTTTTCCCATTTATAGGGTTCTTGGACTAGAATGCCATACCATACTCACAAAAGTATTGCTATAATACATCAGATAAACTAGATAATTAGCAACACCCATGTAGCTTTTTAGGTTCAAAATTGATTTCATTGTAATTTGGCATTCGAAGAAATAGCTTGTGTTTCTTACATTTCTTATACAGGAACGGTGATGCACTTAATTAAATTGTATTCGAACTAAAGTTTGATCTCTTCTTAGTATTAATTATACCTGAAAGCTTCACTCTAATCGCCTCCTGCTTTTAGCTTTTTCCTCTTTCTCTTCTGATCATGCAACCCTGAATGGCAAATGTATGTTTCTTATTAACATAATAGTGAAAATACAAAGCATGATGATCAATAGGAAAGCTGAAGTTCTTTCTCTAAGGGTGAAGAATGTATGTTTTTTCTCTTCTTACCTCTTTCTTCTCAGGTTATCTAAGTTCCTTCGCTTTTCTAAAGCCCCTTTAGTATCCATTGAAACCTAAAATTGTGATTGGTAAGTGAGTCAATGTTTTGTTCACTATTAAGGATATTAATTAGTTGCTTTTAAGGAGTAAATGCGAATGGCGAGCCTGGAAATAAAAGTACCTCGTGACTGCACCTCCTGAGTGCTTGAAGTGGCTCAACACAATCTTGACCAAAACCATTTTCATCCTTGTTATTGGCTGATACCCAAACATCAGCATGTTTTTGCCTCGTGAATTCAACAAATTGCTGCTGAACAAATGGTGTAATACCACCCTGCAACATCAAACCCAAAAGTTAAAAAACAAAGACCGTGCTAAATATATCTAAAAAGCTATTTTATTACAAAATTGTATCAACTTGTTTCCAAAGTAATTCTAGATATTTTGGTGCATTTGAATACACATCAGATGTCCTTTACACCGTCTTGACACATTAATCTTTTAGTAAAATATATTCACCTTTACCCATTTTACAATTTGAGATGAGGCGTAGCCCAAAATGACCCTTTTAAAAGTAAAAGAGTTCAAATTGACACCTCTAGAAAACATAAAGAAAAGATTAAATACCAAAAAAAAAAGATTAAATTACAAAAAAAAAGTTTGAAAAAATATATATTGAGAGGGATGTAAGTTCAAGTAGTTAACCCTTGCAAAAATTTACTTGAGAATGATCTGGGTTGCAGGGGGCGAGAAAGCAATGTACTAAGCTCCTGCAGTTGACAAAACAGGAGAAAAGTCAAAATCAGCAA
The DNA here is from genome assembly GCA_910596185.1 of Chrysanthemum makinoi. Lineage (NCBI taxonomy): Eukaryota > Viridiplantae > Streptophyta > Magnoliopsida > Asterales > Asteraceae > Chrysanthemum > Chrysanthemum makinoi. Next base: position 112,356,192 of record OU343224.1, on the reverse strand, counting down.
GTAAAATATGTTTCAGACAAAACTCTTATTAGTTTTTAAGTAAGAATGATAACTAATACTAGGAGAAAACCTGTCGCAGATTTTTTAGTTTGGCCTTTTTCCTGATATTGTTAACTCTTTCTTTGGCACTGTCATTTCCTCTACAATCAGATCAATTGACTCTGCGTTTCGTTTAAATCAGCTTTTATCGGCGTTGTCCTGAAGGAGGTATCTTTGAGCTACATGGCATTTGAGACAATTAATTTGTCTTCCATGTAATAAAACCCATGGTTCACGATACCCACAACCATGAGGTAAACATCATCTATTCTCCAGAATGTTAATATTCCATCTTCCTCCGTTGGACTATTTTCTAACCTAACAACTAAGTACTCTTTGTTATCTCCTATTTTTCTAAACACATAGTTATCATTCTTAAGCATAATTTAAATCTCAACTAAGTAAGAGGTTTTATCCTCATTCTGTTATTGAGATTAGAAATCTGCTTAAAAATGATGACCATGTGTTTAGAAAACTAGGAGATAACAAAGAGTACTTAGTTGTTAGGTTAGAAATTAGTCCGGAGGAAGATGGAATATTAACATTTTGGAGAATAGATGATGTTTACCTCATGGTCGTGGGTGTCGTGAACCACGGATTTTACTACATGGAAGACAAACTAATTGTCCCAAATGTCATACCTCTAGAGGGTGTATCATATAGCGATCTCAATGGTTCAAATGACATAGGTGTTGGTGTAATGGTATTTGAAAAGGCTCTTCGCGTCTTTTGAATGGAATACGTTCGTATATAGAAGAAATCATGGCATGTGGGTCCTTTATAGGGACCATTCTTGTTTTCTTACCTGAAGCTATGAGAAACAATTTCATTCTTTTCAATACATGTATTAGCACAAATGAGGATGAATCCCTATAGGACCCATGTTATGACTTAGTACAGTCATGGGAATATTTTTCAAAGCTTGCATATCAACATGACCCGGCAAAAGAGGATGGGCTAAACGATGATGATGAGCTGAATTTGTGAAGCGTGATTTCATGGAACTAAGAGAGTAAGAGATGAAGATGTAAAAGCAATAGTTAAATCTGAGAAGCGAGGAGATTTTGAGAAGCGTTATATCATACGTGTGAAGGAGCTCTATGACAAACTAGAAGCCAATAAGAATGTTTTACCATATATGCTTCCGGTCCCTTGGGATTACCGAGCGGCTAAAAGATATTGGGTAAGTGTCTTTTTTTATACATTTTTTTTCTTTGCTTGTTTAAGATACCGAGTAATTTGAAGAGAAATGATCCTTAAGCCTGTTAAAATGCAGTCGATGTATAAGGGCTTAGCCTAGGTTGCACGGACACGGACACGGCGATACGGAAAAATCTAAAAATACAGGACACGGATACGGCGTGGACACGGGAATTAAATATTTATTTTATATATTATATGTATAAAAACATAAGTAAAGGGGCTAATGTTGACATTCTTATATTCGTGTTTTAAAAGATTGAGATGGTTTTGCAAGAAGAGAACAAGTTCAAGGGTGTATGTTGCAATTCTTCAAAGTAAAAAAGGGTTGGATATAAACGCTCGAATTGAGTTGTTGATTATCTATTTTTTCAATCATCCTTCTCTCTCATTCTTTAATCATCATCGTTCATCATATACAAAGCCTCTCCTCCCGATTAATTGAAAGAGTCTTGACATCATCGAACAACTTTTTAGCCTTGGAGAACTTGTTTTCAGTAAGTCTTATTGTTTGATTGTTGCGGCGATTTCTCCAGATGATCCAAATGGGGGTTTTGATAGTGGCGTCAAGAAGTCTTATTGTTTGATTGTTGGTTAAAGGTTTTGATCTGTTCTTGAATCCATTGTTGTTATTTTCATTAATTTGTTCAGTATATCATCTTTCCGTGTCCAAGCCGTGTCTTGACCGTGTCCAAAAACGTGTCCAGCTCGAATCGCACGTGGGACACGGCACGTGCGTGTCGGACACGTGTCTGACACGTGTCCGTGCTACCTAGGGCTTAGCCCATTAGCTTGGCTTGTATACTTTGGCCTATTGTATTCTATTTATATAGATCACATTGTAATCCTCGATCATTCATGGAATATTTGCCTTTTAGGGATAATTAATGGAATGTTGTATTTGTATACTTGAATATATCCAAAAACCAAATACTTCCCTACAACAAACTAAACCCCTATCAAAGTCGTTTCCCTTTAAAACCATACCGGAAATGTCTTCATCTCAACAAAGAAACAAACATGGTTGTAAATATCGCTCGGCGGTACCTCGGTGGTCGACCCCCCGCCAAGCGCCATATTAGTCTTGGAGGTGATATATCGATGATATATCAGAGACCATAAATTATAAAGGAATTTATTTAAAATAAATAAATATTAGCAATATCATAACAATATAAGTCAATAACCACAAAAAACTAAAAAGTTTACCTTTCTTGAAAATTAAAGCACCAAGTCCATAATTATTTACCAATTTATAATAAAAAAACTAGCAGGGTACCCGCGCGTTGCGGCGGCGGGTACCCTGAAATAAAAAATTTCGGTAAATCATTTATTTTAGTTTATTATTCTCTTTTTGACAATAAATTTATAGATATCAAGAGTTTCATGTGACGTATTTAACTCCTTAACTAAGGAATTTATTTCGTCTTTTTGAGTCTTTTTAAAGCGATTCGTATAACATGAGCCCGTTTGCTACGTGTCCGTTTAGCCCATGCCCGTTAGGGCGCGAGCCCATTTGGCCCGTGCCCGTTCGGGCTCGAGCCCATTTGGCCCGTGCCCGTTCGGGCTCGAGCCCATTTGGCCCGTTGCCCGTTCGGGTTAGGATATTGGTATAATGTGCTTTATTATTTGTATTGGTGACATTTAATTCACGAATTGTGTTTAAGTTGGTTGTACAATATGCTTGATCATTTGTATTTTTTATGTAAGTGGTGTTTTAATAATTGCATTAATTGTATTTATTGAACAGTTAATTAATTGACTATATTAAATATCTTGACTACATTAATAGCATTAAAGTGGTGTTTTGTTTTTTTAATATGTGCATTCAAGTGGTGTACATTATGCTTCATGTCTTGTAAGTATGAAAGTTAAGAGTGAGAATGTGCATTAAAGTGGTGTACATTATGCTTCTTATCTAGTACGTCTTAAAATTACGAGTGAGGTGTCTTCGTGCATTATATGTAGTATAGATAAATAAATAATTAAAAAAAATCCGAGTTTGACCCACTTTTGACCTAGTTTTGACCTTTTTTGACTGATTTTGACCGAATTTGACCGATTTTTGGCCGATTTTGGCCAAACCGATAAATTTGACCGATAAGTGAAATATCGTATTGGTCGACCGCCGATAAGCGATATATCACCGATATATTAGCCGCCAAAACCGATATTTACAACACTGGAAACGAAGGAAAGGAAATTATGTCAGAAAAGACAAATTCGCTCGATTTGAACGAATTGACTCACTTCCATGGAACTCGTCTATTCCATTGGGGAAGATGGAGATACTTTTTCTGCGTTTGTTGGATTAAACGATTTTAAAGAAGGTAAATATTTATTTTCTCATAAATTTTATATATCGAGGTTTTTATATTTTGAGCTCAATATTGACTAAAGTTAATGAATAATTAAAACTTTGCTCAAATATGTTTTAATAGTTTGACAGCTCAGCTTTAAACTAATTTTATCTTATTGTTAACGAAATTTGATTAAGAAGGTGTTTGGTTTTTTTTTTGTAATCTAGTATACTTGTGACTATGATCTAGTAGTATACTTGTATCGAAATGAGTGACGCGGTCACCTTTGCGAGTGGGGCACCACGACCTGGAGAAGTAACGACAAAAAAATAAGTAACGTTGTTCGATTAAAGGGGTGTTTGTTTTAGCTTATTTGATGAGCTTTTGAGGTTGTTGAGATTTTCAAAAGCTCGTTATCAATAGCTTATAAGCTCAAATGGATAAATTTATAAGTTATTAATAATAGGCTTACAAGTTTATTAAATAAGCTAAAACAAACACTTCCTAAAATATCATCAAACCATTAAAAATATTAGTTGTTTAAATGTAAATACAGACTTCAAAGAAGTAACATCGAATACACGTACATTTTTTTTGGTCTCAGAATCAACCGATTCTTAAGATCACACAGATACAATACAATCATTCTTGTTTGGCATCATCCTCCCTCACTACATATAGTCATTCGCAGAGACATTTCATTTTGATTTCAAAACTTAAAAGAGTTAGTAGTAATATAATAGAACAAAAACACACGAAATGATGTTTGTATCCATAAATCCTTTGACATAAAGGCTTGGCAAACTACATAATATGAAATGCTGATCATCGACCTGAGATGCATATACTTCCTAGCCACTCTCTTCATTCGGAGTCGGAATCATTATTAGCAGAATATCTCACTGTCCTTCGTCTACTTTCGTCATATTCAGCTTCTTCATCTTCATTCTTTTTCTTCTCCTCGATTATACCTACAGAGGAAAAAAATTTAGAGACCAACATGGTGCAAAAATTAACCAGCCGTAAGGAGTGATTTTAGAAGAAAGTGTTACCTTTCTTTATCAAATAAACTTCTAACTTCCTCGTGCTAAAATCATCTTTTCCTCCCAAATCTTGAAACCCAACCAGCCTATCTCCTGCAATTCCGTTTCTGTAACAAAGAGAAAGAAAATTATCAGTCCCACAAGGCCACAATCATACCATGGAAAACCAAAACTTAGACTAATACCATTATCATGAATCTGACCTGAACAAAATGACACATGGCAGCATCTTTATTCCTAATTTGGTGACAAAGAACGGGGAATTCTGCACGCGACATATGAAATGATAAAACCCTATAGAAGAGTAAAATACTGACTACGCCTAAGTAACGATGAATCACATATACAGACCTCAGCGTCTACTTTAATAAACTTGGTATTTAGATGACTTGTTGCAAGAGTCTTCAAATGCTTGTCCATTATCCTACAAGACAAATAAACAGTATCATCAAGAAAACTGTATCATCTGAAATAATATCACTGATTATTTGGTTAAAAAGTACAAAACTTACTTGCAACGATAGAACTCGCGATGGTAAAAGTGGCAAATCACTTTTTCACTACGAGTGACTTCACCCAAAAAGTCTCCTTCACTTACCTCTCTATACTCTCCATGCCCTTTTTTAGTCAATGATTGTCGCTTCTCAGCTTCCCTCTTTTTTTAATGAAAGATCAAAGAATAAAAGAATATTCCATGTTAAGGCCATTGTCTCAATTTACGTAATAATGTGTGTAATTAAAACTAGTCCAATTACAACCTTAAGAGCCGCAATCCTATCTGCATGTAACTTTTCCAGCTCGGGGTCCTGATATGTAATTTGATGTGAGTGGATTCAATTGGACACTTTGATTAACAAATATATATTGTATAATGATAAATGCATTCACAACTTACATCCATCAGCTCATCAAGATCAACCTCCTCATTAAATGAAGATGATGTTTGTGCCTTTTCTTGAGCCAACAATTCCTGTTAGAATAAATTATAATATATTATAAGAATTGAAATATGGTGCCACAATTAGAGAATGCATTAGTACTTGATTATTTGTGAATGTGGCCTCCTATTGGTCTATCACATGAGATTATAGTTGTTAATACTGTAAACAGTATACTGACATGCGTTTGGCACAATGCTATTGGACAAATGTAGTTGCAAGATTTACTGTTCACCATTAAACCATGCTAATTACACTGTGATACTTTTTCAACCATGATTATTGACCAAACGTAGGCCTAATGTTTGTACAATTGAAGATCCACCATCCATGTGTACACCATATTGTACTGAGTGATACATGTGTTTACCAAAACACTACTTATATCATTTCATCAGTAACAAAAACAAAATTTGTTTACACTGGATAAAACAGACACTCCATTAATCATCAAGTTTCCAGAGACTCCACTTCACCGACATCAAACCATAAATCTCATCGAAACACCCTTCAACATTTACACAACCACTAAATATGATCGAAAACCCTTATTATTATTATTACATTATTCATCATCTCGTTAATTCTCAGATCAGGTATACACCTAATTACATCATCATTCATTTGTTATTTAATTAATTAACAATTATTATAATCTAAGTAAATTTAATTTAATTATTGTTTGTTTCATATACCGTTTATTATATTTTGATTGATGGATAATTCATTATATAATTGAGATACGCCGGAATTAAGGAGTGGTGATGATGGTGATGATATGACGACGTCGTCTGGATCAGTGTCTGTTAAGTCGAGTGTTGCGTTTTGGTCGAAACAAAGAGATGATGTTACTTTTAATCAGCTTCAGAAGGTAGGTTGTTAATTTGATTGTTATATCTTATAGATGATGTGATATTGATGTTTACGGTTATTTTTTCTACATTATATGGATTAGTAGATGTTACGCATCAGTTAGATGTTTAAGTTTCGTATGCGTAAGTAGTTGTGATGTTATGGTTAGTAGATGTTATGTGTCGGTTCAATGCTAAGTATCGTATACGTAAGTTGGATGCTGGCATTTTGTTGTGTATATGTGAATTCGTATTCGTTACGGTTAGGAGTTAAGGTGTTGTGATTAGCCGATGTTTTATGTATCAGTTAAATGTTAAGTTACGTATATGTAAGCAGGATGTTGTGATTTTGTTGTTTATGTCTGAATTTGTTTTCATTACATTATTAATTATTCTGTTGTGATTAGCAGATCTTATGCGCGACTACATGATTTTGGACAAGCAAGTTTGGACTTTCTCAGATTGCTTACTGAAACTATTTTTATGCTTATTGTATTTTGGTGCTACAAGGTTGTGTTTGTGATTTTGATGCACTGACCAGGAAGTGGCCAAGGTAATTTTGATAAAATGTTTTACTTTTTAATGGTGTATCAAAGTCCAATGACCAGATAAGTAATTAAATGCAATTGCAAATCTACTAATTCAAAGTAATATGATTTGTGGGTTTATTGTCAATATCCGCTTCTAAGCACAACAAACAGCTACCACACGTCCAACCACAAGTTGCTTTGTTTTCGACCACACATCCTACCCCATCGTCAATATTCCAGGTTTATCAAAGTGTGTGGCTATTGAATTAATTGACACATATATGGTATCTTTATTTTAGGTGATAATGCCTTGATATGTTGTAGTCAAGATCTTTTATGTTACTTAGTTATATGCAAGATTGTTTAGCGTGCTTGGACATAGCCATTTGATATTTTGATCTATTGCTTTGTCCCACAATATGGTTTTTTAAGGTGGAGAAAGTTAGCATAATATAACTGCATATTGCGGCTTTTCATGAACGATTATATCGCCGAGTGCAATTAGTCACTTTAGTTTTATGTGCACAAGAGTTGCAGGATACGATCGGGTTACTAACATATTACTTTCAGTTGCTACATGGCTAATTGTTATAGTCATATGGGTTACTAACAGATATGTATCAAGAATTTAAGTTGTAGTTGGCCTAAATGTTTTAACAAGAAAAATGAAGCCCCGCAGCAATGCGCGGGCAATCCTGCTTGTTAAATGAATGAGGAGTAAAAAAGAATACACAAATGAGATATATAGTTATACTCAGGTTTATTTAGGAGTATTTTGAATCTTTCATCCTTCATCTCTTATGATATTATCAAAAACCAACATGCATCCTCCATGGCATTACATAATGAAAATCAACTTACTTATTACCTAATGTAAATCATGTATGCTATCAGTTAATACATCCAACGGTTCCCTCTCATACATCATAATACCCTCGAAATAACCCGGATATGCATTCGTAAGGTGAGAAAATGACAAACAATAATCTTGGATGCATCCAAGTCTACTGGTCATGAATGTTTATTCTTCCTAATCCTTTGTCAAAGGAGATAAAAAAGCTCATGAGATGGTCTCTTTCATGCAATGTGAATATGAAAAGACGTACGGCCAAGGTTGGTTGGAGTGATGTCTCTTTCCCAAAGATACAAGGTGGTCTAAGTATTAAATCTCTTTATATTTGGAATAGAGCTCTTAATACAACGACACCTCACTATCCGTTTTTAGAAGTAATAATAAATCAAGAAGCAATAAAAAAAAAAAAAAAAAAAAAAAAATTATGGATCAAAAGAATACATACTGTCATACTTACAAAAGTGGTGGTCAGAAATTTTGGGGATGTTAGTGAAGGAAATTATACATCATGTAGTTTAAGGAGGCTAAATCAAACCACAAATTACCCAAAAATCCACATTGTTCATGAATTAGGTAATGATAGTGAGGTGTCGTTGTGGTTAGCATCCTTATGGTTCTCTAAGTAAAATTATAACTAAAAGTGATATCTACCAAACATATTAAAGTCTGAACTTTGCGATGAAGGATGTAATAACGGATGGCAAGTGCAGATTAGCCATATGTAACGATTCACTATAAAACCTCAAGCAAGATCAATTTTGAAAATTCAAAACGGGTCTTGACTATACTAGCACCCAAATAACATGTCCACATTTGGCTCTTTAATTATCAATTTAATAACTTTCTAACTACAAAACCTTAATTTTTTTTCTCTTGAACATATACTTATATAACCAAATAATACAATATCTGAAAAAAAAATAAGAAAAAATAAAATTAAAATATTACCTTTTGATAATCACGAGCAGCAGCAGCCATAACATTTCCATAAGCCAATGTTTGCAGAGTCGATTTTACTGTGTCCGGGTTCATTTTTCTTATCTCTTTCTATACAACCCTAAATAAATAAATTAAATGATTTGTAAAATTTAAGGATTAAATTTGGTTTAAAAAAATAAAGAAGCGTGATAATGTTACCTCAGATCTCAGATTTGAAGTACGGGAGAGGAGGATCTTGGTCGAAATGAATGTTTTTTAAACTGATTAATTATAATTTCCCCAATTTTTATGTTGGGTTAAGTTTTAGCATCAGTCCTTTCACTATTAGAAAATGGAATACATTACTTAAGTCTTGGAGAATATTGACAGCACTTTACACGTTGCATCACACGACGATATCATAGGGTACCTTGTGCTCTTAACACGCTTGTTTTATCAATTGTCGTTGGGTATGAGAAGCTTGTCGCTCCAACCACGCGCGGGTTGTGAAAGTTTAGATAGTGTTTATTAAATAAGCTAAAACAAACACTTCCTAAAATATCATCAAACCATTAAAAAATATTAGTTGTTGTTTAAATGTAAATACAGACTTCAAAGAAGTAACACCCAAGATTAATATAATCCCATAATTCTTGTTAACCTAAACTAACCATAAACAGTTAGAAAAATGACTTGTTGTTAAAGGGGTGTTTGTTTAAGCTTATATGTGGGCTAATAAGCTTATTTGTTTTACTTGTTGTTAAAGGGGTGTTTGTTTAAGCTTAGATGTGGGCTAATAAGCTTATTTGATTTTTGGGCTTATATTTCATAAGCTGCTGTTTTACGGCTTATTTTGAGACTTATACTTCTTATACAAGTTTATTATATGATAATAAGCTTATATAACCTCACAAGTCTAAAAATAATCCAGAAAATTAGGGCTTAAAATATAAGGTCGAAAACAAATAAGCTCATAAACCCAAATATAAGCTTAAACAAAGACCCTTTAAATACGCATTTTGAAAAAGTAACACCCAAAACAGGTAGTTCAAAATATTACTACAGCATTGTACAAGAATATATTATCATGGAAAAGAACATTAGAGAAACTAGATATAACAGCATTGAGTTTAAGCTATTATAATTATTTAAGGATTTTTAAAAATAGGACCTGGGTCGTGGATGATTTCGGTGATGACTCCTTTAAGGTTAGCCTGCTCTCTTACGTTGTACTCGGATGACTCGACCCATTTTAAGGGTTTTTGTGTGACGGCTTGAGAAGATGGAAATGAAGGGAAGTGAGGGGGGAGGGTTTGTGACCTACATATGTGATGGGCTTAGGTGGGATGGGTTTGTGTTTTAGGCTTTTTGATGGGTTGGATTTTAAGTTTACTTGGAAGTAGGGGGTGTTGATCGGTTCGGTCATCGGGTTGTTCGGTTAGTTCGGTTCGGTTAATTTGGTTAAATTTTTTTTGGTCAACCCGAGAACCGAACCGAACCAAATTCAAATTCGGTTTTTGGTTTGGTTCGGTTGAATTCTAATTCGGTTCGGTTCTTGGGTTGACCCGAATAACCCGAATTTCACTATTTTTTAAAAAAAAACTAATAATTACATAGATATTTAGCAAAAAATATATTTCAAGCATAAAAAGTGTTTTTTATATTATGATAACCTTTTAATAGTATTTATTTATATATAAATATACATAAAAATATATAAATATATAAAAAATATATATATTTATATGAATTCGGTTTTCGGTTCAAACTGCCAAACCCATATCCAAACCGAGAACAAAAATTAGTAGTTCGGTTCGGTTCGGTTTTAGCAAATTCGGTTCGGTTATTTTCGGTTCGGTTTTCGGTTTATTCGGTCTTTACGGTTTTTTCGCTCACCTCTACTTGGAAGGTGGAACTTTGTAAATGATCAACTTAGTTTTTATATAAATCAAGCCGACTTAAGTTTCGAGCTCGAGTTTTGTTAGTCGAGTTGAGTTTCGAAAATGAGAATGTTACGCAACATAGTAAAAAGTGACAATTTATATACGTTTACAAACAATTAACCTTTTTATATACACACTTTAACTTCTCAAATCAAATGCTTTCAACTCTAAGTCAATTTAGTGGAACATTTTTGACATCGAACAAATGCACACTAATTTTATTATAATGTTTTTATTTTTATTTGAATTATTAATGTAATGTATTTTAATTATTGATGAAATATTAATTTTTAAAGAAAAAAAGTGTTCGGTCACATATGCGATCACTATTATAGGTGTTGGGTATAGAAAAAAGAAAGTTGAATTGTCGGAGCTATTTGGTCACAAGTGTGAGTACTAGTCTAAGTTGTTTTATAAGGGTAATGATTATACCACCCATCTCTTATCTCGTACAAACCTTAGTTTCTTTTCGACCGTCTATTCAACAAATCAATCAATCTAATCTAAAAACTATGAACCAATCTCAAAAGTCCTATGAATCTCATTTTGATTCCTTTCATACCCATGTAACATCAGGTATATCATGAAATTTCATATATTTCTTCACATCTTACTTATATAAATGTTGTCCATATATAGACCTTTATGTTCTAAAGTGGTTATCTGGTGTAAGGTTGTTTCATTTGTTTACAGATTAACAATAAAAATTAGGGTAATGAGTCTGACACAAACAACTGAATTAGATAGGATGGACAGAGGTAGCAACCTACAAAAGGCAAATATAGTACATTACAAATCTACAACTAGATGTGACAATTCGTTTGATTTACATTTTTTTCAGAATCCTATGATATAGTTTGTAACGTTATCACCAAGGCACATACACAAGGATAATGGGTTTGTAATGTATCTTTCATGTCTATTTCAAAATCGCTTCCTTTTTAGTCTGAAAACAAATGAGCTTTCATTATAACTAGAAGGGTACCCGCGCAATGCGACGGCGGGTACCCGATAACTATTTTTGTGACGAGCAAATGTTATTTTAATTTATTACATTTTTTTACATGTCTTCATATGGTTTAAATGAGATGCATCAATATTGGAGGATGTTACAAGTATGAGAATTTAAGACATTAATTATTTTTTAAATTTATATGTATGCTTAATTATTATGCTTAGCAAAGTAACTTTCTTTTGATGGAAATGTTTTTTGTCTTAAAAATTTTAAGACTACTATATTTAGAATGTCCCAAACCCTTTATAAAGGAGTATAGATAACGGGTGGTTGGCTATAAAATTGAAATCAACCAAACTGCAGGACTCAAAAACAAATCAGATAAAAAGCTTCACGTTTGCAATCAACCAAACTGCAGAACTCACATATGTTATGCACATGCCTATATAACATTGAAGTTGAAAATGGTGAAAAGATTCTAAATGCTTTCTTAATATTACCTTCGATTTTAAATATGTAGCTCCCAATCACCAACATAATGACGTGATCCCCGACATTCTCTCCGAATTTCCTTGTTTGCTTTTCATGGTTTACCGGGGGACATGATCTCGGATCACCTCCCTCCCTCCCTCCCTCCCTCACTCACTCAGAATATCTTAAACTACATGAAGAATATCTTATTTTCTTTGCATTCAAACATCAAAAAAGAAAGAATGAAACGAACAGATTTAATGTTTAATTTTGACTTGATACAAATGGGCATTTGGTTTCCAAAGGACGAATACAAAATCAGATGTTGGAAGCACACTGAGTGCCATAACTTTGCACAGTTTATTCATGGCCAACAACTGAGCCTCTTCCTAGTAAACAAGAGCATTCAACCTCATGTTCTGGACTTCGGTTTCTTTCTGCTTCTTTTCGGTCTCTAGCTGTGTCATCTTTGCAACTAACCTGTTTCACACAAGGAAGTAAATACACCACGCCATACATGCATCAAGGCTAGTATATACTCTGTCCGAAAAAGTCATCATTTGACCTTTTGATGTCAAATGAGTTGTACTGCAACTAAACATTTTAAATAGCAGAAATGTGATCATTCTTCCGATGCATGTCCTTTCAATGAGCATGTCACATGCCATCTTAATTCATGGATACTCATATCAACAACCAATAAAAGACCACTTACTCCTCACTGAATAGGCAAAACTAATGAACAAGCTAATTACAGAAATGAACTGCACAAAAACACGATCCCTAAAAATCATTCCAACAAAGAGGTTCAACCCAAAAACAGGTATCACTTTTGGCTTAATCATAGATTATGCAGAACACTACTAATTCCATAGAAATCTATATAGGCTGACTTTTTACATGACATTAATCAAGCAGCCTAACTTCCCATTGATACATTCCAGTCAGAAGACGCATATCATAATTCCATAATACGACTCCCCACCTTATCGCATATTTTCAAAGAATCACATCATAATATCAAGAAACAACGAGAATCATAAATTTCATTCTCAACATGATTATGCAAAATTATAACAAATCTATACAAATTCAAAATAATAATAATAAATAAACAAATAAATAAATTACAACCGAGTTAACCCAACAAAATTCAAAATCTATACAAATTCAATATCCTCAACATCAACCTACCTTTGATCTTGTACAAGACTTTTGGTCGAGACCCACTTGAAAATTTTACAAACATTCTCTTTCGGGACCTTTTAAATCCAAAAGACCCAGCTTCTTCAAGATCTACAAGATATTGGTACATGCAGTAACAAATTAGAGGGTGCAAATTAATGTTTGAAATTCGTGGGTATATGTGTGATGAAGACTTAAGAAGATGAAACAAAGCTTGTCGTTGTTGATCATATGATTTAATGGTTGTGTTCTTGATTAGATATAATGATGACATATATATATTTTCCCCTGAATTTTATAGTGCGGGTGTGTTTTTTATAAGAATTTAAAGAATATGGATCCATTTATTCATTTACTCTTGCAATAAAGTAAACATGATCAATCATGTTGACTCTTAACTTGAAAAGACAAAGCCACGGAAAAACTATTTTGCCCTCACGTGAAAGGCATGTGAGGGGTGTAATAGACATCGGCTAACGATTGTTAGTCGAAGGGACCATTGAAGAGGCAAAATGTTGATATTGGTGATGTTTGGTGTACTTATTTTGAATTTAAAACGAAACATGTATTTTGGGTACAAATCTTAGGGACTAATGGTTTATTTTACGCTAGTTTAAAAAAACATGAAAGTATGTATTAAGAAAAGACAGTGTTACCTGATCTAGAGATGCTGCTCTACTAGTCAAGTTCTCAGGCAACTTGTCTGCAAGTATTGGCCAATATGTACTAAATTCCTCACGAACCTGAACAAAATGTAAGTTGTGCCTCAGTTTGACATAAACTCTTATCCAAAAGAATAAGGAAACTCCAATAAATTTCCTTCAAGAACTTGGATAAAGATATACAAATTAACAGATTCATGGGCTTAGGGCTTTACCGCCTTGATCACTCGCCACGTTGATTCCAATGGATAAACATCAATGGATTCAGTAATTGGTTTGTCTTCTAGCAATAATTCAACACAAGCAAGTACTGAATTTGCTAAAGAGGTAAGATTGTATCCTCCTTCCAATGCCATTACAATCTTTCCATTACTAAACTCCATCAACTGCACAAGAACATCAGCACAAGATATACTATTAAAATTAGTTCTGACAAGTATTAACTTAATTAAAAGAGCAGGCATTGGATGCTAACCTTCTTCAGCAATATTGCATAACCATTTGGTGTGATACAGCAGCCTCCAAGAGGATCACCAATAGCTGTGATACATCAAATATACAATTAGTAGATGTTAAATAAGAGCTCTATTGGAATACATTCTTTTATGTTCATTGATAGTTAGTAGCACTGACCTGCATCGAATCCAGCTGATATTAAAACTATGTCTGGTTTAAATTCTTTTGCCACTGGGATCAATATATGATCCCAAGCTGCAACATAATCTGCATCGCCACATTGACCATTCTCCCATGGAACATTTATGTTATATCCTAAACCTGGCCCCTCACCAATCATTAAGTGCGAACCATCGCCACCAGGAGGATAAAAGGTCCCATGTTCATGCCTGCACGTTCACGATGTTTTCTAAGTATAAACATAACTAAAAACATACGTGTTCAACAAAAGGAAACCATTTGTTTTACCTATGAACAGAAAAGAACAACACTCGGGGGTCCTTCCAAAACATCTTTTGGGTACCGTTTCCGTGATGTACATCCCAATCAACGATCAAGATCTTGTTAATACCCAATTCCTAAAACATAAGAGTAAAAAAATTAATTATTGTCTTAACAAACACTACACACATCAATGTATATAAGCACTCAAATAGGTCTTACCTTTTGGTCAAGGAGGAACTGTGTTGCAATAGCAACATTGTTGTATAAGCAATAGCCCTTGGGTTCATCTCTTTCAGCATGGTGTCCAGGAGGTCTAACAATAGCAAAGGCGGAATCAAGTTCCCCTTTTGCAACTTTCTCAGCAACCTATGAACAAAACATCTATCAAAACCACACTTAACCGAAAACATATATCCTGATGAATTCGACAAATTGATCCGAGCCTATTACCTTGACTACAGAGCCAGCAGCAAGATAAGCAGATTCAGACGAACCTTCATTCAAATATATAGAATCGTATTGAGCAGCTACCCAATTTCTATATTCAGCAGCCGTCCAATTTTTATATTTGGGCGTCTTTTTAGAGATAGTTTTGATAAAATGAACGTGAGCATTGGCATGAACTGCAGCTATATATTTGTCTTCCACTTCTTTAGCTTTGGAAACCTCACATCTGAAAAAAATCAAAGTATTTACATTAAATTTACAACAAAACAAGGTTAGCATTAATTACACGTACTAAAGATGTAAGTGTGTGTGTGAGAGTAAACCTATGAGGGATACCAGCAGATACGAGTTTGTTCCAAATAGCGGGAATGCGTTCAGGGTTTTCGGGATGAGGTTCAGGGTCAGGTGTTGCATGTTTACACATTCGTTCATCGTATACTAAACCAACACGACGACATTGTTGTTGTGATTGGCTTTCGTTAGTTTGGTCGGACATGATTTCGTTA
This sequence comes from Chrysanthemum makinoi, assembly GCA_910596185.1. NCBI lineage: Eukaryota > Viridiplantae > Streptophyta > Magnoliopsida > Asterales > Asteraceae > Chrysanthemum > Chrysanthemum makinoi. The sequence goes on along the minus strand of OU343224.1, from coordinate 112,340,451 downwards.
GTTTGAAACTTGGAATGGAGAGGCTGTCAACACTGAAAAGGAACCTATCAATATCAATATCAATACTACATATAATAAAGGAAGCACTTTTCTTAAGAGAGGAAAAAAAAAGACATTCTTAACATAGATTTTAAGCAATACAAAATACTAAGATGCTAATTGTACAACCATATTTAGGACACTGTATATGCAAAATCAAAGGGATTAGGGCCTTCTAGGTTACGGATAGCCAAGCTAATCATAAAGCCCGTGTAGTAAATGGTAGTAAAATTTAAAGGTTAAACTTCATGTTAATTTTCTTACAGCAAAAACCTCTAAGTTGAAGGTAGTCAAATACGGAATACATACTTTTTTTTAACAAATAAATACATATACTTTCTGGACTAATAAAAAATACAATCACACCCCCTTTCAAACACTCTCATTTCAATCTTTAATCCTAAACATATCTTCTTCACTACTCTTTAGTCTTTACCACCATCAGTTTTTGGGCGCCAAAATATCCCGCCAAAAAACTTGCAACAACATAACATATGATGGATAACATAATCAAACCTGATATTGTTGTACGTGGTTCCAAAAAAATTTATGCTCAACTCCATGAGTTTTTCAAGAACTAATCCAAATCACGAAGAGGAAATCATACCAGGTTTGATTATATTATCCATCATATTCTTCCTTGTTCAATTCAATTTTTTTTTTCTTTTTGAAATATTTTTTAAGTAAAAAAAAAGAGATAGATTGGTAGATGTGGCTGGATGATCAAATGTCAGTTGTTATGAGTGGATTATGTGGTCTTGGTACTGTGGGTTATTTGTAAGTCTAGTACCTGGTATGTGGGTTGCTGAGTTTGGTCTGCAAGTATGGTCTGTTCAGTTATAAGATCTAAGTAGTGGTTATGAGTGATCTTAGTTTCCTCACATAAGTTCTTATGGGGTAGATGTTTATTTTGTAGTGGTTTGTTTGGCTCAGTGGTCCGAGGGTATATAACTTCTTTTGATATGTTAGGATTCTTTGGTTTGGTTATGTTTGTACTTTTAAGTTCATGTATGGGTGACTTTTGTTGTTGTTCTGTTTTCTTACTTTTCTTACTTTTTTGTTTTTAATAGATGGAAATAGTGATGAATTTGAACATACACTAATTGATGATATTGACAACAATGGTTATCTCATGCAAGAAGAAGTTACACCTCATACATATATGTACAATGGATTCTTAAGGTATACTATACTAGGAAGAACATTTTCCACTTCTGATGATGCATATGATTTTTACAACGAGTATGGTCTATCCAAGGGTTTTGGTATTCGAAAGTATACACTTAATAGATACAAAGACACAAACGAAGTTTATCGACGAATATTTACATGTAACAAGGAAGGTTTTAAGGACATGAATGATAAAAGACAGTTACGCGATGATGTAAAACGCCGTTGTATTACGCGGACCGGTTGTAAGGCCCTAATGCAAGTGACATTATCAAATGAAGGTGAGTGGGTTGTAGACAAGTTTAGTGATGAACACAATCATCCTTTTGATTCTCCATCAAAAGTAATCAAGCAAAGGTCTCATAGCATCTTTCATCGTTCCAATGAATGCAAAGATGTTGTAACATTATTGTCTAAGCGGGGATGAAACCTTCAGAAATCACTAAAATAGTTAATGCGTTTAGAGGTGGTGAAGAGGATCAACTCACTCGAGTTCAATGTTCCGCTATTGTTAGTGAAGAGAGAAAATGTAACTTAGGAAAAGAATGTCATGGAATTATCATGCATTTTAAAGAAAAGGCCGAGTTGGATAAAGAATTTTACTTTGCAATGGACATAAATGAAGATGGCGTACTACAAAATGTGTTTTGGGCAGATGGGAGATCAAGAACATCGTATTGCCAATTCGGTGACGTTGTTGTTTTTGATGTAACTTATAGGACAAATAAGTTTAGTTTTCCATTTGCACCATTTGTTGGAGTGAACCACCATGGCCAATCTATTCTACTAGGAGCAGCATTGTTGGAAAATGAGACCGAAAAAACGTTTAAATGGTTATTTGAGCAGTTTCTAAAATGTATGCATGAGTGCCCGCCTATAGCCATCATTACAGACCAAGATTTGGCAATGGGTAAAGCAATTTCAAAAGTCTTTCCAAACACGAAACATCGGTATTGTGCATGGCATATTCAAAGGCATGTTTTAGAGCATCTACAACAATTTCGATATCGATATGATGATTTCGAGGATACATACACTCAATGGGTTAAAAGCCAATATGTTGAAGAATTTGAATCTGGATGGGAGACGTTGAAGGCAAAATATCACATAGAAGATGATAGTTGGTTGGGAAACATGTTCAAGTTGCGTCATCATTGGGTAAAAGCATATCTCAAAGATACTTTTTTTGCTGGCATGACAACGAGTGGAAGAAGTGAAAGTATACATTCGTTTTTCGATGGTTTTGTCAACGCTAAGACCATGCTAAATGAGTTTGTAGTCCAGTATGACAAAGCTGTGAGTTCTCGAAGAAGTGCAGAAAATGACCAAGATTTTAGAACTTTGAATTCAAAGCCCACATTATATAGTAATCATCCGATTGAAGAAATGGCGGCAACATGTTATACGCGGAATATTTATGATATATTCAAGAAAGAGTGGAAGGCTAGTTTTGATTGTGGTCATGAAATATTAAGCACGGATGGTGTTAAGGTTATATACCGTGTCGGGTTTTTGAAAGGTAATAAGGAGAATTGGAAAACCGTTGAATACAATGTTACTTCGGATATTTTTGTTACTTGTTCGTGTGCAAGGTTTGAGACTTCTGGAATCTTGTGCAAACATATTTTGTACATCCTGAGACGAGAGTCTTTAACAACCATCCCAGAACATTACATAATACCAAGGTGGACTATGAAGGCAACATATAAGGTGGGAGGTATTGAAACTCGATGGCGAGATAAAAATGATATTGCTACAAAAGAAGTTACTTTATTAACTATCTGGTTCATTCGAGCAAAATTCAACAAAATACTACAAGATGGAGGAGATTCCCTCATTGAAATCAATAAAATTGATGATATTCTTAATGGCCTTTTGGAAGAACAAAGTAGAAGAAAGAAGACTACAGTCGAGTTGAACACTAATATTGATGATGATATACCATCTACGCAACAAGAGAACATGTCACAACAACGGCTTTCAAAAAAGAAAAGGAACATGTCACAACCTCTTTTAGTTTCTGATCCCTTAGTTCGAGTGAAGACAAAAGGTCGCCCAAAAGCTGCTATAAGAGTAAAGCATGGTTTGGAGGTTTCTTTGGACTTGAAAAACAAAAAAACTTGTGGTTATTGTGGAAAAAAAGGTCATAACAGGACTACATGTCCTAAGAAAAAGGTTTGTTTATGATCCATACTCAACATCGCATCTTTAGGTTTTAATTCTCATTTTTATTGTTTTACTATTTCAGAAGGATGATGTAGAAAAAAGAGCGATCGAACGAGGTGAAGCCAATAATTAAGTGAAGCATATTTCAAGTAGTTTAATGTGCAAATAGAGTATTTGGGGTCTGACGCGTTCCGTTGTTGGGGTTGCTGGTTTCTGCATTTCTATTTTCTGCAAGTTTGAAGGTTCTGCAATTGGTGTTATTCTTGCTACTGAATGTGTCATTTGTTGCGGATTAAACCAGCTTTGATTTTTTTTTTTTTTTTTTTTTTTTTTTTTTTTTTTTGCTAAGTATTCAAGCTGGTAAATAGATATAACAAGCATTCCCAAACACCCTCTTGTGTTGCTACTTTACAGACTTAGACAAGTTATTTTGAACTTGTGTATTTGCCATGTTTAAACAAGCATTTCCAAACACCCTCTTGTTAGATTTTGGCAAATTGAGAAATATTGAGAAAATCACTTGTTAGATTTTGGCAAATTGTGAGTTGTTGCAACTAATTATAAACATCATAGCCGATTATTGAGACTGAAACTTTTAACGGGTCAAAACTGGATTTTTGCTGTCACAGTGGGTTAACGGGTCAAAACTGGATTATCGAGACTGAAGCTTATTAGGATTGGATTTGTATAACATTAAGTACAGTGAGATATAACAAGCATTCCCAAACACCCTCTAGTGTTGTTGCTGTCATTTGTTACATATTGAAACAAGTTGGTTTGAACTTGTGTATAGCAGCATGTTTAAACAAGCATGCCTAGACACCCTCTTGTTTTGCTGCTGCTGTCATAAAACTATTTGAAGCATGTTTAAAAAGACTATTTTTGAATTTGTCTTTTGCTACTGTCATGAAACTAAAAGAGTTATTTTGTCAATTGCTTTGCTAATGTCATAAAAGTGAACTTGTTTTGTGTACTGTCATAAAAGTAGCCAAAGCAACACTCCAACTTTTCTATCCAAAAAGTGAACTTGTGTTTGTTGTGTATATGCAAAAGTGACAGTATCATTTGTTAAAGATTTGTTATTGTCATTTGTTATTTCTATTATTAAGCAATATACTTCCCTCCAAAAAGTGAGGCATCACTTTCCCTCCATCACAGTGAACCATCACTTTCCATCCAACTTTTAGTAATTTCGAGTCTTGGAAAGGGGTGTAAGTGTATTCTTTATAAAAGTTGTGTTCTTTTTTTGTCAAAAAAATGTAGGCAATTTGCCTACTATGTAAAGCAGGTAAGTTATCGTTTCATGAATTTTAATTTTAGTATGTGGACTCGTATGCCACTTACCGCTCTCCAGTAGCGAACCACACACCACATTGCACAAGACTATCTAAAATAGTCATGCACCACCTCACACCAAACTCGATCCTGATCGTTACACCAATAATCTTTATCTTTATCTTTAATTTTTATTTATTATTCTTATCATTATCAATTTTTTGGTATCATTCATTCAACTGATACTGTTTTATCTATTATAATGCAACCTATTGAGTTTAATTTATGGGTTCATAACATGTTCTCAAGCAACTTACAGAATTCAAATAATTCATGTCATAAATATTGTAGGGATAATTAACCATAATGAGAGATAACAAATTAGAGTGACGAACATAAATAATAATCAAAGAAAAAAATAAGAGAAGATGTCACTGATTCAAGAACATGATCGAGACACGTGTTTGACACGCTTCCCTTAAAACAGATTCGCCGTCCATTAGGCGTCTATTTCCCAGGGTACAACGATCGGAAACAGTATGTTGTACTGCCGGATATGACATCCATGCCTGAAATTTCCATTTGCATTTGTGTGTGATGTGTTTGAACAGGGAATCGAGACTATATGTTGTTTCTCTCATATTGAACATTAGAGAAGGATACCATTTATATTGTATAATTTGTAACCGATGTAATGTCCACCATTAAACTTATTAATTGTCATTAACATTCTCATGAGAACCAAAAGTCTGTTACAACTAGGCTTTTGTACAAGCTTTTGTATTCTTCCAACATGTTCCATTCAAGTCCTTGTATTTCGAGACTCGATATCTTATTCACAAGTTTTCCAACAATCCCCCACATGAATAAAGATCGACTCGAAAACACACAAATTTCCAATGAAATTATCAACAGTTGAATCCTGCATAGGATAGGTAGGTGTAACCCTTTGAACCTTCCCTTATGAAATATACTTAGCCTACTAGCTGCCAGTAGAACGCGATGTCTTTGAACTGATCTGCTATTTATATAGACGACAATATAAGTTCACACAGGACTCTCCATGACATAGTCAAATCCTCATAGTTGTGTTCGTTATGGTCATGAACACTAGCCTGGTTCTGCGAAAGCTTTTAGGAATTGCGCCCCACATATTTCCCTTCGAAGCGACCCCACTTCTCTCTCACATAGGTGATTCCAATCGAATCATTAAAAGCGATAAGCTTATCCTCATATTGTCACTGTTATAGGAATGGACTAGGAAGTTTACAAACTCCCTTATATGGATGGAGAATTGATTACTCCCCCACAGTGACCTCCTTCAGTTTATACAATTAGGTTGTCCTATTGAACCCAGATCTTGGGATCTCCAGTCAACTGGGTTAGGTTTTCCTTCATATAAACTTTTCCGGGGCTTTAGTCCCATTCCTCCACACGACTTGGTAACTCACTCTCTGATTAAGCCATTTATAAGCAGATCCGCATTGTTATCATTTGACTTCACATTGTCAAAGGTAACAACTCGTGTTGAGAGTAGTTGTCGTATTGACAAAATATGTCTTGACTCACCATTATATATTGTGGTATAAGTTCTGCCAATTCTTTAATGGATACCACATTGTATACAACTACCATTCTAGGAGCGTTGGTGTGTCATTTTCTAGTAACCGTACACATTTTGTCTTTTATCGAAATTTATCAATCGTGATAAAATCTGAATTCGTCATTGACCTAGCTATATTTTAATCCAAAATATAGGGTTCATTTCAAGAGTGTATACATAGCCACTCATGATTTGAAATCGAATGGTCATTAATAACATTAACTAACCATCAAATAGTTGTTACGTTTTGCTCTAAACAAAACCGTAATTGTGGTTCTACCAATAGTTCTTGAGTATTTCAAATGGGTAACACATCTATCTCTATTTTGAATAGATGTTGATTGGTGTCATTTGAACTCTAGCTGGGCCGGAATCCCCCACATTGAACCTATATCAAGAATCTTGTAGAAAGGGTTCTTCCTTTCAACGTCAATCTCGTTTAAGAGATACTCTTTTGAGTATATGACACGAATAACCTTATTAATTATCATCACACAAGTTTCTAATTTGTGTATACATTCTTTGAATGTTTGATGTTAATTATTTTCCATATCATAATTAACAAATTCCATGTCTAGCATGCTTTAGACCAAGGAATCAAGCATATGAACAGAAGATGCATCATTCTGATTATTCATTGCTTCATCTAATAATATTCTTCTATAAGACAAATTATTTAAGAGATCCGGTCACCACCTTAAACCACAAACGTTGGTACTTGTGTAAAGCCTACACATACAACATGTCTTTCATATTCACTTGAGATCATATAAACATATGTAATCCCAATTTTACATGATTATGATCACAAAATATCAACATGTAATCATTCCTCAAAATAAAAAATATGTCCGATGTAAGATAATGGACAATAGCTCAGTATGAATGACAATTATACCCATTCAAGTTAGTTACATAAACCAACATAAATTGTCATTATCAATATGTGTGAGCTTTCTTGACATTTCACTATGTCTTAACGGTTATTGTTAACATTTATGCATACCTTTCACTATGACAAACCGTTAGTAACATGAGTTACAACAAGTCTCGACTTTATTTTCATTTAGAATAACAAATGGTTTGATTATTTGCAACAATATTCACTACTGAATATTTGCAACATCCAAACTCTCTCAATACTCGATACAAAATCAAGCAATTTGTATATTGTCATAGTACTAAGTCAGTACCACAGAACCAAGCAACACCAAGACTATTTATGTCCAGCCTTTTAAAGTTAATTTTCAAAAATTTAAATTTCAGCAACCAATCTGCCATTTTATGCATTATTATCAGCTACCAAAAGGCTTATTTCCTGCATAAAAAATAGCCACCAAAAAACTTAAAATTTCAGCAACCAAAATGCTTATTTTCTGCGTGAAAAATCAACAACAAAAAGCTTAAAATTTCAGCAACCAAGCTGCCATTTTCAGCATAAAATTCATCAACCAAACGGCTTATTTTCTGCATAGAAAATCAGCATCAAAAAGCTTAAACTTTCAGCAACCAAAAGGCTTATTTCTGCGTGAAAAATCAGCACCAAAAAGCTTAAAATTTCAGCAACCAAGCTGCCATTTTCAGCAACCAAACGGCTTATTTTTTGCGTGAAAAATCAGCACCAAAAAGCTTAAAAATTTTAGCAACAAAAGCTGCCATTTTCAGCAACCAAACGACTTATTTTCTGCGTAGAAAATCAGCACCAACAAGCTTAAAATTTCAGCAACCAAACGGCCTATTTTTCTGCGTGAAAAATCAGCACCAAAAAACTTAAAATTTCAACAACAAAGCTGCCATTTTCAGCAACCAAACGGCTTATTTTCTGCATAGAAAATCAGCACCAACAAGCTTGATATTTCAGCAACAAATCTGCCATTTTCAGCAACCAAACGGCTTATTTTCCGCGTGAAAGTTTTAGAACCAAACAGCCTTTTAAAGGTACTTTTCTGCAAAAAAATTCGGCAACCAAACAACCAAGTTTCTGCATAAAATTCAGCAACTGAAATGCAATTTTTTTGCATAAAAAAAAATAGTACCAAACATCCCTTTACTGGTACTTTCCTGTACAAATTCAGCAAGTGACCAACCAATTATATTTTCATAAAATTCAGCACCCAATATGCCAATTTTCTGCATAAAAATCAGCAACTAAAAGAGGCTTTTTTCTGCATAAAAATTCAGCAGCCAAAGTCCCTTATTATGCACAAAAAAAACAGCAATCCAAACAGCCCTATATAGTGACTTTTCAAATCAGGTTTATATAATTCATCAAAGAATTTTCTGCACATCTTAGTAAACAAACACCTCCGTTTTGCTTTTGAACATAAAACTGAATAAGAAAAATTATCAACACACTACAAGTATCAACAACATATAAGCATCTGTACAAGTGATAATTAATTAAACAAGCAACCCAAAAAAAATCAGCACAATCAAAAGCAAACAAATGACTTTAATAATTCGCCATGATTCTTTATTTCAGCAAATAGATGATTCACAACTAATATTAACACAACAAGCATTATGAATAAAATAACACTCACAGCTGTAAATACTTTTGAAAAAAAAATTTCCATGATATAATTTAAAGAACCTAGGCAAAAAACCAAAATGGAATTCTAGACAATCAAGGAACAAATTGTACAAAATTTATAAGATAAACTTTGTAAAATTTATAAGATAAACTTTGTACAGACACGATTATTTCAAAATATGTTACAAGTATTGTATCTCTACTTTTCATGATTAAACTAAGGTGAATAATCTGTTTTAAGATTGTAGGGATAACTAACCATAATGAGAGATAACAAATTAGAGTGACGAACATAAATAATAATCAAAGAAAAAAATAAGAGAAGATATCACCGATTCAAGAACATGATCGAGGCACGTGTTTGACACGCTTCCCTTAAAACAGATTCGCCGTCCATTAGGCGTCTATTTCCCAGGGTACAACGATCGGAAACAGTATGTTGTACTGCCGGATATGACATCCATGCCTGAAATTTCCATTTGCATTTGTGTGTGATGTGTTTGAACAGGGAATCGAGACTATATGCTGTTTCTCTCATATTGAACATTAGAGAAGGTTACCATTTATATTGTATAATTTGTAACCGATGCAATGACCACCATTAAACTTATTAATTGTCATTAACATTCTCATGAAAACCAAAACTCTGTTACAACTAGGCTTTTGTACAGGCTTTTGTATTCTTCCAACATGTTCCATTCAAGTCCCTGTATTTCGAGACTTGATATCTTATTCACAAGTTTTCCAACAAATATTTCAAGAATCTGTACAAAGATATTGACTATCAAAGAACGAAGATAGAGAAGCATCCATACGATCATATTCGCAAAGAAAAGAATAAGATTAGATATCTGTACCTTAAATAATCACGTGTCGAACAAAGCAAATGAAGATTCGAACCTACTTCTCAGTCAAACGATCTACAACAATGTGTGAACCCGTAATTAATATTTAGCAATATGACTAAGTATCACCTTGTGATCATGTGGTTATTCGATGCATACCAATTACTGTATTATATATCTATTAAATTAGTAATTTTATACGAAGTGCTATAAAGTGATATATGTCTTTTTACACTCCAAATTCATATAAAGCAACTTATATATACATGTACGTACTCTGATGCAAGTATATTTTTATATCTCAAAAGTGTACTTCTGCTTAGTAATAAAGTAATCTGAACGAACCATTTTGTATGTACACTATTATGCATGTAACCAATTCTTATAAAAGCTAAACTATTGATGTAGCTAATCTGTTCATATAGGTGTATTTGATGTGTTAAAGGTAAATTCCATAATATAAGTCAAGGCCAAATTAAGCAAAATATAATCTTGTAAAGACTGTACGTTGATGAGAACCAAAATCGTAAGTAGTAGACGTTTCATTATGGAGAGTAGTAGAGTTTATATAAATTATACTGGCATAAAGAGGAGTCATCCCTTACGTCCTCTTCACCCGAACATTACCCAAAGATCCCATGTTTAATTTTAATATATATGTTCCAATCATAACGTATAACTGTTATATTTGTGTCTTACTTTGTCTACTGAACTATTCATAATCGTCAATGGCCACTAGACATGATTTGATCAATGCTATTATCTCCTAATTACCAATTTAGCCCACATATATACCCATGATAATAAGCTAGCTTGCCTCGGTTAAAAGTGTGATGTAATGCTTTATCAAAACATGTTTTAGTATGCATTATAAGTATTCCCATGGTTCCCCTACTCAATGTTAATCTATCCCAGTAGCCTCACCAAAACTGTTCGCCTTTATATAGGTTTATTTTAGTATGCATTTAGACAAGGGCCATCTCATTGATTTTGGTGGCCCTGTGCCATGACTACACGGAGGCCCCACTAAATAAAAGAAGGAAACGTAAAAGTAAAGTAAAGTAACTCCCAATACCGTCTTCTACGGGTTATGGGTCCCAATACCATCTTCCACGGTGTATGGGGGAGGTTGAGACGTAGACAACCTTACCCCTACCTAAGGTAGAGAGGCTGCTTCCGGTTCTACCAAAGGTAGAAAAGGACCTCCGGCCTTGCAAGGGGTGAGGATCGAACCCTTGACCTCTGTCTCCAAAGGCAAGGGTGTTAACCACTTGATCCAACCTTGCTCTTTTTAAAAGAAGTAAACATATAAATACAAATATCCATCAATAATACGTAAAAGGTATCACTAACATTCCAAAAACATTGAAACAACTATACTAAGAGAAATGGTAACCAGGTTACAAGCATTCAAATTATTTATTTAAATAGTACGATTCTTCTAGGTTATTGACTAGATCATCATAATTAACACTCTCTAAAACAAATTGAAACAATAACAACATATATTTAATTAATACTACGGTGCCACCTTATTTTACGGAGTAGTAATACTAAAACATAACATCTAATATAGCATACTTTGTGTTAGATCAAAAAGAAGTAAATAACTACTAAGTAACTAAATAGTTAACAAATTATAGCTTATAACATAAAATGTTGAACCATAAAAATTAAAAAGAACAAATTTTAATCGGTCAAAACAATAGCTTGAAACATTGCTTGATTGATGATGGTGAAACTTACGAAATTTAGGATAAAAGGCTAAGGATCAATTATTAAAAAAAAATTGCCGCAACTCTATAAACCTCCGATTCTCCAAACTGCTTGTGAAGTTTGTATTTATTTATTTATTTACTTAATGATAAACGTTTTATACTTTTGTATTATATTGGGCTGTAGCCCTTATTGGTCAGGCCCCATTGAGAAACAAAAGTCAAATTCAGGTATGATATTCATTACTCAATATTTTATATGAGGTCTTATTGAATTGGAATAAAATATAAGAGTAATAACCTTTTAAAGCACTATGTAGCAACTAAAAAATAATTCTTTTAGACATTAAAGTTAGACATTTTTGTCTTTTTTAAGTATTACTACCTCCGTCCCATAATAATTGTCCATTTTGACATTTCTAAGTCTTTTTTATTAAACTTTGACCATAAATATTTTTATTTGTATAATATAATATTTGATTAAAAAATATATAAATAGATTGAGTTTTAAATGTATTTTTATTTAGTATAATTTTCATCAAATATTATATAACACAAATAAAAATATTAGTGTTAAAAGTTGAACAAGAAAGACTCAAAAAAGTCAAACTGGACAATTATTATGGGACGGATAGAGTATAAAACGGTCATAATATGGTCATAATACTTAAAGAAAGACAAAAAGTGGATGTCTTTGTTTTATGATACATAACACTAATAGAATACGTGTAATCTAAAAGTCGATCGGGATTTACCTCAAAGATGATAAACAAACCGTTGGAACGTGAGCTAGCTAAACTCTAAACGAAACAAGGACAGAAGCGAACTCCAACTCAAACAAATCCAAACCCACTTAAGTTCTGCTATTTGGCTCCTAGCATTATTAACATGTACAAAAAAAAAGTGCCCAATATACTATAAGACAATAATTTCAAATCATGACTACCATCTATTCACACATAAATGGACATTGATAAGTTTTTTTTAAATCTTACTCCACAAATGTCAATAACTTAAATATAATCAAATTTCAACCAAGCAAACTAAACTCTAAACCCTAACCATCAAAACACACACAATATGTTAAGTTGCCTTCAACCAACCAACCATATTTTTTTTCTCTTCACTTCATCCTAAAACTAAATCGTCTTACAATTTCTCTACCATTAAACACTAGCTCTTTTGAAAAACAAGGAGCCCAAAGGAAGATAACGTTAGTAGGACTCGAACTCATGACATAGGCTCTAAGAAGAATGAGCCTTCGCCATCTCCCCCAACACACCACTACAATCAATTGTGTTTTTAAATATACTAAACATGAAAATGACTTCATTTTTTGGAAGGCATTACAACTAACGAAGAAATAAAACTGATTGCGGGCACTGTCAAGGATGTAATCGAGCCAAACAAGTTGAACCATGTCAAGGTCGAAACTTGTCTTGAACTTAAACTTGCGCTAGGTCAAGCATAAATTATAAGCTGCATGTTAATTAGCCAGAAGAAATAACCAAGTTCAATATATTTCACATTCTAAAAGCAGTAAACCAATTCATAACTATACCATACTCCTTGCACCAGCTCAATATTCTTAAACACTTCCACGAAAACACTTTTTTTCTGCATTTTCATGATCAAAGAGAAAATATACATTCTAACGCAAGCCAACAACTAATTTGAGCAACACCCAAACCTCTTAAAACCTGAGGAATCATCCTTAACATCAATCGTGGCTCCTTTTGTAGGAACAGATGCAGAGGCACCCTCATCGCCAACCTCAACTGCTTTCTTGCTCACAATCTTGTAAATCTGTGTTATCACTTCACTAAAAGCACTTTCAACATTAGTTGCTTCCAATGCGGAAGTCTCCATGAAATAGAGGGACTCGGCTTCGGCCAATGTTTTGCCTTCTTCAGTTGAAACAGCGAGAAGGTGACGGAGGTCTGATTTGTTGCCAATTAGCATGACAACAATGTTGGGGTCGGTGTGGTCTTTCAGTTCCTTTAGCCACCTCCCGATGTTCTCAAAAGTAGCACGGCGAGTCACATCGTATACTAGTAGAGCACCAACAGCTCCTCTGTAGTATGCACTTGTAATGGCACGATACCTGCAAGAATAATAATGAATATAAACCATTAAGGTTTTTTTTTGGAGTCCCACTAATATGAGATATGAATTTCACAGAAGACTGAAGGTGATCTGATGCTATAATAACAGTCTGATGATATTATCATCGGCAAAGGTCGCAAAAATGGCACTGCGGGGAAAATCGTCAAAATAGACTTGTCAAACTGGGTACCTTTAGGGGTGGGTCGGGTTGGATTCACCACAAACACTTCTTGTCCGAAAAACAATATACTTTATAACTGATTACAGTATCAAATACGATAACAAAAACTATCATATATCAATAATCATCCGATTTTTAAATAAAGTTATATAAGAGATTTTGTTTCTTAACAATATACGCTTTCGGCGACACTAACCAATTTGACCCGATTCCTTTAGCTAATTTTGTCTTACTTTAAAGCCTTTGACATGTTAGATATAAACCATTACCCAAATCAACCCTTTCAAAACTAAAACACTAAACGGGTCGAACTAACACTAGTTTTCAGTGTTTAAAAAAGGTCCAGGAAAAGGCCATTACCACTAAGCACACAAACTTGTTTAATTAAGGTTCCTGCTGACACATCATTTTCTTCACATTCTGTTTCGGAAAATTACAGTTCATAAATTAAGCCATGTCTTGTCATGTTACATGAACTTATTCTCCCTAACATTGTGTAGTCAACTAGTCATGCAAACAGAAATTTACTCATAGAGGCCTTAAAGGGGTAAAACTGGAAATTTCTTGGGTAAATTAATTAAGGAGCTCTACATGACTCCAGATACTCATATGCTTGTATGGCAGATCCAGATCCAGATCCAAACTCAAATAAATATTAGACGGTAGTTGACCCAAGTCCGGTTTGTGGGCTTAGGCCCATTAGGGTTGTGTTTAGGCTATCTTTGAATAATAAAGCATTACCCACGGGGAATTATGTAATCTAACAATAAATTGGGCCATGACATTCTCCTCACATCTGACTCACGATGTTATGAACCATACTTATTTCGGCTACATACATTAGAATACTTGCCATGCACTGCAAACTCTTAATGGTTTCTAGTTTTTTTCGAAATGGAATTGCTCCACAATTTCAAAAAATCTATGCTCCTATGGCAATGCTTGAACTAATGCATCACTTGCATAGTTGATAGTTGCTAGGTTGTGTAATTCTTGAACCTAGTGGACTTCTGATATAAATAACATTATTAATGATAAGAATACCATTTCTACCATATTTACACAAACACACACACACACACACACACAGAAAGTGTACTCGTTCAGTGGTGAACAAATTCTCTACAAGATAAATCATATCCAACTCTTGGATCACAAAGCCACGAAAGGAAGTTCTCTTTATTGAGTTGTTGTGAACAAAAAGAGAAAAAGTTACTACCCATCATGCATATAAATCGCATCACCTCCATGCTTGATTTCAGTGATCTACATCTGATCTGATGGTATTCATGATGTTGATGATTGTGGTGAAAAAAAAAATAAGAATAATAACTAATCCTAAAAAAAAATCCAACCAGATCAATTATTGTTTAACTTCGTTGGAATGTGATCACGGATTGAATATTAACCAGAAGGGTATCAAGTATGATTTTTTTTTTTTTTTTTTTTTTTTTTTTTTTAAATTGCACGTTCAGTAGGTTCACATCTAAACCTTTCACTACCTACTCAGATGTCATATTTCCTCTAGTTCGGTCCCTGAATATGTGACTAATCCACTTACTGCCTGCTTTATTTCCTCCACTGGTTTCTTGACATGGTATTCTTTTAGACACTTAACAACCCAATTTCCGCTAAATTAGATCGATTCATACATGTGCTACCCCAACAACAACAATAAGAAACCCGATGAAGTGTCGAGGCAACCTGAGCAAGAAGGTGACCAAAAATAATATGGGAAAAGAGCTAAAGCTCCTTTCATAATTCTCAAAGAACCTATAAATGCTAAATTGAACCCTAATACCCTACCTAGCTTTTGGGCGAGTTATACATTCTTTAAGATTAGACTGCAGAATATACACACACGTGCATGCAACAGAATCATTCATAAGAAAGCATCAAGATCTAGAGTACAAACCGGTCCCTGGAAGCCTTTTATTTGTAATAATTCCATGTACAGAAGCCAGTTAACAGAAGTGGCAATTTCAAATCATTTACTTAGGAGTGGCTGATTTTCAATTTTTAAGTTGTGTTTTATTTCAAAATTTTCTAAAGGGTCAAACACCTTGAAACTTTCTAAACGATCACATAAAAACTTAACTAAAAGGGGAACGGGTCAAACACGTTGAAATGCCTACAACTTTTATAATGCCCGCAACCCTCTAATATTCTACTTAAGATTAGAAATATTATTGTAATAATAGTGTTTTTGTAATTATAAATTACTTGTATACAATCCGATCATGTTGTAATGATAGTGTTTTTCTAAGAAATAAACCCGGGTCTACCCGACCTGCCCTGTTTTGACCCGTAATCCAATCCGCTCATATTGCTACCTCCAATGATAGCTATTACAGCCATAGTCGTTGCACCATCGCCATGGTCTCACGGCAGTGGTGAAATTGCATGTAGTCCCCTCTTCTTGATTGGAAGAAAGAATGGGCCAAAACAAAAGAAATCATAAGAAAGACGTACTAACAATAAAGTCAACTACCAATCGCAAACAACCGGTCTCCCCTTAACAACCCTTTGGCTTGTTATCTAGTTCAGCAACTGTCTCTTGTTCTGAGAGTGCACTCATTAGTTCTCTTATGTTTTATGTTGTTGTATCCGATGCAGGTAACTTCATTCATTTATTACGTAGTAACATGTAAACACACGCTATTCTGTATAGCTTGCCATAAGCACAGCCGACGGCAGAGCGATACATCTATTTATTTATACAGATTTATCTGTTTTTTAAGTTAAACTTTTTGCTTTAACTGCTTTTATTTTCAATTCTTTGATATAATACCGTGGTTACTTTTTTTTGTTTGTGATAATATAACTGTATAGTGTTCCACAAAAACCTGTTTTGATGTTGTGACTTATGTTGTGCCAAACATGTTTATATGCTGTAACTGACGGTATTTGTTTATTTAACTTCACCTTATTTGATTTATTATATGTTCACCTTATTTCATGTTTTAAAGTGATTCATCATCTTATTATAAACAAGATCAAGGGGGTGTTTTGACATTGGATACGCTTTATACTGGTTAATGAGATTAGTGTAAAGCTACTTATCTCTACCCCTAAAATTTAGCAATTGATTATTTGATTTTAAACAAATTCCAGAGTCACAATAGCAGACAGCTAGTTGCCGACTACACACTGCACCTAATGGGAAAAAAATCGAACTCTATAAAAGTAACAGGGATTAGAAATAAATACTTCAACTTATCAACCAGTAATGAAAGGTCAAAACTACAAAATGTCCACGAGCTTTATGTAGAATATGTGGAAGCCAATCCTCTGACTCATGGACTAGCTAGCCTCTAGTAGTAAAAAACAAAGGTATCATTCTAGAAGCAAAGTGATCAGAAATTTAGTATACGTGAAGCCTACTAAACAATATTAGCTGCTAGCTAGATCTGATAAAAGACTTAGTAGTTATGAAGTGCCTGATATATCATCTTCGATTAAAACCAATAAATAAAGGAGCAAAATCAAGTTATAACAGAAAGTTCGATTTAGCAATTAGGCCTTGTAAGAATGAACACTCCTTTCAACAGCACAACAAATTACTAAGGTTTCCTTAAAAAAATTTATACCGAGAACTTGGAGTACATGTGACTAAACATTGATACTAGAAAGACTCTAAATGATCAAGAAAACTTGTCACTTTTAGCCCTTAACTCTATAGCATGTTTTGGTGTGCCTATCATGTATCAATAATGGTTATGCACGCAATTACAAAAGTCAATTTTCTAACTATAGTAAGTGGTTCTACTTTTAAAAGATGTTATTTTTGGCACCCTTTTCGTACACCTTTTCCTTGGTCCCCAATTCCGCACGAGATAACACTAAGTCACTAATGATCCCTTTGTTGCTAAGAAAGATCAACATTTTGCTATTAAGGTCAAAGCTGGTAACATTAAACAATGATTTCCCAATAACAAACTAAAACTAATCCTAGAATTTTATATAGAAACAGGCAGACCTTCATGTCCCGAATTCTGTTTCATGCCATTTTGTATAGTAAAAAATTAACAAAAACAATATTGCATTATTCTAGTGCAAGTGTGCAACCTTTGAAAAAGTCTATTATGGTCGTGCATAGTTGCATACCTTAAACAGATATCCTAGATCATGCACTCTATAAAGGATCTAACGTCACACGAAACAAATATCAAAGCTTTCATGCTCATACACCACCACAAGTCACTCACCGCCCAACCCCACCCGCTTCCAGCCCCACCAACGGGTCATATCATTTTTTGTCCCTAACCAAAAAAGCTCCATTCATTATCTAACACGAACTACTTTACAAGTGATCACACCAAATACGTTTTCTTCGTACGTACACAACCCACTTTATCAACATAAAGCACGATTTTGGGACAAAGCAAGCAGCTTTCTTAACTATCAAATATAACCCAAATATACTATATAAAAAATATAAACCTCATAAAGGGGGGTGTTTGGATTAGCTTATTTTCGGCTTATTAAGCGGAGCTCATAAGCCGAGAAAAGAGAGCTCATAAGCCCGGAAAGTGAGCTAATCCAAACACACCCCTTAAGCTTCTAGATACAACAACATAAAAACAAACCCAATCAGCAAGAAACCTTAAACTCAAAATATAGTAATAAATAATTATTAAAAAAAAAAAAACCTTTCTTGACCAGCAGTATCCCAAATCTGAGCTTTGATAACTTTATTATCAACATCAAGACTTCTAGTAGCAAACTCAACACCAATAGTGGATTTTGTTTCTAAATTAAATTCATTTCTAGTGAATCTTGATAAAAGATTGGATTTACCAACACCTGAATCACCTATTAAAACCAGTTTGAATAAATAATCATATTCATCTTCTGTTCTGTATCCAGACATCTTCTTCTTTTTTAAATGCTTTTTGGAAATGCTGCAGACTGTTGTCGTTTGTGGTGTGATAGTGATGAGAATATCAAAGTGGTGTGTGTAATTACGATTTTACCCCCAACATACAGGTGGCCTAATAAAAGGTAGAAGCATATTTATGCTTAGGTGTTTTTTTAACAGCAAATAGCGACGAAATTTTGTAGCACTCAAATAGTTATAATGGGGATAATCAAAATATTGGCATCCTTTGTTGTGTGAGAAGTTTTTTAACAAAATATTTGTAAGTTCAAGTCTTGTTTAAGACACATAAAAAAGTTTGTAGTATATCTATTGTGAGATAATTAGTTTTAGTTGTCGTTCTAATAAATAAATAAAACAATAAAATTATATTAGGGATTTCTTTTTTTTAAATATTTCATGTAACATTTATGCATATAATGTAACATAAAGTCATAAACCACTCATTTTATAAACGGGTCATAACTTGCTAATATCCTACATCTAGTATCATGAGCTACTAATGCCATTGTATATAATCTCTTATTGGAATTCTAACGTGAACGTGATATCTAATCACCGTGATAAAGCTATGCTATTACATTATGATATCTCATTAACTTTCTACTAAAGATACGACATATAGTCATAATGTTATTAGTATGTGATATCTAATCACATTTTTACTAATGATACGATGTCTAATCGTTATGCTATCACATTGTGATATCTAATCACATTTCGACTAGCTATACGATGTCTAATCGTGGTGCTAACATGTTGTGACATCTAATCACATTTCTACTAATGGTACGATTTCTAATCGTCATGCTATCATATTGTGATATCTAATCACATTTCGACAAGCTATGCGGTGTTTAATCGTCGTGTTAACATGTAAGGAATTCACTAGACGGTGAGTACTCATGTGCGGCCTCTTTACCCTCTTGCACAAATGCAATCCAAGTCCTATCTTCATACTTAACTTGAGTGCATAAAGCACTATATCCACGAAAATGTATGAGTGTTATTCAAGCATGCGTACTCCACTTAGGATGTCGTGAATGGGAGTTCATCTTGTGCTTATCTTATGTGATTAATGGTGCGTCTTACGAGCACTCATAACATGACTAATGATGCATCACTTAGGCATCTATGACTTGGCTAAAAAACAATGCATTACTTGAACATTCATAAGTCATAAATACATTCGGCTATATCTGAGGCTAGCATCATGTCATAACTATTTTCGACTATATCCGAAACTAGCATAAACATATTAATATTCGGCTATTTCCGAAACAAACATAATTATCATATTAGGCTATTTCCAAAACTATCATAAATATAACTATTAACATGTCTAAACTACTAAAACATGACAAACTAATTTATTACTCAATGATAATCAGCTAAGGACCCCTTTTAAATGAGATATCTTTCATTTATGGATTCTAAAATACGTTAATTCGTACCTTAGTAATGTCTCGTGGATTTGCACGAGTCTTCAACATCACCTTGATCCCTGGCGATTGATTTTGCTTGTATTAGGAATTGATGGGAGTAAATCACTACTTTTAAAACTTCCTGACGATCCTCTTCAAGAGAACCCTTGAGCCTTACTATCAATACGTTTAATGTTGTCTTACTGTTAATGAACCTAAGTGAGTTTTGGTACAAACAAATTTAGTATTAGTGGATGATGGACTTATCTAAATTCGTGACACACTCAGCTTAGCGTTCAACGATGCACTTCATTTTACAGGATTAGGTAAAATGGAATTACACCAACAATGAAGAATCGTGACTCCTTGTTACTGATTCTCCCGTGTCCTTAAGAATTTCAGTACAAGCCTCCTTGAACCGCAATGAAGTTGCGCATTCCCTGATTTGTAGTCCTAGACTTTAAATCTTTTTAAGTTACGTAGCTTCTTTAATTGTTCCATAACAACTCAAGATCAACACATCCTACCATGCCAAACTATCTTGCTCTATTGAGAAATCTACGTCTCGTTTAATGATCTTGACACCTCCCACTGACTCTTGCAATGCTAGGAATTCCTCCCCATAAGCTTTCGATCTATCATTCCTATCATGCTTTGTATTTTTTTGTTAAATGATATGTTGTTCCCTATTCACTATCGTAAAAACAGTTAAGTATTAAAAACAGGTAATAGTGAATCAATGACTGAAGTAAGATGTAAGCAAAACACACTGATAAATTTTCAACATAATATTCTTTATTAGAAATCAATCAAAAAGAATACATTACCCAAGTACTTGCGGAATAGTACTTGGGATTGAAATGACAAAGGGTTGGTACTCCTCACTAAGTTCAGGCTAAGTCTGAACACAACTACTATGGAACCACTGAGCTATCTCAGGGACTGAATTGTATTTGGAGGAGTGAAAGATGGCTTGTGTGTGTGTGTGTGTGTGTTTTACAATACACAAGCTTTTTCTTTCACTCCATCTCTTATGCTATTTATACAAGTATGAGTTTTAACTCTATCCTAAGTGACAAACTGACAGGTTACAGAAGACAAAATACTGATGTATTTTGTCTCTGTTTACAAAGGCTAATTCTGGTAAGGGACAAGGCCACTTTCTACTTGTCGATCGATCTTTGAGCCTTTTAGGGAAAGTTGACTTCTTGAAGATAAGCAATTCGTCTTTATCGCTTCAAGCATAACCGTTTTGTCCGCCCATTCTTGATCTTCTCCGCCTTCAGTCTTTAGTCAAGTTTGTCTTGATGTTAGCAGTTGGTGAGGAGTTGAGGGATTCATGAGTTATTTTCATCACTCACTGAATCCACCATCTTCTTCTTGACTCAGTCTTCACCCCATAAGTTCCGCCTTACGGTGAGAGACTTCTTCTTCGCCTCTTACTGAGTAACCTGAAGATGGCTCACTGAGAGACTATGCACTCTGTGACCTGTTAGTGTTTAACGGTCCAAACACTTGGGATATTTTCTATTCAAATCCTAGATCAATGGGTTTGGGTATTTACTGAACCCAACAGTCTCCCCCTATTTGGATATACAAATAGTCTAAGTGTTTGATCAGTGTAAGTGAGCAATTGGCTTCTTCTTACACTGAATGTACTAATGAACATAATAAGGAACACTGAATATTTTAACAAAACATACATCGTTTATTGATCAATTACATGGTTCCTATCACTAGTATAAAAGATAAAAGATAATTATGTCATTTAAGATGGATCCCTAGTGCTTCAAGCTTGACTTTCTTTGTGATGAGTGTTTCTTTGTCAGGGTGCTCATTTATCTTAGCATTCAGGTCTTTGTAGAACCTGATGTTTGCTAGGGTTTGAATTTGAGAGGCCACTGGTATGTAGCTCAGCATTGTAGCTACACCTGCCTGATCAATGTCACTCCATATTTGGAATGCTGGGTTTCCATAGACATCAATGTAGAAAAGTCCTCTTTCAGGCTTTTCAATGCAGAGACAATTTACAAACTTTACACCTTCAGGTAGCTCCCTATTTCATTCTAGTCCAGGCACTTTGAACTCAGGCTGGAACTCAACCCTCTTTCGCTTGCCCTGTGATGATTGAGGTTGAGATCCTTGAGGTGCAGTTAAGGCAGGCTGAATCCCCAGTATTGCTGGTGCTTCCCTCAGTCTTTCTTACCTTTTGCTAAGCATTTTCATCAGCTCCTTAACCACTGCATTCTGCTTCTTTTCAATGATAGGACCAAGCTCATCGAGTTCAGTGATCCCAAAGTCAGTGAATTTTAGGGGATCATGAACCTCGAAGTGTCTTTTATCATCCCCCCTTTAGACGTTCATTGCGGTGGTTTGGACTTGGGGATGATTCGACATCGATGATTTTCTCAGGCAGCCTTCTGCTTGTCATTGACCAGTTGTAGTGGTCAATTCTTTCTTGCCTGATGGCTGCAGCTCTCTTGTTCTTTTCTTCCAATCTCTTTTTCATTTCAGCCATTTTAGCAGCCTGAGCATCCTTGAACTTCTGTCGTGCCTGACCCTTTTCAAGCTTCTTAGGATCAATTCCTATGTTCTCAGCTTCCTCAGCAACAACTTGTACCAATGCTTCTTTGCTCTTTCTTTCTTCCTCAGCTAGTTTCCTCCTCCTTTCTTCCTTAGCCAGATAGGCACTTAGCTGTTATGGAGTGAGCAGGTACTCAGTGTTGCCAATCATATAAGGAATCTTCTCGGCTCGGTGTTTTCATTATGGCCTTTCCTTTTTCTGGTGAGGAAGATGATGCTACCAAGGGTGGTGTTGTTGTCATGATTGTTGTTGTTGGTGGTACTGATGATAAGGGTGTTCTTTGGTGGGATTGATGATATTGGTGTTGCAGAGGCTGGTCAAGTTGGCTCCCCTCAGTGTGAGAGGAGTCTCTTGTGGTATTCTCCCCTCAACTGTTCTGCAACGTCGGTGAGAGCAAGAGTTGCCTCGGACACTAGGGGAGTTGGTGTTGCTTGACCTTTGAAGGTTTGGTAGATCTCCGTGACCATAGCCTTAATGTCAGTTGTATCCTTCGAAGACCGGTGACTTGTTACGCAGATTAGCCTGAGAGAGTTCCAAAGCAGTCATTCTAGGTCCAAGATTCCAAGCCATTGAAGATGATGCCTTAGCCAAAGTAGTCACCTGAGCATCCAAAGAACCCAATGTAGCCTGAAGAGATTGAATGAAGACCTGAATACCCGAACATTTGCGGATTTGAGCATGTTGATTAGTTCAGTGAGGTCTGAGGAATTTTTCAAGTAAGCATCGTAGCCTCCGGCACTTTAGAGTTGAGTGTTGGGTCTTCTTTGAAGCATCCCGATTTCATCTATTGTAACACCACAAGTCTGAAGATGCTTGAGAAATTTAACCAGGTTTTCATCCAGTCTATGAAGATGTTGGTACATGAGATCCCTGTGTTCATCAGTGTTTGCATCAAATCCTTGTACCTCAGCCTTCAGATCTGCATAGCTGGTAGCAGCTTCAGTGTGTTGATCCTATAAAGTTTCAGTAACCCCAGAGTATAGCTTCCTTGAAGCTTTAGTGATCCACATAACAAGTTGCCTCTCTGTCAGTCAGAGTCATTTTCTTCAGGCTGGAAAGGTGACTCTTTAGGCTCTTGTGGATCAGGCTGATGCTCTTGTTCAGTTTGAACATCAGCGTCCACTTCTTCTCCTGCTGATAGAATTTCATCTTCACTTTCAGCTTGTTCTTCATCAGAGAAAAGTATTTCAGTAACCTCAGCAACCGTCAGTAAACCAGTGGTGGTGATGGGTTCAATATCAGCGGGTGGTATATTTCCCTCTGATTCTTTGTCCCCCAGTGACCCCTCAGACACTGGTGGGCATTTTCCAGTGCCTTCGCCGGAGTCAGGATTGGTTGTGGGTTCCGTATAGGCGGGTTGTTTCTTTCCCTCTGAGTCTTTGTCCCCGAATGACCCCTGAGACACTGGTGGGCGTTTCCCAGTGCCTTTGGCGGAGCCAGTGGCAGTGAGGTCCCTATCAGCGGGTTGTTCAGTTCCCTCTGAGTCTTTGGGATCATTCAGTTGGCCCTAAAAAAAAAGCTGTGATTTGCAAATGTCATCCTTGGGCAATGTGGAAGGCGCTCCCCTACCAGCGGGTTGTATGTTTCCCTGTGGATCTTGGGGAGTAGTAGTTGGGACCAAGGGTACTGATTGTGATTTATCAGTGTCCTTCGTTGTCACCAGGGTGGATGTTGCTTGGTCTCCAGTGGGTGGCAGATCAGTCTTGGGCTTCTTTTGCCTTTTAGGCTGTGTTCCTGAAGCCTCAGGGCCCTGAGACTTGGGTTTGGTCTTAGTCCCAGTCTGATACTTCCCCTTTCTCTTTTTAGGAGCAGGGTTAGGAGACACTGAGTCCCTTTGGTTGTTTACAGCAACCATATAGGCCGTCAATTCAATTTTAGTGACTTGGGATGGGTCTTTTTGAAAATTAGATTGACTCAGGATACCAGGTAAAGCAGTGTGTTTGTATTCCTGAGGGTAATTACAACCCAGTAACACTTGTAAAGCACATGAGATAAACCTAGGATACGAGACGTATTTCGTCCTAGTTTTGCTCAGTAGCTTGGTTACGAGATCACTGTAAATGATCTCCCCAATGTCGATAGTGACCCTATTCATCAAGCAGTATGCCACCATCAACTGAATAGAGTTAACTTGTTCAGTGGATGAGTGGTTCCCGCCGAGAACCTAAATCACAAATGTGAACAGGATCTTCCAAGCCGCAGGAAATGAGTTCTTGGTGACTGGGGTTCTGTCCAAAAATTTTGGATCCAAAACAATTTGTTTTAACCCATCCTTAACTGTTGAGGGTTCAGGATGGGCAACATAGTTCCCAGAATTGTAGTCCAACCCTGTTGAGGTACAAAAAGTTTTATAATCCAGGATGACTGATCTTTCCCCGTTAAAAAGACTGAATTTAATGAGATACTCCCTGAGTGGTCGTAGGTCAGTCTCATTAGTAGAGGGTGTCGGGTCATAGGCCACTGCTGTAGCCCAAAACTCCCTGAGGAGGTTTTGGTACAGTATTGATGGGGACTGAGTAAAGGCTTTTTTCAGTGGGCAGTTGAATAAAAACTTCATTATGTCCTTATAGGCTGGGACATTTGGGGGGTATTCAAAATTTCCTATAACATTATTTGTTTTAAATTCAACATTACTTAGATCCCCTACCCACTGTGGTGCAAAGTGAAGAAGTTGTGTTCTTGCCATTTCCATTAAAAAGTTTTAGGGTTTTGAAAAAATATCTTGACAAGAACAATCAAAGAGTTTGAATCTCTTAAGTTAGTAGTGAAAAATCTTTTGTAAATGTTTACAGAGAAGATTTTAGTGAAAACTTGTTTTGAGGATTGAAGAACACAAAGATTTCTTGTTTTTTAGAAGAGATTTTGACATAGTTTGTTTGCAGAAATTCTTTGTGTGTGTTTATTAACGTTTTGAGAAGGGTATTTATAGAGTGGTGAGAAGGGTAAATTTTGTATAAATGAGAATTCGTAAAGTCATTTTTGAAAACGTTTTGAATCTCCTCATTTAATGCCACCACTCCACTACCCGCAGTAAAATCCCGGATTTCAAGGGAACAGTTGCAGTGCACAGTAAAAGTACATTCTGCAGTAATAAAATATTATTAGGATATTTCATGTGAGAGGAGGCATTTAATGCCAAGTGGGGTGAGGTAAGGTGTTGAGAGACCCTTGACTTGGATGACAGTAAGACAAAGAGACATATATTCTTATATTAAATTGGCATGGTTACCAACCTAGGACATTTTAAGTAACTGATACTTGATGAGTCTTACTCATTCAGTGAGAGGGTTGTTTTGGGGTCTTGTTCAGGGAGGATGAACCATTTCAGAGAAAACTTACTAAGATTGGGATTGGTTTTCAGGCTGCTGACTTTCAATGTCTAGCATTCCCAATTCAGCTTTCAGTCTCCTGAAGGTAGGTTCATCTAAGGGTTTGGTGAAGATATTAGCAAGTTGATATTCAGTAGGGATGAAATGAAGCTCTATGTCTCCTTTCATTATGTGGTCCCCGATGAAGTGATATCGATATCAATGTGTTTGGTTCTTTGGTGAAGGACAGGGTTGTTGGAGATTGCAATGGCACTGGTGTTATCACAGAAGATGGGCACCATTTTGTAATGGATGTCGTAGTCACTGAGTTGACTTTTCATCCATAACACATTGGCACAACATCCTGCAGCAGCCACATACTCAGCTTCAGCTGAAGACAAAGCCACTGATTGTTGTTTTTTAGCACTCTAACAAACCAGTTTTCCTCCAAGAAATTGACAGGACCCTAAGGTACATTTCCTGTCCATATTGCAGCCTGCATAGTCAGAGTCAGAATGTCCTTTGAGATCAAACCCTGAGTACTTTGGATAGTAGAGTCAAGGATTGGAGTTCCCTTCAAGTATCTGAGTATTCTTTTGGCTGCAGTGAGATGGGATTCTTTAGGATTAGACTGATATCTTGCTATTAGACAGACTGAGAATTGTATGTCTGGTCTGGAAGCAGTTAGATACATCAGTGAGCCAACAATCCCTCTGAAATGGGTTTGATTGACTGATTTGCCAGTGAGATCAGGTCCAAGGTTGTTAGGAGGGACCATTGGTGTCTTCACTGAGGCACAGTCAGATATCTCATATTTCTTCAAGAGATTTCTAGTATATTTCTCTTGACTGATGGAGATTCCTTTATCAGTTTGCCTGATTTGTAGTCCAAGAAAGTAAGTGAGTTCACCCATCATGCTCATTTCAAACTTCTTTGTCATCAGTTTTTCAAACTGTTTGCAAAGAGTATAATTTGTTGAGCCAAAGATGATGTCATCAACATACACTTGGACTAGGATCATATCTTATTTTGTCCTATAGATAAACAATGTGTTGTCTATCTTCCCTCTGACAAACTTGTTTTGAATAAGGAAGGCTGAGAGAGTTTCATACCATGCCCTGGGAGCTTGTTTAAGTCCATAAAGGGCTTTGTCAAGCTTGCAGACATAGTCAGGGAATTCACTACTCTCAAAGCCAGGAGGTTGCTGAACATACACATCTTCCTTGAGTTCACCATTTAGGAATGCACTGTTTACATCCATTTGGTAAACTTTGAAGTTCATGTAGGTAGCAAATGCAAGGAAGATCCCGTGGGCTTCCATTCTTGCAACAGGAGAACATGTCTCATCATAGTCAATGCCTTCTTGTTGACTATAACCTTTGGCTACAAGTCTGGCTTTGTTTTTAATGACAATGCCATTTTCATCAGTTTTGTTTCTGAAACCCCACTTCATTCCTATGACAATGACATCCTGAGGACATTTGATCAAGGTCATGACCTTGTTTTTATCAAACTGCTGAAGTTCTTCTTGCATGGCCTGAACCCAGCTTGGGTGTTTAATTTAGAGCCTCAGTGACACTTTTGGGTTCTATTTCTGATAGGTAATCAACATATAGACATTCATTTGCTGATGCTTCAGTTAGTTTAGCAGCCATGCTTCTTGTAAGCATGCCCTCAGTGGGTTCTCCAATGATGTTTACAAGCTCAATGTCTTGAGATTTTGTCCACTTACTTTGTGGTCTAGGATCTGAGCTTGAAGAGGTCACTGGAAACTCAGAAGTGAGTTCAGGTGCAGGAGCCACAGAATCATTAAGATCATCTGTTGAGATGTCTTGTTCAGGTTGGGGTTCTTGAATCACAGGTTCCTGAACATTTGGTTCAGTGTTACCTATCCCAGCAGGGACTGATTGATTATCTATGAATTCACTGATAGTAGGTTGGGGAAGGTTGTGAGGTAAGACATAATATGAGATGTCAGCATCAGCTTGGTATGAGGAATTGATTTCAGTGTTATTCTCATCAGGAGGATATCTTGATGAGTTATTAATTCCTATTTCCTCCACTGAGGTGTAGGTGAACCTGATGCTCTCTGAACTCTCATCAAAGGTGACATGAAAGGTTTCCTCAACTTGTTGTCTCCTTGTGTTAAATACCCTGAAGGCTTTGGAGATCAGTGAGTAACCTAGAAAGTATCCATCATCAACTTTGGCATCAAACTTGCCTAGATGATCCTTGTAGTTATGAATAAACACAAGACATCCAAACACATGAAAGTAGCTGATATCAGGAAGTCTACCTTTGAATATCTCATATGGGGTTTTGTTATGTCTTTTGACAATGATTGACCTGTTTTGAGTGTAACATGCTGTTTTGACTGCTTCAGTCCAGAAATGTTTTGATAATGCTGAGCCATTTAATATGGTTCTAGCAGCCTCAATGAGAGTTCTGTTTTTCCTTTCCGCTACCCCATTTTGTTCAGGGGTGTAAGGAGATGAAAGTTTTGGGAGATTCCCTTTTCATTACATAAATTCTCAAGCTCTTCATTTCTAAACTCAGTGCCATTGTCAGTTCTGATTTGTTTAACAGTAATGTCATTTTGGTTTTCAACTTTTCTGATGAATGACATTATTGTATCTGCTGCCTGACTCTTTTTGGAAAGAAAGTATACCCAAGTGTATCTTTAAAACTCATCAACAATGACAAGTGTATACTTCTCATGCTGGATTGATCTTGGACTGACAGGTCCAAAGAGATCCATATGCAGGAGGTGAAGGCAGCTTTTGATGGAGAAATTTTGTTTGGTTTTGAATGATGCTCTGTGGTGTTTGCCTTTTTCACATGCAGAGCATGGTTTATCTTTTGCAAAAACCAGTGATGGTAAGCCAAGGACCTTGTTTTGTTTTGCCAAGTTGTTGATGTTTTTTAAGTTTAAGTGAGAGAGTCTCTTGTGCCACAACCAGTTGACAGTTTCAGTGGCTTTGGCAAAGAGACAAATTCCATCTTGAAAGAGTGTTGACATGTCTAAGACATAAACATCATCTCTTCTGGGGGCTATCAAAACAACTTCTTTGTTGGCATTGAAAATGGTGCCTTGTTTGTCATTGAATTGCACAATGTACTTTGCATCAAAGAGTGGACTGACACTGATGAGATTGTATTTGAGACCATTGAAATAAGCTATTCTAGAGAAAACTATTCCATTGCAGTATACTGAGCCATAACCTTCAGTGGGGCATGATGAGTTATCACCAAATACTACCTTGGGTCCTGGTTCCTTTACATACTTGTGCAGATACTCCTTAACACCAGTCATGCTTCTTGAGCATCCACTATCAAGATGCCAAATAGGCTCCCTGGCGTGTCTCTGCATAAATAGTAAACTGAATTAGTTTCTCTTGCTGACCCACATACTAGTGGGCTTGGGCCTAAAGGTCTGTTTAAATTTGGAAATTGACTCATGGTCAGTGGTTGAGTGCATTGTGCTACCACAGGTTTTGCATTTGGAGACTGAGGATGACTCGGTGATTCTGGGTTGCTTGGAATTTCTCCTTGCTTGGATGACACTGTCATGCTAGGATGTCTCATGAGCTGGATTTCCGCAAATATCACAGCATGTGTTCATGAGACAATCATCAGGATGATGATCATTAAAGCCACAATGTGGGCAAGGAGGAAAGGGTTTTGCTCTAAACTTTTGAGCAGATTTGGAGGTTGAAGCATACTGATGACCAACTTTGGTATAGTTTGCTTTACTGAGTGAACTTACATATTGTAAGTGATCATAAGTTCTGTGATTATCCTTTTTGCAGATCATACAAAAAAGGATTCTATAGCTGTTATCAGTGGTATGACTGGTATAGTGGCATAGATCACACTTCTGTTTGGGCTTGTTGGTGGATTTTGACTTTGATGAACTAGAGGAGGCTGATTTAGTTTCCTTGATTAAATCAGGAGGTTTTTCGATGGATTCCATCTTATCAGTCAGCTTCCTTACAAGTTCATCGATTCTTTGAATTTGGTCAAATTCAGTGGGGACTGAAGATGTGGAAGTCTCAGTGGGAGTAGATTCTTGTTGGATTGGTTTTGTTGGTCTTTTCAGGATTGTTCTACCAAGTCCAGACCTTTCCTTTGGTGAATGAGGATTGAATTGCATTGGAGTAAGCTCAGAGCTCGGTGCAGCACCCTGAAGAGGTTTCAGGGGTGGAAGCGGTGCATTAGATTCTGCTTCAGACTCAGAGATGTGTTCAGTACTACTGGGCACATCAGGGAGTCCAAGCATGCTCTTAAGAGCTTGACTCACAAGCTCTAGTATTCTTCCAGAATCGAAATTTGGAAGCTTACTCTAAGGGTTAACCCGTTCAATCCAATCACTAGGCTTGGGAGATGTCAACATATTGGTAATCATGCCACCAGACACAAATGGCTTTGGACTCAGGTCTTTGTTGTGAGAGTCAGGGAGATGGTCTTCACCTATGACTCTCTTTTTGCTACTGGGGGCACCCACAACATCAAAGACCCTTGGATTCTTAGCAGTCCAACTTTCAATGATATATTTTTCCTTCTTAAGTTCATCTTCAAGAGCCTGATTTCTTTTAACTAGTTCAGTGTTTTGAATTTGCAAAGTGATAGCCTCAAGATTAGTTTGTTTTAAAAGAAGCAGTTCATCCCTACACTTGTTCAGTTCAAAACTTAGCTTGTTATATTTTGAAAAAAGATTTAATCGTTGCTCTTCTACAAACTTAAAGTCAACATTGATATAGTTCATATAAGACTGCCAATCAGAGTCATCATCCATAGAAAGTAAAATGTTTACCTTCTTCATTGTGATGTTGACCCATTCTCCATTCCTGGCATGATTTTTCCCAACAGCTAGCTTGTCCTCTTCTGAGAGGGCCATCAGTGCACTGACATGCACCATTTCATCATCAGATGAGACTGGCTCTTCATCCCAGTAGAAGGTTTCAAAGAACAAGGCCTTTGTTTTTACCCTGCACAGATTTAACACTGTTTGTTGTTTCTGAGGGACTGGCCTCAAGCAATGCGAGCTTAGCTTTGACTTTCCTGTACTTAGCTTCAAAATCTACAGTTTTGTTTTGAAAATTTTGATGAGAATTATAGATTTTTGGTTGAAATTTGCTAAAGCCTGAGGACTGATTTGACCCTGATGGTTTGTAAGAGGGTTCATAAATTGTTTTTGAAAAATAGTCTTTTGCAAAATGACCTTTTTTGTGACACTTAAAGCATTCAGTGTCCTCATTTGCTTTAGCATTTGAAAAACCTTTGTTTCTTTTTATAAACCTTCGAGAGTTAGCAAGGAGTGCCCTTTCCTGAAATTCAATGTTTAGGTCATTTAGGTACTCCTCACTTGATCTCTCATCAGGCTCATCATCTGAATTTTCCTGAAAATCTTGAACCACACTGTTAGAATAAAAAGCTGTTGATATTGGTGTTGAAGTGGTGGTCAAGGACTTCTTGACTTCCTGAGACTTTTTTAAGTCAGGGTATCGTCTGTTGATGAGGTTTTCCTCATTGAAAAATTTCCCATAAATTTCAGGAAGTTCAAGGTTCTGGATATGATTTGCATTCCTAAGTCTCTGAGAAAAATTCAGCCACTTCTCAGGGAGACTATTGACAAAACCAACATTGATTTCATGTTTGGACAACTTATCACCATCATTAGACAGTTCATTTAAGAGAGTTTTGTACCGGGTGTAAGTTTGAGACAGAGTTTCTGAGTCCTTAGCCCTGAAGGTGTTATACTCAAGTTTCAGGTCCATTATCCTGTTTTTCTTGGTATCAGATGGGCCTTCATGACTGTGGACCAGGTCATCCCAGGTTTGTTTAGCTGTACTACGCTTATAACGACTCCATAATATCATCGGGAAGACATGATATGATGATACTTTTGAGTCTTTGGTCCTGGTTGACCACTCTCCTCTCATCCTGAGTCCACTGAGCTTTAGGTTTAGGCAAACCTTCAGCAGTCTTTGGGATAAATGGACCTTCATTTATACACTTGATATAATAAGGTTACATCCCAATCAAATAGCAAAGCATACGCTTTTTCCATTTGTTAAATTTACCAACTTCAAGTCTAGGGGCAACAGCTGAATAAGCTCCACTCTTTTTGTCGACTAGTTGGGGTACATCAATTTCAGCCATAAGGATCCTGATTTAAAAACGTTTTAGAGCGGCTTAACAAAGTTTTATAATCAGTGGTATGTGCTAAAACACATACCTTTTCATTATCAAAACTGACCCAAAATAACCAAGAAAGAGCCGTTTATTGCTAATATTTGTGGTTTTCTTGAGTTTGTGCTTGTGCAGGTACGGATATGTAAAAACACACAAAAAGGAACCAAATCAGACGTAAATCCGAGCACGAGAGATCAAGAGTGTTTGAGCTGAGCCGGAAGGTCGGGATTGTGCATTTTGGAAGATTTTATTCTCTGAGGATGATTTTTGAAGTTTTAATCAAGTTTGTAGAAATGTCAAGACTAGTCCCTGAACTTTGAGTATTTGGCAGAAATGACCCCTCAAGTTTCAGAAGTTGCAAATTTTACCCTTGGATTATTTGAGATTAACAAGATTGGCCCTTGATAGAGATTTTCAGAAAGAACACCTTTGGTCCCTTGGAAATCCGAATGTACAAGTTTGGTCCCTTAATTACTACTTGGATCACTTATATTAGTCCAAGTCCAAAGTCCAAAACTCTCGGCCCAATAATAAACATTCAAGACCCGGTCCAAACCAAACCTCACCCAATATACTTACCCGTTTCCCACTTAACCCGGTTTTATACCCGAGTCAACGCCCCATCCCCAGTCAAAATACCAAACAACTATTAAAAATTACACCCCGCCTTTTATTTACCCCCAATACTGGAATCCTAAGAACCCTAGAAATTACTCAAAGTCAATTGGTCAAATTAACAGCGATTAAGGGCATACTTGTACTTTTATCTGACACCACTGACACATGGGAAGTGCCATGTCACCCATCCGTGTGCTTAAGGCCACTCTCTGCTCTCCTATTGGTCGAAATAGCGTGGCATTCATGATCCAAGGGTGGATATCAAGTGGGATACGTGTATGATGATCCAAGGGATGAAAACAACTCAAAGAAGCACAAATTTCAGACTTCTAGATCTTTCCAAGAGCCTCATGACCTCAAGTTTAGCTATAAATAGGACCTCATTTCGTTCACATTGTTGTATCTCTTCTTCTTTAATCTTTCAGTAGCTTAATTAGTTGTAATTTTCATTTTCAATGTTTTAAGTTTTTTAATTCCTATTTTGTACTCAAATTTCTCATATTAATAAAATTTCAGTTTTTCATTTTCAAGTATTTGTTTGAGTTTTTGTGTTTTAAATCTGCTTAATCTTCTTATCTTATGCTTAGTTTAATAATATAAATCTGTTTTAGCTAATTTCTTCATTCACTCAAAAATACAAACAAAAAAATCAGTTAAAAGAATTGGAAAAAAAAAAAAAAACATATTAGATCTGTTCTATGGATTGAATCATACTTAGCTACTATTTCATAAAGGTTCATTTAAGCTTTTGATAGCTTATAGTGAGCTTATTTCTGTTTCACACTCAAATCACAAAAAAATCAGTAAACAAAAGTCCAAACTGTAGTTCTTTGCATAACCGGTTCGTTCTGCGGTGTTTGATTGGATTGGGATGATGCAGAAGCTGGATTTGGGTTAAATTTGAGCTGGAATTGGAGTAGGTTAGGGGTTTATTAGGTTAGAGGTTCACTGTTTCATTGTTGCAAGCCATAGTGGCTAGGAAACTTGTAAGTTCTAAAATCTGCTTTATACATTTCATTCTCTGAATCTGTTGTTTACATATGATTAGTTAGTCAAAATCTGTAGTAATTGATCTTTGTTTAATATCAGTTTAGTATAATCTAGTTATAATCTGTGTTTTAGTTCACACAGTTAGATATTAAGTAGTGTTTGGATTTACTTGTAAACTGTGGTAAAAGTTAGTTAATCAGTTTTGAGTATTGGATACTTGCTCATTTAGGTTTTAGATAGTCAATCAAGTCTGAGTTATAGCAGTTATACATCAAAAAGTCAAAAACTCTTTTTATCAGATTTAATTCACATCACTGTTGGATTTGTTATAAATCAAAAGCTTGAATCAGGTTCAGTTATTAATAGAGTAGTTGGATATAGTGTTGTTTTAGCTCAAAACATAAATCTCAGTTCATGATTTGGATTCAAAATTCACTTTGGTCAAAATTTCACAACTGTTTTTAATAGTCAAAAGGTTCAAATCAGTTTTTCACAAAACTTGTTTGATCTCTCAAAGGTTCAATTTAAGTCCAAATTTAGTGAAACTTTAGGATTTGCAATATTCAACTGGTCTAATATTGGAAACTGCTTTTTGTCAATTCTTATCAAGTCCTTTTAATCTTCAAATCAGCTGTTCAATAAGTCACCTTCTCCCCTGTTCACACTCAGTATATACTGAGTGTGAAACAGATAACTTGCAGACTTTGCATTGGTCTCAATTCAGTGAGTTAGGAGCTTAAACTTTGTCTAGTTGTAGCTTGCCAGGTGGTCTTGAGGACTGCACATTTGATTTTTAGTTTGGCTTATTCAATAAGCCTGTGCACAAGCTCAATCAGTAGGGGTTAGAAGCTAATTGGCTTAACTAGGCAGTTTGCATAGAATCATTAAGTAGTGCTTGTAGCTTGTTAGGATTAGGTGTAGTTAGTTGATATTAGCTTATTTTAGTGTAATCTAGCTTCAGTTACAGTTTGGTTGCTTGTTTCACTTATTAGCTTATCTTTAGTAGCTTATATCATATCAGTTTCCACTACAGCCTTAATATCTCACACATAAGCTACTGATTTCTTATTTTTCATAGAATTAGAATAACATTTTAGAATTTTCCTGAGATTTTCATAATTTTTGGTCACTGTTTAGTATTTTTCTTATTTAAAAACAGTTTTTGCCACTTTTAATTAGCTTTAATTACAAATAATTAAGAAAAAGTTCCAAAAAATAATTTTTCAATTTTCTCAGTTTAAGAAAAATATAAAAAGCATAAAAAAGATTTTTCCTTATTTTTCCCTTTTTATTTGGTATTTTTCACAATTTAAATTAGATTAAAATAGTTTTAAATTAGTAGAAAATAGAAAAATAATCAGAAAAATAAAAAAATAGTTTTGAAAATTCTTTTAGGATATTTTAGATTTTATAAAAATAGTTTCATAATTTTCT
This sequence comes from Chrysanthemum makinoi, assembly GCA_910596185.1. Classification (NCBI taxonomy): domain Eukaryota; kingdom Viridiplantae; phylum Streptophyta; class Magnoliopsida; order Asterales; family Asteraceae; genus Chrysanthemum; species Chrysanthemum makinoi. The sequence continues at coordinate 112,305,386 of OU343224.1, read as the reverse complement.
CTTTATTTTTATAATTTTTAGTATTTTAATTTAGTTTTAATAGTTAAAAATTAGTTTTTAATTCTAAAAAATTCAGAAAAATCCAAAAAAATAGTTTTAATTCATAAATAGTTTTCTAATATCAATTTTAGAGTAAAAGTAATTTTAGGTATTTTTAGGATATAATTTAGACGTAGTTGCATTTTCTTTACGTTTCGTTAATTACGTTTTAGTAATTCGCACTTAGGATTTCCCGTAAAATAGATTCCCTTATTTACTTTCCCTATTCTCGTAGTTTAATAAAATCAAAATCAACAAATCAAAACATCGAGCATTAAATCCAAGCCAAAAACGACGTTGGCAATTCACGCCTCGTTGGGAAACGATTCGGGTTGACTAATCCGTATCAACGATCACACACGGGATTTGGTTTGATATTCTTTTTCCTAAAGGAATTTTGAATCTATCTTCGTGATTATTTTTGATATCGATATTGAAGTTTTATCCGTACACACATACCCTTAAGCCTTCATTATCAGCAAATCAGTGTCTGAACCGTTTTAAGTTTCTTACGGTTAGTCATTCACAAGTGGCTAGCTTGTGTGAGATAACTTGACGGGTTTTGGCATTGTGAATCAATCAGCCTTGCTCTAATACCACTTGTTGTTCCCTATTCACTATCGTAAAAACAGTTAAGTATTAAAAACATATAATAGTGAATCAATGACTAAAGTAAGATTTAAGCAAAATACACTCATAAATTTTCAACATAATATTCTTTATTAGAAATCAATCAAAAAGAATACACTACCCAAGTACTTGCGGAATAGCACTTGGGAGTGAAATGACAAAGGGTTGGTACTCCTCACTAAGTTCAGGCTAAGTCTGAACACAACTACTATGTAACCACTGAGCTATCTCAGGGACTGAATTGTATTTGGAGGAGTGAAAGATGGCTTGTGTGTGTGTGTGTTTTACAATACAAAATCTTTTTCTTTCACTCCATCTCTTATGCTATTTATACAAGTATGAGTTTTAACTATATCCTAAGTGACAAACTGACAGGTTACATAAGACAAAATACTGATGTATTTTGTCTCTGTTTACAAACGCTAATTCTGGTTAGGGACAAAGCCACTTTCTACTTGTCGATCTGATGCCTGAGCCTTTCAGGGAAAGTTGACTTCTTGAAGATAAGCACTCCGTCTTTATCGCTTCAAGCATAACCGTTTTGTCCCGCCCATTCTTCAGTCTTCTCTGCCTTCAGTCTTTAGTCAAGTTTGTCTTTAGTGTTAGCAGTTGGTGGTGAGTTGAGGGATTCAGTGAGTTATTGTCATCACTCACTGAATCCACCATCTTCTTCTTGACTCAGTCTTCACCCCTTAAGTTCCGCCTTACGGAGTGGAGAGACTTCTTCTTTGCCTCTTACTGAGTAACTTGAAGATGGCTCACTGAGAGACTATGCACTCAGTGACCTGTTAGTGTTTAACGGTCCAAACACTTAGGGTATTTTCTATTCAAATCCTAGATCAAGGGGTTTGGGTATTTACTGAACCCAACATGATCAAAAGTTAATTTACAACATACTCTCGCTTTTGTTGCTCAACTCTAAGTTGAACTTACAATACCTTTGTCCAGTTAAGGACGACTTGGCTTGAGTACATTTTTGGGGAAACATTGATTAGGTCTCTCTTATATTTTAATGATGACAAATAAACCTTCGCAACACATAAAATCATAAACTTTAGCCAAAAACCAAACGATCCATAACTAGGCCAGCGCGCCAGCCTCGTAGTTATTTATCGTTTCAGTTTTGAAAGTCGGCTTTCCCCTTAACCGAAAAATGTGGATCCTTCATAAAAGGTATGTATATGATAATAGAGTCATTATGAACACTCGAAACATGATTTGGACTTAGAGGGACTTAAAATCACAACCTCACATTTTTTACAAAACGCTAACTCAATACGCAAGGCTTTTCTAAACCTAGGAGACTCATATCTTTCATGTAACATCAAGTGAAAGTATTCATATGAACATAATCCGTGTTTACGTCTTCTTTAATCACGTAACGGATTATGAAGGATGCCATAACGTCATAACTATAACATGCCAAAACACATGAATAAAAGCAAGTTGCCTCAAGGCCATCCTGAAGGATAATATGGCATGGTTTAAGTGAAAGCTTGATGTTATAAAGTTAATTAATTGAATTTCCCGTTACGTTTTAATCCCGTTTTGGCATCCTAAGAGGCAAGCTAGGCCATCCTGAAGGATGCCAAAACACATGCCAAAAAGCAAGTTGGGCTATCCCGAAGGATACCAAAACAAGAGCATTGGATCCAAGCTATGTTTACTTTAACATCTTTACTCGTTTTATCTTTCATGCACTTTTCTCATTAAGTACACGCTATCACTTTCTTAATTCTCATTACCTTAAGCAATCTCAACATTCGCTATCATATTTACTTTCATCTAGACAAGTTTCTATATAACACTTGCCAATTTTTATATTTGCATTTCCACAATGCAATATTATCATTAATCCGTCAACCCCTTGTTGACCATATTATCAATTCATACCATCATTTCATTTAGCATACTCATTTCACGCATATAAACCTTACACGTGTTTGTTCTATAACATTCTCATTAATCTCATCACACACATTCCAATATATTAACATGATTATATTCATGTTTTACAATTCTTTCTAGCGCACTTCATATCACTATGAATTCTAGCGCAACTCTATCTCATTCACCACTTTTACTCATCACGCTTAAACATTTATTACTAACGCATTTTACTCATCATGTTTTATATGTAACATGATCCCATCACGTCTTAACTATACACTTCAACTTTTCTCATTTTAATTAAGCGTGTAAGAAATCATGCTTCAAACATCTTATTCATTATCATATCTAATCATTCATTCTAATACAACAATCGCAATCAAACTCAATCATGTCTTTCTAAGCACCAAGCTAGAAACATGCTTCACTAATCATTTCTTACTTTATCTCATACACTTCTATGCATCATGCTATCAGGAACATTTATGTTTTACTTAGACATATAATAAATTACCATAGACTTAACATCACATAAACAATAACATTTAACACTTATCCAACAAGTGTTAAAACATTCATAATCATAATCAATTCATATAGTCTATGGCTCACATATCACATTGTATAATCATCTATGTCTAAGCTTCAACATTCTAATTAGCCGCAAACACTAGTCTACCTTATAACTAAGGCATCATAAAACTTTAATTCACTTATCAGCCCATCTCTAATACCACTTACCATTTTTATTCGAATTCCATTGCATTACTCTATCATACATTCATAATCACAATATAATCACCGGCACCAACCGAGGTGCACAGCTAACTAATTATTCAAACACTTCAAGTCCTCCACGGACTTACATCTCATACACATCAACAATATAATACACATTCATCACTTATCATCAATAAGCTCATCTCATAAAAGACATAATCCATCTCATACTTAACGATTACTTCCCGCATTTCTAACGCTTACGTTCAACTCTTCTACGAGTGGTTTAAGACTAGGAAACCTATAGTGGAAACCTAATTCACTTAAACCGAAGCTCTGATACCAAGTTGTTATGCCCCGTGCCAGATTTGACTAAAATTTTAAAACTTTTCGCAAAAAGTACACCTGAAAACTGACCCACTATCATTCTTTTACAATCTGACAAAAATCTATAAACATCTGGACCTTGAGAATATTTTTAAATGAAAATAGACTCAATTACCTTCGAAACGACGTGTGGCACGACCTCTAACGATTTACGGTTTATTTTATACAAAATAAACAAAACGACAAAAATTTGCCAAACATCAAAATTCTAGATCTATGCTCAGGAAGGAAACTCTTTAAAATTAACTTTATGGGCTGAGCATAGATCTTAAGATCTATGCTGAGGAAAGAAACTCTTTGAAATCAACTTTCTGGTCTGAGCATAGATCTTAAGATCTATGCTCAAGTTTCTTTCCTGAAAGATCTATGCTCAGGGAAGAACTTTTGTAAAATTTCCGGAAAACTAACTTCCCGAACACGACTCTACATGAAGACTACCAAAAATCATTTACACATCATAAAAATCCATCTTCATAATACTCGTGGTCTCAAAGATCCACGGAAATGTACTTTACAAGTATACGGGTGTCTTTGCCATATTACCCGTTTTGACCCATTTTCAATATAACTTTAACATAACCTTTTAACAAACATTAAAACCTGTAAATTGACTCTTAAACCATTCCAAATACTTGACATTACAAACATTTAACCCATTTAAACTCTTGGGGAACAACTTTGAGAACGAGCTCGGTACATCTACCTAGCTCCTAGCTTTCTTACTACCTTCCCATTCTTCACAACTAATCCATAGTTTAGCCATGCTCCAAAGGACAAACCTTAGCATCTTCAATACAAGAGAACCTACAAAATGGTTAGACAGCTAAACCATAAGCTTTCGCTTAGTGTAACCCGACATAAAACACATATCATACGCATATTAGCACATAAGCATCATGATCACTTACATCGCTTCCAATCCATAACATTCAATATACCACATAAACCTTCATTCATTACTCAATCCATATGCTAAACACTATCACAATCATAACACATATATGGATAACACACATATAACATATGTTTTAGTGCAAGTTACTTACCTTAATCCAAGCTAAATAATACCAAAGACATCATCATCATCCAAAGTTTAACACCCTTAAACACATAATCAATATACACTTAATACATCATTCCAAAGCTATAATCATGGATTAAAACAACCATTTAACTCACCTATAAACACCTCTAATCATCATATGATTATATGTTAATCATATGATGATCCAACCCATAAATTACTCAACTTTAACCCATAATAAGGTCATCCCATCATTACTATAACTCTTTAATTATTTACATGATCATATCCCAAATTTACCCATCTTCCTTCAATTCAACCAAAGGGGTTTTAACCAATTACACTATAACATCATAATTAGTCTTTAAAAACACAATTACCCAAAACCCCCAATCTTGGGTATAAGAACCCTAACTTTTAATTCATAATTTAATTCACCAATTGAATACTTACTTGAGAAGAATCATTACTAGGGCTTCACTACTTGATTTGGGATACATAGACACCATGATTGATCATCATCACTTGGTCTCTTCTTCCCTCCCTTCTCCATATCACGACACACTCACACACACCCACACTTTTCTGGAATTCCAATGAGGATAACAAAAACATCCAGACTATTGTAGGTGATGAGTTTGTATATTTGGCACATTAGGTCCCTCAAGTCCCATTCTTCATATTTTGGCCACTAAACACTTTATAACACTTTTATAATAAAGCAATTTAGGCCCCCTACTATCTATAACTATAACACAACATGTGTTAATTATTAGTTTGACTATCGAGTTGACTAGTCAATATAACATTCATTGACTAGCCAATCACATAAGGCCTTTGGTCCATTTTCATCTAGGGTGGGGTCCTAGTACCCGGGAAACAGGTCTTACAATTCTACCCCCTTACTTAGATTTCGTCCCCGAAATCTCTCGTCTATTACTATCCAAAACTAAATCTCATTCTACATATACAAAATCATACACATTGCGTTGCAACGATCTACGTGATCTTGCAACTCTAAACATACTATAACCCGCTTATCACGCTTGATCCATTCTATCTCTTGCTTTATTTCTATAACCAAACAATTCTTGCTAATGTCATTATGTCACATAATACATAAATATACACTACTAAACATGTCCATAACTATCTCACTTAACATTTCACCACATATTTGGTAACTTACGAACCACTTTGACTTTTGCATAAGTCAAATATAGTCAATACTTTTCATACTCTACTATCATCATTCTACAATCTCATCAATATTCTTACTATAGCATTTTATGTATCATTATAACTTTCTCATAATTCAAAAATTTTACGACCACCATGGTCCTTTTTCACTTTACACATGCTCTCACGGCACACTATAACCTTATATCAACTCTTAATTATTCAATTTATGACTTTCGTAGTCATTTCTCATATTACTTTTCTTTAGACACTTTCTCCAAGGACGATAAGTCACTCGGGAAATTCAATTAATTAACTTTATAACATCAAGCTTTAACTCATATCATCACCTTTTTCATAAAGGTGTTAACACTATCTAGCTCTTATTACGCTTATCACTTGCCTCAAGGCACATCTAGCTATATCTTCAACTTATAATCTTTTTAATGTATAAAAATAACTTTCGCTTTAGACATCTATATTAAGGTTTAACACATAACCTCACTATTATCATAAACTCGCTTTCTCATTTCTTATAATATTTAGATTATTTTAAATCTTCTCTTTCTCATTTCTTAACTATACTCATGTCATATCGGATACACATAAGCCCACTCATTTATACTTCCTCATTTACATGAAAAGGCGTCCCAAACAATGTAAATCAAGAAATATAAACTTATGGTTTGGTGATTCACAATTTCACTATTTAAATGAAAAGGCGTCCCAATCCACTCAAATAATGAATTTATAAATCATCCTACTTATCTACACCCAACACAACAATCATACTTACTCACTGTCCATCTTTTCTAGCCTTGGATCCAATCTCAATAAAATTTTATACATGCCACTAAGGCAAGCTAAACAACATGCCATGATAGGCAAGCTAACAACCATGCCCTGAAAGGCAAGCTTTACCACCATGCCATAAAGGCAAGCTATCAACTATGCCATAAGGCAAGCTAACATCCATGCCACATAGGCAAGCTAACGACCATGCCATAGAGGCAAGCTATAACACCATGCCATAAAGGCAAGCTATCAACCATGCCAAAAGGCAAGCTAAGCTATCCCGAAGGATACTTCCACACATGCCAAGGATATAGGCAAACCATGCCGGTGAAGGCAAGCTAACAACCATGCCATAAGAGGCAAGCTAGGCCATCCTGAAGGATGCCAAAACACATGCCAAAAAGCAAGTTGGGCTATCCTGAAGGATACCAAAACTAGAGCATTGGATCCAAGCTATGTTTACTTTAACATCTTTACTCGTTTTATCTTTCATGCACTTTTCTCATTAAGTACACGCTATCACTTTCTTAATTCTCATTGCCTTAAGCAATCTCAACATTCGCTATCATATTTACTTTCATCTAGACAAGTTTCTATATAACACTTGCCAATTTTTATATTTGCATTTCCACAATGCAATATTATCATTAATCCGTCAACCCCTTGTTGACCATATTATCAATTCATACCATCATTTCATTTAGCATACTCATTTCACGCATATAAACCTTACACAGGTTTGTTCTATAACATTCTCATTAATCTCATCACACACATTCCAATATATTAACATGATTATATTCATGTTTTACAATTCTTTCTAGCGCACTTCATATCACTATGAATTCTAGCGCAACTCTATCTCATTCACCACTTTTACTCATCACGCTTAAACATTTATTACTAACGCATTTTACTCATCATGTTTTATATGTAACATGATCTCATCACGTCTTAACTATACACTTCAACTTTTCTCATTTTAATTAAGCGTGTAAGAAATCATGCTTCAAACATCTTATTCATTATCATATCTAATCATTCATTCTAATACAACAATCGCAATCAAACTCAATCATGTCTTTCTAAGCACCAAGCTAGAAACATGCTTCACTAATCATTTCTTACTTTATCTCATACACTTCTATGCATCATGCTATCAGGAACATTTATGTTTTACTTAGACATATAATAAATTACCATAGACTTAACATCACATAAACAATAACATTTAACACTTATCCAACAAGTGTTAAAACATTCGTAATCATAATCAATTCATATAGTCTATGGCTCACATATCACATTGTATAATCATCTATGTCTAAGCTTCAACATTCTAATTAGCCGCAAACACTAGTCTACCTTATAACTAAGGCATCATAAAACTTTAATTCACTTATCAACCCATCTCTAATACCACTTACCATTTTTATTCGAATTCCATTACCATTACTCTATCATACATTCATAATCACAATATAATCACCGGCACCAACCGAGGTGCACAGCTAACTAATTATTCAAACACTTCAAGTCCTCCACGGACTTACATCTCATACACATCAACAATATAACACACATTCATCACTTATCATCAATAAGCTCATCTCATAAAAGACATAATCCATCTCATACTTAACGATTACTTCCCGCATTTCTAACGCTTACGTTCAACGCTTCTACGAGTGGTTTAAGACTAGGAAACCTATAGTGGAAACCTAATTCACTTAAACTGAAGCTCTGATACCAAGTTGTTACGCCCCGTGCCAGATTTGACTAAAATTTTAAAACTTTTCGCAAAAAGTACACCTGAAAACTGACCCACTATCATTCTTTTACAATCTGACAAAAATCTATAAACATCTGGACCTTGAGAATATTTTTAAATGAAACTAGACTCAATTACCTTCGAAACAACGTGTGGCACGACCTCTAACGATTTACGGTTTATTTTATACAAAATAAACAAAACGACAAAAATCTGCCAAACATCAAAATTCTAGATCTATGCTCAGGAAGGAAACTCTTTAAAATTAACTTTATGGGCTGAGCATAGATCTTAAGATCTATGCTGAGGAAAGAAACTCTTTGAAATCAACTTTCTGGTCTGAGCATAGATCTTAAGATCTATGCTCAAGTTTCTTTCCTGAAAGATCTATGCTCAGGGAAGAGCTTTTGTAAAATTTCCAGAAAACTAACTTCCCGAACACGAATCTACATGAAGACTACCAAAAATCATTTACACATCATAAAAATCCATCTTCATAATACTCGTGGTCTCAAAGATCCACGGAAATGTACTTTACAAGTATACGGGTGTCTTTGGCATATTACCCGTTTTGACCCATTTTCAATATAACTTTAACATAACCTTCTAACAAACATTAAAACCTGTAAATTGACTCTTAAACCATTCCAAAGACTTGACATTACAAACATTTAACCCATTTAAACTCTTGGGGAACAACTTTGAGAACGAGCTCGGTACATCTACCTAGCTCCTAGCTTTCTTACTACCTTCCCATTCTTCACAACTAATCCATAGTTTAGCCATGCTCCAAAGGACAAACCTTAGCATCTTCAATACAAGAGAACCTACAAAATGGTTAGACAGCTAAACCATAAGCTTTCGCTTAGTAAGTAACCCGACATAAAACACATATCATACGCATATTAGCACATAAGCATCATGATCACTTACATCGCTTCCAATCCATAACATTCAATATACCACATAAACCTTCATTCATTACTCAATCCATATGCTAAACACTATCACAATCATAACACATATATGGATAACACACATATAACATATGTTTTAGTGCAAGTTACTTACCTTAATCCAAGCTAAATAATACCAAATACATCATCATCATCACTATCTTCCATCATCATCATCCAAAGTTTAACACCCTTAAACACATAATCAATATACACTTAATACATCATTCCAAAGCTATAATCATGGATTAAAACAACCATTTAACTCACCTATAAACACCTCTAATCATCATGTGATTATATGTTAATCATATGATGATCCAACCCATAAATTACTCAACTTTAACCCATAATAATGTCATCCCATCATTACTATAACTCTTTAATTATTTACATGATCATATCCCAAATTTACCCATCTTCCTTCAATTCAACCAAAGGGGTTTTAACCAATTACACTATAACATCATAATTAGTCTTTAAAAACACAATTACCCAAAACCCCCAATTTTGGGTATAAGAACCCTAACTTTTAATTCATAATTTAATTCACCAATTGAATACTTACTTGAGAAGAATCATTACTAGGGCTTCACTACTTGATTTGGGATACATAGACACCATGATTGATCATCATCACTTGGTCTCTTCTTCCCTCCCTTCTCCATATCACGACACACTCACACACACCCACACTTTTCTGGAATTCCAATGAGGATAACAAAAACATCTAGACTATTGTAGGTGATGAGTTTGTATATTTGGCACATTAGATCCCTCAAGTCCCATTCTTCATATTTTGGCCACTAAACACTTTATAACACTTTTATAATAAAGCAATTTAGGTCCCCCTACTTTCTATAACTATAACACAACATGTGTTAATTATTAGTTTGACTATCGGGTTGACTAGTCAATATAACATTCATTGACTAGACAATCACATATGGCCTTTGGTCTATTTTCATCTAGGGTGGGGTCCCAGTACCCGGGAAACATGTCTTACACATTCAGATAGTTTTCTTTTGTTTAAGAGTGATCCTCTCATCCAACCAAGTGATCATCTCCGTTCCTCTACTTGTGCAAGAGAAGAAGATAAAGTATCAAGAAGATACAAGGTGTTATAATTTAGTGTAGTGAACTTTTAATGGTTTTTACATACTTGTTATATCTAGGCTTACATCAAGTCTCTCATCTTTGTTTAGCTTGTGTGTTTGTGGATCATTGTGATCTTGTGGGGATCTTGGAGATCTCGTGTAGCTTGTTTTGATAGTATGTAGATCAAGTGGATCGAGGGTAGAGTGTATGGATTGTGTAGTGTGTGTGATTAGTGAGGATCAAGTGGATCGTGTGAGATTGGTACTAGCTAGATTAGTACTCGACATTTAGCTTAGTGTCAAAAATTGTGATAAGCGATGTTGTGTGATTTTCTCTGCCTGAAGGGAGGTTGTTGACATAGTGCTTCAAACTCTCGAGTTGGATACTCGAGGAGTGGAGTACGGAGAAGAAGAGCTTCGTTACCGAATCACTATAAATCATTGTGTCTTGGGTTTGATCTTTCCATCTCTTAAATCATACTTTTGATTTACATTTAGCAATGTTTTGAAACCCGGGTTTGTGATCGACCCGGCCAAGACACCGGGTCACCGGGTCACCGGGTCAACCGGTTCAACCGCCGGGTCAACCCGGTTAGACCCGTTTTTATGCATATGTCCAAACATCTATTTCTAATTGTCCAAACATAATGTTCAAACACTAGTTTTGCAGTGAAAAAAAAGCAAAGAACCATTTTTCATGCTCTAAACAACAAATCAAAGGTGGACAAGGATATAAACTTGCATAATTTTCTAAACAACCATAAATGCTACGGGATTACATGTTTCATACTTCAAAAGGCATAAATCCTACGAGATTACAAGTTTCATACTTCTAAAGACATGCATCTTACGAGATTTACAAGTTTATTTTTTTCAAAAAAAAAAAAAATTAAAAATTATAAAACCAAACCCGGCCGGGTTTCAAAACCCGGGTTGACCCGGGTCGCTTAAAACCCGCCGGGTCTAAACGGTTGACCCGTTTTTTAAAACCCGGGTTTTTTTGACCCGTTTTTTTGTCCGGAACCGGTCCAACCGGTTAACCCGGCCGGGTCGACCCGGGTTTCAAAACATTGACATTTAGTAGTATTAGTTCTCTCATTTTTGTATACACATCAAGTTGCACTTGCGTGATTTCTTAACGAAACGAATAGAAGTTTTTCACAAAGTAATTTTATAACAAAGTTAAAATCGGTAAAACTATTCAACCCCCCTTTCTAGTTTTACACACATAGTTTCTTTCTAACTGAAATTCTCTCATACACTTCTCTCTCTCACACAATTTGAATTTAAAATTCAAATCTTCCCTCTCTCTCTCTTAAACACAATATCCACACTTTCTTTCCAAAAAAGGAATATTTCATGACATATTCTTTCTCTCTATCTATGCCATGTAAGGAATACCCAATATACCCCTATCCAATTATCCCTTCTCTCTTTCCTTAGTTGAATAATTGGTTAATACACAAAACATTCTTTTAAACACTTCACAAATAATTTTATCAAATGAATATTTTAGTTGGTTGTCCTTGACGATGGATAATGGAAAGGACAAAGTGCGAAGTACAATTGGGGGTTTAGCAAGGTTGGGTAGTTAAAGGCCAAAACCCCAAGAAAATCCTTACGGGTTTCTGGCGCGCTGGTCGCGCTCCAGCACGAGGCCAGCGCGCCAGCCTCGTAGTGATCTTTTACATCTTGGGGTTCTTGGCCTATAAATACCCCACCTTGGCACTTGTATTCCTCACCTCGTACCATTCATTTTTTGTCTCTAATTTCTTTCTCTCTACCCTCTAATTCTATCATCTTGTATTCTTAATCTTCCTCTCCTATCATCTTTGAAATAACACATTCTCCGCAAGGGAAGAATCACAAAAACCTAATCCACTCTTGTGATTGTATCGAGGGTCTTCTTCTTTATACCCTTTCTACTAAAATCCAGTCTCTAGGTTAGGTTAGGACTTGATTAAACAATCAAACATGTAGTCATTCGATTTGGTTGTAAGGGAAGTCTTGTGTCTTGGTGACCAAGCCTAGATTGGTGGAGATCTAGTTGGGGCTTGATACTTCCGATGGGAAGTCTTAGTGGTCTTTGTGGGAATTCGAATCGCGAGATTCTTTTGGGTGGTTTCCGAGGGTGGAATACCGTTGGGAGTATCTATTCTTTGTGAGCACCGATATTTGTGCATATCGGTGGAGTGAAGCTGTAACGGTTTGTAGTCCACCGAAAGGATTATACTTAGTGAGTAGTATTGTGTCATAGATTCGCAACTGAACGTACAAATGGTATAAACCCCCCATCCCGAACCAGTATATATCGTAGTGTCTTTTTACTTGCTTCATATACTATGGTTGTGATTGTAGTTGTTGTATTAGTTGTATAATCACTTGTTGATCTTTGAGGCTTGAAGTCAATAAACTTCAAATAAGCCAAAAATACCGTATTCACCCCTCTACGGTTCTACATACATTAACTTAATAAATTTAACAATTGTTAACTGCTCTTCTCGTAAGACATATTTCAGTCTTACCAGAGCAGCTGTAAGATTTTACTCATGATCTAGAAACTTGTGCCCTTTCGAGTTTGATTTATAGATCCAAGATGCTATTCATTAGCATATGAGCTTTTTTCAATCTCTAGATTTCTTGAAACACTATCACTTGAGTGTTCCTTCTTTATAAGAAATCTTACCTTTCAAATATCTTTGATATTTAAATGTATCGCGCGTAGAGTTTTACGCCTTGATTCTTTTCAAGACTCGAGGCAGACAGCCTATAAGACCATTTTGTACATTTTTTATATGGTACAAGTGCTTCTTTGATTCTACTACCATAGACAGTGTTTCAATCAAAGCTTCTTATTGTACTTTGAACCTCCACGCTAGATGGATTGCATCAAAGTTCATTACTACCTTTAAGTCTAAAGGTCATTTCAAGCACTTCAATCACTTCACCGGTTGCTCTTCAGGGGGGAACCTATAAAGTATGACACCTCTTTGGTCAAACCATATAAATTGTTATCAATGTTTGCATTTGTTGTTTCTCTAAGTTTTCTCCCAAAAAAATTTAATATAGATTTTACATATATAAGATGCCAGATAAATTTAAACTTCAAAAATAATGAAATGTTTAAACCTAAAGAATTAAAATTTTAAAAAGCCCTAGAACGGGAAAAAAACCAGTTTTAAATGCAAAGACAAAAATTTTAATTATTTAAAATCCTAAATCCTAAAAAGATGCACGAGCTCAGCCGTCATCTTGTGCAAACTTTCCAACACTCTCAATCAGCTGCTTCTACAAACTCTTGTAGCAATTTGTACTTTTCAGGTTATTAAATTAACCAACAACAACAAACCTAATCCCGCCTAGGCAGGGTATGGGGGAGGTAAGATGTAGAAAGATCCTATCCCTACACCAGTATAAACCCGAGTGTAGAGAGACTGCTTCCAATGAGACCTCCGGCAAGTGCATGTGTGCTAGTGCGAAAGTATAGAGATAGCATACGACAAAAACAATAGGCAAAAGCGAAGTAAAAGAAACCAAGCAAACAAGCAAACAGGAAAAAGAGCCACGCACAGGCACACCTTAAATAAGCCAATAGCAAAGCGCAACAGAAATAAAACCAAAAGCCCAGGCACACCAAAAGCAGTCAACAAAAGGGGGCAACACAGAGAAAAGCAAAGTAGCACACTAGGCATAAAGCTAATGCAAAAAATACGTAGCACCAAAAAACCATACGCAGGGAGCAAGACAAAGCAGGCAAAACCTGAGGGAGCAACAACAGAGCAGTGCAAACCACGCACGGGGCCTAAGACTACGGCAAAGCAAAAGAGGCCACAAAACAAAACACGCAAGGAGGCAAAAGGGGACACCTAAAAGCCAGGCATGTAGCACCACTACCCGCAAATCCTAATTCTATCCCTCCACCCCTTCCTATCTGAGATCATGTCCTCGGTCAAACTAAGCTCCATCATGTCAAGCTTAAGTCTATCCTCCCACCTGATATTGGGTCTGCCTCTCCTTCTCACACCATCTACATCTAGCGCCGACCCTTCTAACTCGGCGCGCGTGGCTTTCTCCTGACATGTCCGAACCACCTCAACCTTCCTTCTCTCATTTTCGAAACAATATTCCCGACCTCAAGTTTTGCTCTGAAAACTCCGTTCGGGATCATGTCAAGCAAGGTTTTACCACAAGTCCATCTTAGCATCCTCAGTTCTGCCACCTCTACCCTGTTAGCATGTGCCTTTAATATAGGCCAACATTCAGAGCCATACAAGATAGCCGGTCTAATCGCCACCTTATAGAATTTTCCCTTTAACTTAAAAAGGATCTTCCTGTCGCAAAGGACTCCTAAAGCCGCCCTCCATGTCGCCCACCCCGCTCTAATCCGGTGGGTTACGTCCTCCTCTATCCTCCCGGATTTATGTATAATCGATCCCAAGTTTCTAAATGACTCCTTGGGTGTCATGGTCTGATCACCGATATGAATATCAATTTGTTCGTGGTGGTCTGGCTCAATCCTCCCAAAATCACATCTCAGGTATTCAGTCTTCTCCCTGCTCACCCGAAGGCCATTGTCTTCAAGAGCCTCCCTCCAGTGCTCAAGTCTGTTGTTTAACCCTTTCGCCGATTCTGCCACCAACACAATGTCATTAGCAAATATCATGTTCCATGGGATGCCCTCTTGTACCCCTCTAGTTAACTCATCTAGAATCACGGCGAAGAGGTAGGGGCTAATGGCGGATCCCTGGTGGAGCCCAACTTCCACAGGGAAAAACTCTGTGGTCCCCGCAGTGGACCGTACACGAGTCTTAGCACCCTCATACATGTCCCTAATAACTCTCACGTATCTATTTGGGGTTCCTCTGTCGATAAGAGTTCTCCAAATCAACTCGCGCGGAACGCTATCATAGGCCTTTTCAAGATCAAGGAACGCCATATGCAAGTCCTTTTGTCTTTCTCTATACTTCTCCATGAGACTTCTGAGGAGGTGAATAGCCTCAATCGAGGACCTTCCTGGCATAAAACCAAATTGGTTCTCTGACACCCTCGTCTCCCTTCTAAACCTTCTCTCAATAACTCTCTCCCAAAGCTTCATGGTGTGACTGAGGAGCTTAATGCCCCTATAATTGCTACACACTTGTACATCTCCCTTATTCTTGTAGATGGGGATGACTTCGCTGAGTCTCCATTCTTCTGGCATCTTATCCCCGTAGAAGATCTTGTTGAAGAGGCATGTCAACCAATCTAACCCCCTATCTCCCAGACACCTCCAAGCTTCTATGGGGATTTGGTCCGGTCCTACCACTTTCTTTCTTCCCATCTTCTGTAGTGCGATCTTCACTTCTGGTCGACTAATCCTTGAATAGTAGCACTCTGTACTTTGGCTAAGGTTCTCTTGTTCCGCGCTGCCTTCAGCCGTTCCTACATTGAAAAGTGAGGAGAAATACTCTCCTCATCTCTTCCTGATATCCTGTACGTTCACAATGGTCTGTCCTCCTTCATCTTTGATATACTTTACGCTTCCTAAGTCCCTCCTTCTCCTTTCTCGGGCTTTAGCAATCCTGAAAATGTCGTTAGCCCCCTCTTTGGAGTCCAGTTTCTTATACAAATCCTCATACACCTTGTCCTTTGCCAGAGCTACTGCCTTTTTCGCTTCTCTTTTAGCTACTTTATACCTCTCTTCTGCCGCAGTAATGTCTGTTTGGCGACCCTCTCGGCACAAAAGAAGCTCTCTGAACCTAGATTGTTTCTCGGCGACTTTGGATTGCACTTCCTCGCAAAACCACCAAGATTCTCTGTTGGCCGGTTGGGACCTCGATGTCCCTCTAGCCACCCCAAGGAAACCTTTGCTGCATCTTTGATAATGCCGGCAAGAGTGCCCCACAACTGGTCCGCGTCTCTAGCCGTCAAGTCATCCGACTGAGTAGCAAGTCCCTCTGAGACTTTCACTCTGAACGATTCTGCCGCCTCGTCATTCAAATTCTTCCAAAGAATCCTTGGCACCCCAGTCACTAATCTCCTTGGTTGTTGCCTCTCGACAAGCATGTCAGCTGCTACCAATTTGTGTTAGGATGAGCAAGTCTCGCCTGGGAAAACCCTACAGTCCCTGCACTTACTAAGGTCACTTCTTCGCACCAACAGATAGTCAATCTGGGTGTTGTGACCCCCGCTCCGGAAAGTGATTAAGTGGACATCCCTCTTCTTGAAGAAAGAGTTCGCTACTACCAAGTCGTGAGCGGTAGCAAACTCTAAAATCGATCGACCTTCGTCATTCCTAACTCCGAAGCCAAACCCTCCATGTATCTCCTCGTAACCATCTGCTTCCGCACCTATATGTCCGTTCAAGTCACCACCTATAAACAAACGCCGATCCGACGGGCACTCCCTCACGAGCTCGTCGAGATCGTCCCAGAAATTCTTCTTCTCTGCTTCACTCCGGCCCACCTGTGGTGCGTACGCGCTGATAACGTTGACGGTCTCCCCATGGATAACCAAAGTAATCGCCATAATCCTGTCGCTACCCCGGGTCACTTGCACTACATTATCCTTGAGTCCTGCCGCCAAAATAACACCAACTCCGTTTCTCGCTGACCTAGAGCCGGAGTGTTGGGATATGAAAGTGCTGAAGATTGACAAAGTACTGAAGATTGATAAAGTACTGTAAACTACAAAGTACTGGAAACATTCAAAGAGTCAAAGTACTGCTAAAGATAAAGTCAAAGTATCGCACATGAAAGTCAAAGTATCTTGCAAGAACAAAGAACTGTTAAATTCGTTTATAGAAAGTCTTGTAACTCTAGAACATTCTGTATTAGATTACTTGTCGTACAAGGATACAATTTGTAAACCGACTAGGGTTATCCTTGAGCCTATAAAAGGACCCCTAGATTGGCATTAGAGGTACGAGTCTTAGAGTTTACGAGTTCATAAGTCATTAGAGATACGATTGCTTACAAGTTATTATTTAGAGTTTTAGAGAAGTTCGATATTTTTAGAGTTGTTAAAGTATCTGCATAATAAGCAGATTTAGAGTTAATAATAAAAGTTATTCTTCTTAGCTTTGTTAAGTAAATTCCGCATACTTAATAGAGTTTGTTCAGTGTTTCTTTGTTAATAACTTAGGATTTATCCGAGGTTGTTAAACCTTAAACAAGCTATTTAAGTTAGTTTGGTTAGAGTACATCGATCCAACAAGTGGTATCAGAGCTTGTGTGGACACTCTGACTAGGAAGAAACTCTACTACAACAAAATCTAAAGATGTCGATTCGTTCCACCACCTTCCATCACCTCAATGAGGATTCCTGTCATCAAGAAAGGCGAATATGATCTATGGTGTATGAAGATGCGGCAGTACATTGCCATTACGCACCATGCTCTATGGAATGTAATTGTTAATGGTAATGAAGAAGTTCCGTAACCTATTGATGTTCTGGACAACCCAAAGCACCTAAGGCGTCTTACCAAGATCAACCTTAAGGAATCAAGAGAAGGCACTCAACATTCTCTTATCCGCCATTCCAGATGGTCATCTTCTCAAATTTCATGATGCTAAAGATGCAAAGCACTCCGGCTGCTCTCAAGACCGATTTAGGGAATGCGCTTCTAAGAAGATGCACATAAATCACAAGCAACAGCTTTGAAACTTTCACAGTTGGTGAAAGAGAGAGTCTTGATTCTGCATATGATAGGTTTCAAAATCTCCTCAACATGTTGGAGTTATACAAGGCGAAGTATCAGTTGAGGATGCTAATTTGAAGTTTCTAAGGAGTTTGCCATCTACATGGCATGTTATTGCTACAATGATCGAGGACAACCGGTTTGGATGTCATGGACTTTGATGATCTCTACCATCAACTGAAGGTGTATGAGCATGAGATGAATGGTCAAACTAGTTCTAAATCACACAAGTATTGCTTTTCGTCATCGAAAGAAGGGCAAGACTTCAACCAAAAGTACTGCTTCTCCTCAAAGTATTGTTGCTCAAAGTACTGCTGTTTACACACCCCCCACCTATGCTCAAGAAGCCCCACCAACTACTACTACGCACTCGGATGAAGTTATGTGCTCCTTCTTTGCACAACAAGCTAGTTTACCTGTCACTTATGAAGAAGATCTAGCACCGATTGAAGAAGATGCACTTGAGGAAATTGATATCCGGTGGCAAGTTGCTATGATCACTGCTAGGATTAAGAAGTATATGAAGAAGACAGGAAAAAGCATTGATTTCAAACCAAAACAGGGAATAACTTTTGACAAATCCAAAATTGAATGCTTCAATTGTCAAAAGACTGGACACTTTGCAAGGAGTGCAGGTTTGCTAAGTATCAAGCAAACAGGACATCTGAGAAACCAAAGTTAGAGCTCAAAGAAATTCCAATTACTGAAACAAAGGCTTTGGTTTCTCAAGAGAAGTTATCGAAGTTGACCTGGAGTGAAGATTTTGATGATGAACCAGTGACTTACTTGTATGGTAGCATGGAAGAAGTAGTCAAGAGTCGGTGGAAGAATTAGACCGAGCACCGCTTCGATGAGGAATCGAACATGCCGATTTGGAATCCGAGATTGTCTAGGAGAATTTGATTGGAGCATGGAAAGTGAAGATGATCTTGTTCAACTTGCAAGGGTGGCTACTTCACCAAGTTCACCCCTATCTCCGAGGTATGCTCAAATTGTCATGATTTTTATCACAAATTACTTGGCAGTTATGTGATTGAAAGAGATAATTTTGTTAGGGCTAGGTCGAGGTAGTGGTTACCAAATAACCTTAGAATCTATGGAAGCTAAAATCTTAACACATGAAAATAATGAAGTAGCTTAGGCTGAAAAATATGCACAACAAGATTATCAGTTAAAACTAAGTGAATGGAAATTAAACTGTAAAATTTCTGAAATAGAGAAACCGACTAAAGAAAGAGATGATTTGTTAGCTAAGTTTGTCTTTGCTTGGGGTGAGTCCGTCTGTCACATGTTACTTATGTTCAAAAACAGAGAAGAGCTTACATTAAAACTGGCTTAGGTTTTGGAATGGACTTTGATAACATAGAAGAGAATCAACCTGATGATGACTTAGAGGATGTAACCACTAGTGATGATGAACTCATTAATTATGTAGGCACATCTAGTAATGAGGATTCAATTAGTAAACCACCTCCTGAGTATAAGAAAGATATTGGTTATCATGCAGTTCCCCATCCCACTGGAAGTCATCAACCCCCTATGCCTGATGTTTCTCGTTTTAGAGTAGACAGTCTAGAGTTTAGGAAAAAGCTACTTGGTCAATCTAGGTCTGAAACCCCCAAAGAAACTGTTGAAAACAGTGTTCAAAATCAAGCAGTACCTTCAACTCAAAGTACTGCTCCACAAGCAGTACCTTCAGGAAAACCTTTTCAAAACAACACTGCTAAACCTTTTTGGGATAACTTTGGTCAAAACAAGTTTCATCATTCACCTAGAAGGCACAATAGTTTTGGGCATAGACATAGAAGAAATCACTTTGGAAGTATGGGTCAAAAACTGTGTTTTGTGTGTTTTAGTCCTAATCATTTAATCAAGGATTGTGAACATCACTCAAAATACCTTAGCAAATTTCCAAAGAACAGTGCGCCAACCGAAACCTAGAGAGCACAAACCGTCTAGAATAATTCAAATAGGGTCAATCACAGAAATTTCTCACCGGATCATAGATACCCACACCAGAGAAGACCTTTTTCAAAACCTTCAAGATCTCACATTACTTTCCAAAGTATTGTTAATTCGGACCAAGACTTTCTTAAAGTATGCTTCACCAAAACAAGGTACTTGAGCACACTCTTTGGAATAGGAACCCTAGGAGATCTCATTACTATCAACCTAGAAGGTATTACAATTCACATAGGGGATCTAGATCACAAGAACCAAGTGTTAAAACATAATGGGTTAAGAGGGAAAGTACTACTGAGGGACAAACAGTACTTTCAACAAAAAGTGAATCAGATGTTTTTGTGATACAAGAAAATGAGAATGAACTTGTAAAAGAGAGTTGTGTTGAAAAACCAGAAAGTTTTGAAAATCCACATGCTAAAAATCAAACGATAATTCTGGATCATGTTTTGAAAAACAGTGAAAATTACATACTCAAAAAATTTGAGTTTGAAACTCCACAAGGGGAACACAAGTCAGTAATGGCTTGGGTTCCTAAAGATCACTAACTCTTTTGTTTTTGTGCAGGGCAACCCAGAAGAGGAGCTTAAAGATCATCTGATTGTGGATAGTGGTTGCTCTGGAAGTATGACAGGAGACAAAGAGATCCTGTCTGATTTTAGATCTATTAGTGGAGGAAGAGTTGCATTTGGGAATGATCCCAATGGAGGTAGGATTACTGGAAAAGGAACTATCAAAGCAGGGCGTATTGATTTTGAGAATGTAAGATATGTGCAGGAGCTTAAGTTCAACTTATTTTCAGTCTCTCAAATCTGTGATAAAAAGCATCCTGTGTTATTCACTGACACAGAATGTCTCATCCTTTCCCCTGAATTCAAGCCTGTTGATGATAGCTTGGTAGTTCTTAGAGTACCAAGAACAAATGATGTGTATAGTTTAGACATGAAGAGTCTACATTCTTATGGGAGAGCCACATGTTTGGTGGCTAAAGCAACATCTGAAGAGGTACATCAATGGCATAGAAGATTGGGCCATGTTAATTTCAAGAATATCAACAAACTGATCAAAGGCAATTTAGTTAGAGGTTTACCTTCAAAGACTTACAAGAATGACCACTCATGTTTGGCATGTAAGAAGGGTAAACAACACAAAGCTTCATGCAAGAAGCTTGAGGAGAGGACTATTAGATAACCTTTGGAGCTGTTACATATGGATTTGTTTGGACCTGTTTCTATAGCAAGTTTAAACAAGAAAAAGTACTGCTTGGTTGTCACAGATGATTGCAGTAGACTCAGTTGGGTATTCTTTTTGGGATTTAAGGATGATACTTTTGATGCTATTCAGACTCTCATAATAGCACTAGAAAACCAATTGAGACTCAAGGTTAGAGGTATTAGATGTGACAATGAGACTGAATTCAAGAACAAGCTTATGGATGAATTTTGTGCAAACAAAGGAATCAAGAGGGAATTCAGCATTGCAAGAACACCACAGCAGAATGGTGTTGCAGAGAGGAAGAATAGGACTTTGATTGAAGCAGCCAGAAAAATGCTTGCAGATTCTCATCTACCTATTCAATTATGGGTCAAGTGAAAGTACCGCTTGCTATGTACTAAACAGAGTCTCACCACCAAACCACAGATGAAGACACCTTATGAGTTGCTGATGGGCAACAAACCCAACATTCGTTTTATGAAGCCTTTTGGTTGCCCTCTCACTATTTTAAACACAATTGATAATCTGGGAAAGTTTGATGGCAAGTCAGAATAAGGATATTTATTGGGTTATTGTACCAACAGTAAGGGATTTAGAGTGTACAAAAGAGTCACCTTTTCACTTGGAAACTTTTTCAGATAGTGATTATGCAGGTGATAACTATGATAGAAGATCAACAACTGGTGGATGCCAATATCTTGGAAGAAGATTAGTCTCCTGGCAATGTAAGAAACAAACAAATGCAGCAACATCCTCTCGGTGAATATGTAGCTGCTGCAAGTTGTTGTGGACAAGTTTTGTGGATGCAGAATCAACTCTTGGACTATGGGTTCAATTTCAAGAATACTCCTATCAATATTGATAATGAGAGTACCATTTGTATTGTGAAGAATCCAGTTTATCATTCCAAGACCAAGCACATACAGATTAGGCATCACTTTATTAGAGATTGCTATGAGCACAGGCTCATTAATGTGGTTAAGGTTCACACAGATGATAATGTAGCTGACTTACTCACCAAAGGCTTTGATGTTTCCAGATTTAATCACTTGGTGGTGAGCATTGGCATGATTAACTACTGAGCTACATTTAAGGGGAGGACAATTAAGTATTAGTATAGCCCTGTGCATTGCTTGAGGGGAGGATATTTATGTGTACTTAGCTTATACAGAAGAATTTGGAAAAGTAGTGTTATTTATGAAAGTACTGCTTGGGAAAGTACTGCATACGTGGAAAGTACTGTTTGTCTTATTAACGTACTGTTCCAACGGTAATATTGAGGGGTAATTAATTCTAACGGTAACTTTGGTATTTATGGCTGTGATTTTTTAAATCTCACCTATAAATAACTACTCTCCGATTTTCCCTCTCATCTTGATACTTTATAATCTTTTCCATATTTCTCTCATCACCTCTATATTATTCGATTATATATCTTATTGTGCTCACATATTCAACAATGGCGAATCGTCCTACAGTTTCAAAGCACAATATGGTGGCTAATTTAGATAAGACTGAAGCGAATGCACTTTTTCTTGATATCAATGATTATCTTCTGGATCGCCAATCGTTATGCTCTTTTAGTGGAGCCGGATATAATTGAGCCCTGGATTCAAGAATTTTGGGCTACTGCTGGGGAAAATATTGAGAATGATGAATTTTATATTAGAGCTACAGTTTCTGGAAGAACTGTGAAGATTACTGAAGCCTCCATTAGAGAAGACTTGTTGTTTAATGATGAAGATGGGGCTATTCGGTTTGATAAGCAGTTGATTTGGGATACTTTTGGACATATTGGTTATGAAGGGTCTTTAAATGAACAAACATTTAGGAAACAACTCTTTTGCCCTCAATGGAAGTTTTTAGTACATGTGTTGCTTCACTGTATTAGTGCAAAAAGTACTTCTTGGGAGCAATTTGGATCAAATATAGCATCTGCTATTGTGGGCTTGGCTACAGATCGTGTTTTTAATTTTTCAAGGATTATTCTTGATGGTATGCTTTCCCACATCACTCATGGATCAAAATGGCTGATGTATCCAAGGTTTTTTTTAAGTTTTCCTCAATAAACAACTTTCAGATATTCCTAAGCCAACAAATCTTTTACCTGTTGTGGTCCAACAAGCCAAAATATTCACCTTTATGGCTAGGAAGAGTGATCACTTCACTGGAAGGGATACTCCCTTAACTACTTCTATGATGGACGTTGTTCAAACTGTTAGAGTTGATGCTGAAGAAGAAGAAGCTAGTGAAGGTACTGCGTGTGCAAGTACTGCGTCTGCAAGTACTGCATCTGCAAGTACTGCATCTCAACGTGCTGCATCTCCAGAAGGTACTGCATCTCAAGGTACTGCTTCTCCAAGTACTGAAGTTCAAGAAGATGTTGCAGTTTCACCTTCTCCATCTCCACAAAGATCTGTTCCTGCTTCTCATTCAGAGGAACATTCACCAATTCAAGGAGATGATTCACATACTATATCCCCTGAAGGTTTAACATTGGATAATTATGTGTTGACAAGGGAGTTAGTTAAGTTGAAAAAGACTACTGAGGCTCAAGCCAAGCAGATAAAGAAATTGAAACTCAAGTTTAGAAGGCTAAAGAATTTTGTTTGGCCTTTGGTTCAACATCATCGTATATGGGTCAAATCAAAGAAGAAGGAGCAAAGGCAGTCTAAGAAAAGCAAACGCCAAAAGGTTCACCAACAATCTTCTGTCCAATTGGGGAGGAATTTAGAAGAAAAGAATTTGAAAGAAGATGTTAAGGAGAATGAACCTGTACTGAAGAACATGAAAAGACTGAAGAACAGATCATTCAAGATACTGAAGAGCAAGTTCAAGTTCCAGTTCAAAAGTACTGAAAATCAAGGTATTGAAAATCAAGGTACTGCTTTTCAACAACAAGGATCCTACAGGCAAGAATTGTTAACTCCAAGGTTGTTGGACTTTGAAGAGGAAGCCGGTCCTTCAACAACTGTACATGAAGAAGTTGTTGGTCCCTCAACTGTTATCCAAGAAGAGGAAGCTACACTCAAACCTATCCATACTGCAAGTGATGATGAGTTCATTGTTGTAATTTTGCAAGATTTATCACAACCAAGGGGTGGTGTTACTATTTCTGAAGTTGCAGAGGAACAACCAAGAGCTTCTCAACCTACAATTGATCCTAAAGATAAAGGAAAGGGTGTTCTGGTAGAAACTAAGAAGAAAAATCTAACTTTGGCAGATCTTAGAGCAATTGAAATTGCTAGGAATGAAGTTGCAGCTAGAAAAGTACAAGAAGAACTTAATGCTGAAGTAGTGGCTGAAGTTACTAATGAAGAGTCAATTAATGAAGAAGCAGCTAGGAAAATACAAGAAGAATTGGATGTTGAAGCTGCTGAACCATTAGAGTCACCTATTCCTGTTAGATTTATGCCAAGAAGACCTAATAAAGCTAAAGACAGAAATGCTATGGTGGCTTATCTTAAAAGTCAAGGGTATAAAGGATTGCAAAGGTTTAATTATTTTGAGATGAAAAGATTGTATGATGCTGCTAGGGAAGCTTATAAGAAACATGTTGAAAGCATCAAAGATTTTAGAGATGAAGCTACTTGGACTGAAGCAGAAAGGAAGAAGAGTTTAAAAAGGAAAAGGAAAACTGAAGTTAAAGATGTTCAGTTCTCAAAGAAAGAAAAAGTTGAGTTAAGATATGAGACTAGGGATGAACTAAGAAATTATCTCAGAGTAGTAGATTTTGAATATTCCAAAGAAGATGCTGACATGAAGATGAACATATCTCAGATTAGTGCTTTTGAAGTTGTGGAATCCAAAGATGGAAGTTATATGATGTTTCATAAAGAAGATGAAAGTTTCAGAGTGTTCAATAGGCTATGGGATTTATTGCACATTATAGATAGAGTTGATCTATTCTATTTATATCATGTGGTGAAAGCTTACTTTGAACATAATCCATTAATAGGGATTGGTTTAGTTTTACTTGGAGATCTCACAACTGCATGGGAAACTGAAGAACAAAGCATTGATGATATTTGGAAGAATCAAGAGAATTGGGAAATTGTCTGCTGGAGATTCTTTGAAGAGTCTGGTGTTCATGTTTTAGAGCTGGAAAATGGTACAATGATACACATGTTTCCAAATAGAAGATACCCTCTTACTATTGAGCTTATGAGAAGGATGCTAGAGCATGGAATGGAAGTAGAAGAGGATAATGAAATTGCTTGCATGGTCATTAATCTGTTTATCAACTGGACTACTATTGCTGATGAGGATGAATGACTTGTATGAATCTTATTTGAATAAATTATTTTTGATAAAACAAGACTTTATTCAAAGTACTGCTGATCAAACAAGACTTTCATCAAAGTATCGCTTGCCTTTTAACCGTTAAATGATTTTTGAAAGAAACCTTTTGTTAAGTAACAAATATTTTGAAACAAAGGTTGAATAAAATAAATGGTTTTTGAGATGGCAACATCAATAGGTCATCAATCCACCATGGTTACAAAAGGATTGGCTAATCCATGAGCAAACGGCTCTGGTAAAGATATTTCAAATCCGTTTTTAGTTGACAACTTGCTAATAAGTTGTATGGTAATCAACTCACCATATCAGTTAATGTGAAGAGTTGGCTAGCCCACAAGATAATGGCTTGTGGTAAAGGCTGTGGAAAAACCATTATATGGTAATTAGTTCACCATGATGAAAGAACTAACTAGTCCAGAAGGGTACAACTTTTGGTAAAGACAACTCAAATCTGTTGATAGCTGGTGATTTGCTAAAAATTATATGGTTATCAATGTACCATGGTCTTACACACCAAAACATTCGGCTACTCCAGAGTTAATGGCTTTGGTAAAGAGATCTAAATCCATTAAATTTTCAATGATTCACCTCTCACAGGAGTTAACACACCTAGAAGTGATGAGAATAGATTGCAACTTAAACTGAATTAATGTACAAATTGTCATATGTTGCTGTGTTGCTGAAAAGATGGAGCTTGCTGGATGATGCTATAAAAGAATAATTCTAGAGATACTTTGACAAGCACAGACACTACAGAGATACAATCCAAAGACTAAGAAACAATCTGTCCTTAAAGATGAAGCTGTTAAAGATAAATTCACAAAAGAACTTGAAGTCAAGCTAGTAGAATTCAAGTTAGGGGAGGATTGTTGGGATATGAAAGTGCTGAAAATTGACAAAGTACTGAAGATTGATAAAGTACTGTAAACTACAAAGTACTGGAAACAGTCAAAGAGTCAAAGTACTGCTAAAGATAAAGTCAAAGTACTGCACATGAAAGTCAAAGTACTGCAAGAACAAAGAACTGTTAAATTCGTTTATAGAAAGTCTTGTAACTCTAGAACATTCTGTATTAGATTACTTGTCGTACAAGGATACAATTTGTAAACCGACTAGGGTTATCCTTGAGCCTATAAAAGGACCCCTAGATTGGCATTAGAGGTACGAGTCTTAGAGTTTACGAGTTCATAAGTCATTAGAGATACGATTGCTTACAAGTTATTATTTAGAGTTTTAGAGAAGTTCGATATTTTTAGAGTTGTTAAAGTATCTGCATAATAAGCAGATTTAGAGTTAATAATAAAAGTTATTCTTCTTAGCTTTGTTAAGTAAATTCCGCATACTTAATAGAGTTTGTTAAGTGTTTCTTTGTTAATAACTTAGGATTTATCCGAGGTTGTTAAACCTTAAACAAGCTATTTAAGTTAGTTTGGTTAGAGTACATCGATCCAACACGGAGTACCAGAGCTTGTAGCCGTTTACCTCCCTCGTGCTTAAACCCTTCCATTTAGTCTCCTGGAAGCACGCAATGTCAACCTTATGTCTCCTCAACACATCTGCAAGCTCAAAGAGCTTACCGGTAAGAGACCCAACGTTCCAACTTCCCACCCTAATCCTACTAGAAGACGCAGCCCTAGCAGAAACCCTACCCACCCTAAACCCGCCTACCCTACCATCCCCGCCAACCCCGCCTACCCCGCCTACCCCGCCCACTACGCCTACTCCTCCTACCCCGTCTACCCCGCCCAACCCGGCAAGACATGACCTCAGGATACCATCACTAGCCAAGGGGTCTATCCTAGACCAAGAAAACTATCAGCAAACTATCAGCAAAAAAGGGGCCAGCCAAACAAGCTCACTAATCAAGACACCACAAAGGAAACAACACAAAGAAAGCCAACAATCAAAATAGAAAATATGCAGGAACACGAACTGAAAAGGAAGTAAGTAAAGAAATAATAATAATAATAATAATAATAATAATAGAACTTAGCTGGGCCGGAAAAAAATTCCGGTGGTCAGAAAAATTAGCCGGTGGAGAAATCCGGCGGCCGGCGGTTGCAGTAAGCGTATTCCGGCGAAAACCTTCCAACAATCGGCGGAGGATCAGTCCAAAGAACACTCAATCAACCTACAAAGAAAAACAACAGCAGAAAAACACAAGGTAAGCCGGAACTTGGCCGGAAAATCTGGGTACAGGCAGCACCGGGTTGGCAGTAAGTGCTCGGAAATCACAAAGGGCAAACAGTCGGCGCGCTTAAGTACTCTATATCGCCAAAAATATAAATTCCGGCGACGTTTTCGTTGGTGCGTGGCGGCGCGTCGGAGGTCCGGCGACTAATCGACTGGTACTGTTGAGATCGGGCTGAGATGGGGAAGATGATGGTATGGTTTAATTGTAATAATACTTGATGTTGAAGATGGTGATGAGTAAAACGTGATGAGGAAGAGAGAGGAGAAAAGAAAGAGAGAGAAAGAAAGAGAGAGGAGTAAAACGTGATCAGGTTATTAAATTAACCCTTTACTTCTATTTATTATTACTAATTTTTTTAATAAATACTTTCACGTATAATCATGAAAGTACAATGACGCGAGCTTTACTCGTAACCAACACAAGACAATGACGAGTCTACATGTTCTAAGCATTTTATTTTTCTAATAGTCATATTTTATATGAACTATTACTATGTTACCATTTTTACGTAAACTTTGCACTTTATACGTATTACGCGTACATAAACATACGATATTAGATTTTATCAATGTGTACATTCTTCTTTAAACTTATCAAACATCTAATATACTTAGTTGAAGTATATTGATAAGTTTTAACATTTTTATAAGTTTTTTATTTTTACGTTACCCGGTTTTAAGTTTCACGTCTTAAAAACGTTACGTTTGCAATTACAAGAATCAAACTATATCCGCTAATCACTAAATTTATTAATAAGACACAAGATAAACATAAAACTTCCATCTTATCACCATCATATTCAACGCCAACACACCACCTAACAGTGATGATTCATTAGCTTGATAATTTGTATAGAAACTACATTTTATATACAAAGTCATATTTACTCATTTCTCATTTTAGCTACAAGAACAACTTTATGGTCTTTCGTGTTCATGCTAGAAAAACCAAAGAAAGTCTTTGAATATACGCATGATTATTGAGCACGTTCAAATGTTTTAAAACAATTGAAAATGATCTATAAAAAGTAAGAATTATATATGTAGTAGACTTTGTGGTCATTAATATAAAAACAAATTAAAAAAAATCATTATGTTTTTTTATAAATATCTTAGTATTTTGTAATTTGGTCAGTATGCATAATTGTGTTTTTCCTAGTAAAGACACGTGCTCTCAATATGGTTGCCTACATGGACACTTAGTTAAGCCTATAACCAATTGTGGCAAATCTAGATTAAATATATCTCATGACTAAGCAAGTTTTGATATGTGTCATCATTTTAGTATGAGATAACTATACTAACTAGCCAAAGTTTACTTGGTGACCATGCATAACCCTTAGTCACCAAAAGAAAAGAAGCTGCAACGTGTAAATTAAAAGAAAAGTAAAGTTGTATATAAGAAGACTAAGGCTATTAGTAAAAGACATGGTTGTCTTGGTGCATGGTTAACTTCAAAAGGAAAATTGAGATGCATGTCTTCATTTTTTTTACGAACATGAAAAATAATAATAAAAAGGGATGCAAGATTGATGTGCCAAATAGAAAAGATTAGTTATATTAGTGGCTAACGGGAGGCTTGCGTCTAAATATATGAGAAGGGTAGCTTGATGAATACTTATTGTATTGCTCTTGTACTTGTACTCCCGTCATACTTATTAAGGTGAGTTTCATAGCCTCACTTTTACTTGTTTTAAATTTTTTTGGGAGAGAATACATGCTCATTTATACTTAAACTCATTGTTGTTTTACATATAGACACAAGTACATTAAACATTTGTTGATTGCCTAAGTTGCCTTATTAGCCATAAAATCCTCACAATCATGAACAGTTAATTACTCTTGTGTGAGTAAGCACGAATGCTGTGAATAGATCTATTGGAGGTAAACTCTCCTGTCCGTGTTGGTCGCTCCAATAGGAAACAGACGCATGTCATTTGATGTTGTACAGGTGTAGGGCAAAGCACCTGGTTGGGGTGATAGAAAACTAACTGTCAAGACTTGGTTTCATGAGCTTAGTGCAATTGGAATACATGAGCATATTTGAATTAAAATTATCGTTGAAATCTTGTGATCAACACTGCTTTTACATATTTAAACCTATGAACTCACTAAACCTTTGTGTTGACACTTTTAGCATGTTTATTCTCAGGTTCGTAAGGCATAGCATTGGTTTGGAGCATTTGAGTCGTATGACATGTTTTGGAAGACGGGGATGCATTATATTAACCATTCGATAAAAAAATTGAAATTTTTTTTATGTAATCTTATACTATGGGACCTCTTTGTTATAACGCTGATATAATTTATTGAATGGTAAGTTTTCAAAACGTCTCATTTAGAGTTCATTTTCTATAACTTGTACTTTATGCTATGAAGTAACACCCCAGTGACACAAACTTCCGCTGTGATATTTTGGTGGTGTTACAGATTGGTATAAGAGCCCTGGCTATAGAGAACTAGGTTGCATTTAGACCTAGACTATAACCATTGTATCATAACATTTTATCATAAACATCTCGATGCATCCCGCACACTAAGTCAAAAAACTGTCATGCGTACTCAAACATTTCAATGGCTATTTACATACAATACTTGATGTACTTTTTGATTATTATGCTATTTTCAGAATATTACTACTCTGTTTTTATAAATGTTAGTTATATAAATACTTGATTTGATTTTTGACCTCTTATATGTGGTTTTCAGAACATTATGTCGAACCCTATTTTCCCCGATCATGTACCTACTCTTACATTTCTGTGATCTATTGAAACTTTCCCAAGACATTGTAACTTATTACAATGGTCTCTCTTATTTCCAACACATTTTAAATGAAACAATGGTCTCTAAAACCTTTCATAATGCTGCATATTATCATTTACATGAAAACTCGTTACAGTTTGTCGAATTTCCTGATTTCTTTATTAATTGTCTTCAGAGACAAGTTAGAACGTCCGTCTCATACTTCTAAAACACTTATATCACCACGTACCCCACCGCCTAGAAACACATCAATTATTTGAACATGACTTTAATCTATCATCTCATATAATTCAGCCTTAAAGCACATACCTTTAGGACACATTGTGATAATTTTCATCTATTGTACTTTCTATTCTCGATTTTCATGTTATAAACTAATTTGTTATCACCTTATAAAAATTGTTTCACCATTTTGTTGTAAGCTATTGCGATATAAACTTATGAACTACTTTAACCATTATTTTATAAACAATATGATTAAGTTTATATAAGACTGAAAATCATAAAACCATTTGACTAAACCAAACATTGTATCATAACCACTTACGCGCGTACTTCTTCATACTACATACTTATACTTGGTTATTACATATGTATCTTTTTAAATATAAAATACTTATATAAACGTTTTATTTGTTGAAACAACGAATATATTACAAGTATAACTAAGCTGAGTTTTTCAAAATTCATTGAACCTCGGTTAAACATAGTTTGATCACCTATGTTTAACTTAGGGACAGTAGAACATAGTCTGATCACCTATCTTCAACTTAGAAATGAATCTTGCGATACTGGGAGTTGTTATATTAGGGCTATGTTCTGATTAATTTTATACTTGATTTCCAACAACTAAACCGAACATTACATTGTTAGTACTCAATTATACATAACCTAATTACCTATGATTAAATCAAGAGGAATTATGTTATGTTGGGATCAGTCACTTATAAATTTTGTTAAAACCGACTTTTTACTTATATTCCTAAGACAAATTTTATGTGAGTATAAACAAGTTCATGGGTATTCGTATGACTACAATTAAGGAGACTCTTATCATATCCTCACCATGTAAAGTCAAACTCATTCTACACCATATACCAAAACGACGTGTTGAAATACATTACTAGTTATTCTAGAAACCATTCACCGTAAGTAACCACGTATCTTCACCGACGTCGCTTCAACTTTTAACACA
The DNA here is from genome assembly GCA_910596185.1 of Chrysanthemum makinoi. Lineage (NCBI taxonomy): Eukaryota > Viridiplantae > Streptophyta > Magnoliopsida > Asterales > Asteraceae > Chrysanthemum > Chrysanthemum makinoi. The sequence continues at coordinate 112,273,587 of OU343224.1, read as the reverse complement.
AACTGATCTCCGGGAAGGAGCTCTTTTAACGGGTGGAGGCTGTAGTAATTTGTACTTTTCAGGTTATTAAATTAATCCTTTACTTCTATTTATTATTACTAATTTTTTTTAATAAATACTTTCACGTATAATCATGAAAGTTCATTCGCGTGAGCTTTACTCATAACCAACACAAGACTATGATGACTCTACGTGTTCTAAGCATTTTATTTTTCTAATAGTCACATTTTATATGAATTATTACTATGACGAGTCCACCTGCTCGAGGCGTAGAATGCGATTTTGCATTGACGACTTGATAACATCAAATAGTCCTGAATATTAAGTGTCAATTTCCCCCGATAATGCTTGTAATTTATATCATTTATATGGATTTACGCTTGTTTTCCATTGTTTTCCACTTTCAGGTAAATTACGAGCATTGGAGCTAATGAGACGTGGAATTGGAGAAATATCAAAAGATTTATCATAGTATGCTGACTTTGGAGAAGTTACGGCGTAACTCATCTCTCACATTACGCCGAAACTAAAGCGTGACTCAGAAAACCAACTCATCAGAAGGTTACGGCGTAACTCTCCCCAAGGACTACGACGTAACTATATTAGGTCAAATGAGGTTCAACGCCGCTGATAACTACGCCGTAACTATTCCACCAACTATGGCGTAACCAAGTATTATTGAAGAATACGGCGTAACCACTCATAAGGTTACGCCATAACCAGCATATCTAGTGCAAATAACGAAGGAATTGGAGATTACGGCATAACTCTTATTTTAGTTACGCCGTAACCCAGATCTGGCCTATAAATACCCCACGATTTCCACCATTTCAAAGCATCCCATTCTACACATCACAACCAAAGAACGTGGGAAGAAGCCAAAAGCAGGTCTAAAGGAGCATACGGAGCTGTCTCCAAGGGAGAAATCACTCCCCTACGATAAGCATTAGCATTTTATCTTTTCTTTACTTTCGATTCATGTATTTCATAACTTTGAATATTGAATTGATTTGTATGGTTAATATGAGCGGCTAAGCACCTCTTGGTGCTGGCCTAGTTATGATTCCTTAATTGTTTTGTTTGCGTTTATATTACTTCCGTATAATTATTTCTAAGTGTATGCATCCATAGTTTATTGGTAGCTACCCTTGTTTCGGTAGTTTTGAATGGCGGTAGAGGCCAATTGCCTAGGAGATATGACCAACTGACCCTAGGTGAGCGGACTGAGACGGGAAGGGTAAGATATGACCAACTGAGGACCCTTTCTACTTGTGCGATTTGACCAACTGATCACCTACCGTTTGGATGAACTTAAGAATTAGGGGGTGAGTGCTTAAGTTGCTAACGCCCGGGCACTCACTATTATAAATCTAGCATGTAGCGGTACTTAATGACTTGGCTTAGGGGACCAGGAACAACATGACTTATGAGGGGACACCTGACTTCTCCTGTGGTGGCATCTTTGCTGATAGGTTAAGGCGAATTGACCAAATGTTGTCCTCTCGACTTTGACCCCACCTGAAGTAATTGGAAGTAAGTAGACGTAGACATTACTAGCTAGGAGAAATAACTAGGTTAGCACCACTATCCTCTATTGATTTATCCTTTGCCTTTTATCTGCTTTCGTAGTTAATTAATTCCTTACCATAATCATTATTAAAATATGTGACACCTAGACTTAGTAATAATACAACACACATAGCTCTTGGGACGACCTCGGTTTTACCAAATACTACACTACACACGACCGGGTACATTGCCCGTTAGTGCATTAGGGTAGACCATAGGTATAACGAGACTTTATAAATATTAAAACCTGGTCAGTAAAACCTGCATTAAGGCTGTGTTTGATAGCCTCTTAACAAAATAATTCAGCACTCAATACTGAATCGGTCAAAGGATACATTGTTTGGTAGAAAAAAAGTGGTCCTGAGTGGGCCAGGCCAGTACTGAACGGGCCACCTCCATATCCTTGCCCAGCGATTCAGTAGATTTAGTTTCTCCTAAATACCCTTTTTTTTCCATATACGTACTCCTTTGAACAACCCCACCAGTACCCTTGAATATGCTTGTTTTCTGTTGGTCCCATTTGTCATACAATTGTTGCAGGTAAAAGTTTTTTAATTTATAGAGTACATAGTTTTTCAACTTGTTTATTCCTTAGTTGTTTCTTTTTTCTGTAACAAATAAACTTTATCAAACATTGAGAAAAATGTAAGCAAAGCTACCTAGTTTGTGTTTGTGTTTTATTCAATATTTAATTTTTGCCTAATTGTTTAATGGATCAATTTTAGAAACAATTATTATCATTTAGGAATTCTCGAATAAATTTAATATGGGCATTTAGGAAAATTAAGGTATAAAATTTAAGTTCTAATAATTTTGGGACGTGAATTTGAGCTGGAACTTTAAACGAACAAGCAAACTAGCAATTATAGTATTAGGTTATGCCTATCTTTAGTTTATCCAATAATATGGCTAATCTACGTAATCAGATTGCTAATGAGCTATTTTCAAATGCTTCAACCTAAAATTAGTTCATACTTTATATTGTTTTACGATCATTTGATAAGACTATTTACATTTTTTGTTTATTCCAACATTACTTTCTTTATATTATATTTTACTTGAGTTAATAATTTTTTTATCAAACGGTATATTTTGTTCAATACATAATCATACAGAGGGTTAAATTGGTAATTTCAGGCAACTCATATTGCCCATTCAGAACAAATATCAAACAATCATTTTTACTCAGAATCAGGTTCACTCAGCATCTTCTAATCATTCAGCAGCTTTGATTCATTCAGCGCTAAATCATATTTTTTATCAAACAGCCCCTAAGTTTTTGGCGCCGCTGCCGGGGAGTTATATTAGGATTGCTATTAAGTCTTTCATTTTCGTTTTAAACTTTTCTATAAATTCTCACAATCTTTATTCGAGTTTTCAGGTACCATGGAAGTTGTTAACATCGATGACCTCACTCTTGAGGAATATTTGGCGTTGACAAGGGAAGAACAAGGACCGAGAATTGTTAGGCCAGCTATCGCAGAAGATGCTCAATTCGAAATCAAACCTTAATTCATGAGGGAATTACGTGCAAATACCTTCTCAGGAAGCATCACCGATGACGCTCAAAAGCATATAGACAACGTCGAGTACATTTTCAGCCTATTCAAAATTCCCAGAGTCTCACACGATGCTATCATGTTACGAGTATTCCCTATTTCTCTTGCGGGAGCTGCTAAAAGATGGGTTGATCGATTACATGCGGGAACTGTCAACACCTAGCCTATCCTAAAAAAGTGTTTCATTCAGAGATACTGTCCTCCATCAAAGACGGCTAAGCAATTAGAAGAAATCCATAACTTCAAGCAAAAGGGTGATGAAACATTATACCAAGCTTGGGAAAGGTATAATGAATTATTATACAAATGCCCTACTCATGACCTCAACAGCCAACAAAAGGTGAACGTCTTCTACTAAGGTCTGAACATCTCCTCAAGACAAATGGTCGATTCTCAGGGACCGATTCCTGGTATGACACCCACTTTGGCTTTAGAAACTATTCAAAAGATGGCATACCACTCTCACAAATGGCACAATGGAGAGAGAAACTGAAGTAAGAATGGAGATATGGAAGGTCTTGCAGCAATAAACAACAAACTAGAAAGTCTAGGAAGAGACATGAAGAAGCTCAAGGAAAATGTGCATTCCATTCAAGTAGAGTGAAATGGAACTCCACCTACTAAAAGAATGTTCCTCCAACGAAGAAGTTAAAAGAATCGGAGAAGTTAAATATGGAAGTGAGAACCCTTTCAACAATTACAACGGTCCTCGATATCGAGAAAAATTCTCAGGATTCTACACAAGAATCAACAACAATCCTCCTAAACCAAGCCTTGAAGAAATAATGCATAGGCACATCGAAGAATCTACAAAAAAAGGGAGATAAACTCAAGGAATGGATGGTCAAGGTGAAAGAAGACACCAACATGAACCTACGGAACCAAGATGCTGCAATTAAAAACCTCGAAACACAAATTGGGCAATTAGCTAAAAACCTTGAGACAAGTAATGCTAAATCTATTGCCTGCAAAGCCATATTTGCGCAAGATAAGTTAAAGAAAGATCAATGCACATCCTCTATCACCAATGATCTGTCTGGAATTAACTTCCTGAATGAAGATGAAAAATCGGAAGACGACGAGGTCCTGCCAAGCCAACTTCCTGAGAAGCAGCAATTCCAGGAAAGTTTTTCTTCTCCCATGTACTATTGGTAATATTAAGATTCCTGCATTAGCTGATTTGGGGGCGGGGTAAACCTTATCTCTACCACTTTATTTGATAAAATAAAACTTACCAATTTAAAAGAAACAACAATGATGATAGAATTGGCTGATTCCTCTAAAGGCATGGGGGAATTGTGAATAATGTGCTTTTAAAAATTAGAAAATTCTTTTTCCCGACTGATTTTGTGGTAATTGACATGGGAAAGCGGGAGGCTTACAACTTAATTGGTGGAAGACCTTTTCTGGCCACTTATTGGGCTCAAATTAAGGTTTTTGAAAAACAAATTTCTTTGGGGACTGAAAATGAACGAATAACTTTTTGTATGAAAGAGCATTTAAAACCAAAAATTGAAATTTCAAATAATGTCGATGTTGTTAATGTTCAATCACTAGATCCCCCTCTACATTTTGATCCTAGTACTAATAATAGTAGAGAGAATGTTGATAATTGCAAGCAGAAACAAGAAAAGATTTTTTGGGGCATTGAGGAAGCTCCCATTCCAAACAAACATTTCCGCAACCCAATATTAACCAAGGATAACGAATCGGTGACAACATGGCCCTCGTATAGTCCTTTTCAAGAATGTGAAAGAAAGTCAAATGAATGGATATACCCTCACAAGAGTGAGAGACATGATATTGAATTAGCATTTGAAGATTGGTACAAAATTAGATTTGGGGCTTACAAATCAAGAAGGGATTAGTTAAGCAGTACAAGTACAATCATCTTACTGACACAATAACTAACGGTGAAAGATCAAGCATAAGTATAACAAGTAGTCTTATTGTTGAGGATGATGACCGGGGAAAATCATGTGATGAATGGCTTTCACAAAAAATTTGGAACATGTGGCATCAGTAATACTGCAAGAAAAAAGGGATTTAACAAATGGATGAATGAGTGCCAACGAGTGGTGGAAATTGGCCAAGTCCAAAGGCCCCCATAGAGCCCCGCGGCTCTGAGTCTAACTTAAAGACTCGTAAATAAAGAAAAGTGCTCTTTCGGGAGACAACCCGAATTATCCCTTTCTTTTGTTTTATTTCCATTTCTGTAGGGTTTTGTATTTTCTAACCATTTTGCAGGAAATGAGGAAGTAATTGCTGCTACAGTTTGCTGATCTGACTATAGTTATGGCGTAACTCATCTATGTGATTACGCCGTAACCAACCTTTTGCAGCAGTATTCTAGACGCATTACCAATTACGGCGTAATACCATCTCAGTGGTTACGCCGTACCCACTCGCTTTGCAGCTTATGTCAGGTTTTGCCAGTTACGGCGTAACTCCCTCAAAGAGTTATGGCGTAACCTTCCTCTGCTTTACTTCTTTCATTTTAAAACGCAATAACCTTGTATTAGTATTTTAAATGAACTTTGTGGGTGTGTTCCCTGTAAACCCTCACGAGACTTCACTCGTCCACTTGGGACACCAAGTGGTTTAAAAGGCTTGTTGCATTTGCTAAATGCAACCGTGATTCCTACGAAAGTGAGTTATGTTTGATTTTCATTTTTCATTTTTTATTTTTAGAATTATGCTTGTCGGTAGTGTGATTTCAGGGATTGAAGTTTGTTCATGATGCTTATACGAAGGCACGTCTCTTTTTCGTGGGCCTTCTTTCTTTGTGGAGCAAATTTCAGGGAAGGTCTCGCTCTAATTCTACTTTTCTCTTCACCTTTATTTAATGCTTAGTACAAAAGGGACTTTGTAGAATTCAAGTGGGGGACGGGAGTAGAATTATCTCTTGAACATTATTTTGCCCTCGTTTTTCTAGTTTATTTTGAAAAATTATGCCATTTTTAATTTTGACATGTTTTTCTTAACCTAACTAGATTAGACCTTAGCTGAGCACATACAACCCTTGATATTATATGGTAAGATTAGCCTTATCCGTTTCCAATATTTTACCCCAAATCCACCAAATTATGAGTGTGCCGGTAGCTTGTAAACTTTAGAACTTGGCCTTTGCATCATTTTGAGACCATAGACGAGGTATGTCGAGTTAGCTTGATGTATTTGGACTTTTCAGTTTTAGAAGGCAATATTATAGGATTATCACCCAAATAGCCTACCATTGTGTGTCTATCGATTACTCACCTCGACTTCTCGACCCCCATGTGAAACCCTTTTGTTGCACTCACCTTTAGTGCAAGATACCCCTAGATACACCCATCTGAGCCATTCCTTTCATTTTGTTAACCCTATATATTGTTTCGATACACCTATACACCTTAGCCTACCCTGTAGTCTTTATTTGTGATTGGGAAGTCATCATTTTCCTAAGTTCAAGGTTCAAGTGGAAAGGTTCGGAAATCACGCTTTCATCGACGACATATTCCTGAAGATCATTGAAGACCCCCCGAATTCCCATTGTTCATCTCAAGTGGGGGGATATTATGTTTAGTTATTATTGTTATGTCGAAGAAAAAAAAAGTGATTCGAAAAAGAAAAAAAAATTGTTATGTTATTTAGTTATTGTAAAGTGCAATGTTATAAGCACTATGTTATGAGCTTTATAGATTTAGTATCGAGGAGGCCACCTCGGTCACATTCGAAGATTGAAGTTGGTAATTATGCCAACAGTTGGAGAAAAGGTAGTGTGCCTATCACGACGTCCTCTAATGACACATCTACCTATTATTTAATGATCCAGTTTCTTGACTTCAAAGCTTGAACTTTGGGAGGACGGTAAGTGGTGATGACTTGGTTATAGATTTAGACTACATGCGTGTTTTTTATTTTACACCATTTATATATCCCATGTCTTATCCTACCCTTTAGTCATGAAGCGTGTCTAGGTGATGCAGCGAGCAATCTTTGGTGTCTTGGCCATGGATTTGGTCATGCATCATTGTTTTTGTCCACTTCGCAGTGACATGTTAGTAATGACGAGTCACCCCTTAACCTTTGTCGTGTCTACCCATATTGCTTTTGAGAATTGTTTAGCCCTTAACTCTAGTGGTGGAGATTTGTGTAACCGCCAAGCTTATGATAGAATACATGCTATGACTGTGCGATTGAGTGATCACCCCGAAATTGACACTTAGAATAGTTGAGAGATTTAAGTGTTTTGTTCCCTTTTTTTGAAATGTTCGGCTTTGCTTTATTCTAGCATAAGGGATTTGTAACCTTATATTTTCCAGGTTTTGGGAGATATCTTTTTAGGAATCTTTCTAATAAGGTTTACTTGAGGGCAAGTAGAGTTCAAGTGTGGGGGATATTTGATATCATCAAATAGTCCTGAATATTAAGTGTCAATTTCCCACGATAATGCTTGTAATTTATATCATTTATATGGATTTACGCATGTTTTCCATTGTTTTCCACTTTCAGGTAAATTACGAGCATTGGAGCTAATGAGACGCGGAATTGGAGAAATATCAAAAGATTTATCATAGTATGCTGACTTTGAAGAAGTTACGGCGTAACTCATCTCTCACATTACGCCGTAACTAAAGCGTGACTCATAAAACCAACTCATCAGAAGGTTACGGCGTAACTCTCCCCAAGGACTACGACGTAACTATATTAGGTCAAATGAGGTTCAACGCCGCTGATAACTATGCCGTAACTATTCCACCAACTACGGCGTAACCAAGTATTATTGAAGAATACGGCGTAACAAATCATAAGGTTATGCCGTAACCAGCAGATCTAGTGCAAATAATGAAGGAATTGAAGATTACGGCGTAACTCTTATTTTAGTTACGCCGTAACCCATATCTGGCCTATAAATACCCTACGATTTCCAGCATTTCAAAGTATCCCATTCTACACATCACAACCAAAGAACGTAGGAAGAAGCCAAAGGCAGGTCTAGAGGAGCATACGGAGCTGTCTCCAAGGGAGAAATCACTCTCCTACGATAAGCATTAGCATTTTATCTTTTCTTTACTTTCGATTCATATATTTCGTAACTTTGAATATTGATTTGATTTGTATGGTTAATATGAGCAGCTAAGCACCTCTTGGTGCTGGTAGTTATGATTTCTTAATTGTTTTGTTTGCGTTTATATTACTTCCGTATAATTATTTCTAAGTGTATGCATCCATAGTTTATTGGTAGCTACCCTTGTTTTGGTAGTTTTGAAATGGACATTTTTGGGTCATGGGTTATGGACTTTGGGTTATGAGTGCCCAATGTGATGTCATGCATGATATAAGTATTATTTTTAATTTGATTTTCTTATAAATGAAAGTATACTTGTAAAATAAAATGTGTAAGCATACTTTGTGTAAAAAATAACGTCTAGTTTTATAAAATATATTTTAGCAAGTATGCAAGTAAACTTTATTGCTAAAAGAAAATGAAGTTTGTTTACTTTGTTTTAGTAAAATATATACTTGTAAATGCAAAATGTAAAATGAGGTTCGAAAGAGAATGATTATCCTGTTAAATACTTAATGACACTAACAAGTATTTTTACATTCTAAATGGTTTATGTTGGGTCCTTATTTGTCCAAAAGTAATACAAACGGTTAAGTATGTATCCCCGGATCGTTTCCCAAGGAATGATGAATGGAGTTTTTAACTCGAGTTGCGTTTACGTGAATTTGAATAGTGAAAAAGTGAGAAATATGGGTTTTTTATACTCCAATTGATAAACATAAGTTAAAAAAAAACTTAATAGGCATATAAAGCAATAATACGAAGTAAGTAGGGGCTAAAACGCAAAGAAAACCTAAAACGCGCAAAACCCGGGCTAATCCCGAGCTTTAAAAGTGAAATTTAGAAATAATGACCCTAGAAATGTAAAACTATTTTTCCTACGTGCTAAATGACAAAAGAAAATTTTAGAATAAAGCCGGATATTTTTTTGACTTTTTATTTGTTTATTATGAATTAAAAACATATTTAAAGAAATTAAATGATTAAAAATAGCAAAACAATTTGGAAAAATGTGAAACTTTTCTGGCAAATACTTTAAACTATTCTAAACTTAATAAAAATAAGAATCTTAAAAACACTTTTAGGAAAAAGCTAGTAAAAAACAAAACAGTGCTAATAAGCATTTTATCCTAAATGTCTATAGGTAATTTATAAAGCAATTACTAACACGCAACACTGATGAAGACATATGGTAAGGGGTTGGGTTTGGAGTTCTTGTGAGTGTATAGACAAAGGTTCAAACCCTGGTCTTAGCACTTTTGCCATTTATTTTATTTTTTGACTTTTGCTTATTGAAACTTGCAAATAAGATGATACTAAACAACTTTTATGTACTTTTGTGAAAACTGATAATCAGCTAAGGAAAAAGCTGGAAACAATAGCAGATTCAAAATAAGCAAACCCAAACACTCCTAATAGGTGTAAAAAGCTAAAGAGTTAAAGACAAATAATCACATAAGCTAATAAGTAAGGGAAATAAGCTACTAAGGATGCATTTAAAACTAGAGAATCTATGTAACAAAATAAGCTGAGCTACTTATAGGATAAGATATGACAGTACTAAATAAAGGGAACTAGCTAAATCCTAAAGCTATAATGGCAATAAGCTAAGGATAAGCTAAGGTAAAGCTATAATAATTGATATCATAAAGCTAATAGGGATAAGCTTATTAAAACAAAAATAACATTGAGTTAAACCAAATAAGAAGCAGATAAGCAAATAAGCTAAAACAGTCCTGCCGTAATGAACAACAACCTAAGAGGGTGTTTTGTAGACCAAATAAGCTTAGGAATGAGTTCTAATAATCTCATAAAGGTAAAACAGATGAACTTCATACTATGAACTAATGGAGTACCAAAAATGAGACCATGGAGAGCTTATTAGAAGCAAGAAAACTGAGCTTAAAGGCAATGGGTTGAGACAACACTAATTATCCATAATGAAAACAGTTAAGACTGAGCTTATTTAAAGACTAATTAAGGCAAGGTAAGGGGAGAATTAAGCTGTAAGAACAATAGACCGATAAACACTAACCTATAGGGAACTAGGAAAACCAATGAAGCATTAGTTCAATGGTTAGAGCACTTGTGCTTGAGTCAATTGACTCAGGTTCAAGTCTCATCCTTGGTATTTGCTTTATATAGGTACCCACCCCCGCAAAACCTATGGGCACACTAGAGAGACTTTGTGGAATAAGAGCTCAGGGGTCCGAGTCTTGGCTCGTGCTCACTCCAGTTGGTGCCCCATTAGGCCAGGAGAGTTGTCGGAGCTATTCCTTGTGGGGTGGACAATGGCTGGTGCCAAAAGGCACCCTGGGTCAGGGTGTTCCCGTCAATTGTCACACCCCCAAATTACATGTTTTGCAGCGGAATGGAATTCCTGGGGATTGACTGTCATAGCATCACAATCACAGTTATATTGAACGACCTAAAGTGTCGTTTGAAAAGAACATCGTATATATTAAAACCATTCAGAATTACAAAGATAAGTCCCAAATGAAAAGCAACATGTGCGGAAAATAAATTTGGTACAAGTCAAAAGATGTTTTTAAAAATGTATAAATCCATGTGTGACGCGTCGTCACCGCGACTCTATGATTAGTCCTCTTGCATGTCATGAAGTGAATGCCTTAGTTACCTGAGATAAAACATGCTTAAAACAGTCAACACAAAGGTTGAGTGAAATCCATAGGTTTAATTAATTCGTTTGAACACAATATTCGTAGTGTGAGTTACGTTGTTTCACACTCATCGTTGAAAACAAAACAGCATTTATTTCACTAAGTTCATGACAACCAAAGCGTAAACCTCGTACCAATAGAAATTGGTAAAATCGTTTCATCGCAGCCCTAATATGGTAAACTTGCCAATTTACCTTAATGATTCAAATATAGTGCGTTCGATTTCCCCTAACTGGGGCAATAAGAACGGGAGTGTTAATTCCAATAGGCCTATTCACCATATTCGCGCTCACTCGCAAGTGACTAATGGTGCATGATGTAGGGACTTCAAACATGGCAATTGATTACTTAGTGACAATAAAACATTTGGATATAGCATACAGTTCAAAGCATTTGTGTTCGATTAAAAAAAATATAGCATGTATCTCCCCCAAGAGTTTGTAAAATAATTAAGTAATAAAAAGTGGGGCTATGAACTCACCTGTTGCAATGATAATGATGATATAATGGCAATACTGAAATGAGGCGCAACCTCTGACCGTGACCTATTATGAATGATATGTTCTAATGTAAATCATGAAACAATGTCGTGCATGCAAACTCATATGATATCCATACCACTTGTACATTTGAAAATAATGTTTAACGTCGAAATGTATGTTTATGACATCTCGTCATATTATAAAATACTTTACAAGTATTTACGTTGAAACAACCTCCTACGATAGTCGTTTAGTCATTTATTATGAAATTATAACTTTTCGTCGTAAAATAATGTCATTTGACAATTTCATGAAAGTGACTAAACGGCCTTGAAAAGCTAGTCGTAAAATGATGCACATTGAGTGTTAGGAAACAAACTCAACGGTTTTGGAAAGCTTGTATCATTATCTTAAAGTTTTAGCATTTAAGTTTTCATCGTAGAGGTCTCGATCATGGAGAAAAATATAGGTAAAGTATGGTACTTGTGTCCAAAATATTGTTTAAGGGTGGTTTTCGGCAAAGTTTAAGTGACCATATTTGATTCGTTACAACTCCGTTTGACGAACGGTTGGACATTTTGGAAAATATGCTAGGCGAACTTACTTCTACTAGATGACATCATTTTATAAGAAAAAGTACTCCAAATTAGTTCTCCAAATTTTTGTTCTCCAAATGTTTGTTCTCCAAAAGATTTGTTCTCCAAATGTTTGTTCTCCAAAAGATTTGTTCTCCAAATGGTTGTTCTCCAAATGTTTGTTCTCCAAATTTTTGTATCAAAGTAACTTATATATTTTTGATAAATCGACACATTTTATAACGCTTAAGCCTCATTTTTGACTCGTAAAAGGTGGAAGTAACATGCTGAAATTTCTGAATTTTATAGTTTTCGTCGTCAAACTTGAAAAATTCATATCTTCTTCGTTATAACTCCGTTTTAACCCGTTCAAGCGACCACGTTTTCATTTTAAAGTATATTTTCCAAATATCTAGCCCAAAAATTTTTATCTACTGTCGAGAATTCCATAATTTCAAAATATGATCAGACCTCTAAATAAAGTTGTCGAAATGAGTTTTTCTCGCGCAAAACCTATTCTAACCAATTCAAAACAACTCCGAAGCTATTCTAATCCTACCATACACCTTCTTAGGGTGTCATGGGTTCCTAGACATCACCAAAAGTGATATGTTTTAAGGAGTAATTATAGGATGATGAATATATACTTATAACTCTTAAAAACAATAAAAAGTGGTATAAACATCAATATGACTTGCATGTTTTTCTTAAATATGATGAAATGAACATATTATAAATATGAAAGATGAACATGAACATGAGATGCTTACTAGTTACTTGATGAGGTTAAATGAACAAAGGTTAATCCTAAACACCCTAGGTTTTTATTTCAAAACCTTATCTAAGAGTGTAACTAGATTGATAAAAACTTGACTTGAAAAATTTTGGTGATCACCTTCTTGGTCTCTATGGGTGGCCGGTTCTTAGGGATGAAGAGGAAGAGAGAACTTTGATTTTTCACCTTTGGATATTTAGTTTGTATGTGTAAATGTTTGAGTATAATACAATATAAGTGTATGTAAGTAGATATTTTGCAAATTTTGGGTATGAGTCATCTTGGTATGTCGACCATGATATGAAAATAAAAGACTAGATGCATTAAGTATTAATCAATTGTATTAATGTAGAGTAAATGTGTAGTTAGTTAAGAATTACTAGTAACTTGTGTATTTATTTAAGCATTTAGGGTAGCGTTAGCTAAAAATAAATTTTAACGGATCAAAATAAAATACATTGAAGTCATAAAAATTATAAAAATACATTTCTTGCAAAATTTGAGTGAAATAATAATTGTCGTGTAGTTTTTACGAAAACCGTCGTAATTATATAAATATAACAATTTATATACAAAATAAATTTAAAACATCGGGTAAACTAATAATATTATTTTTATAATCTTAATATGAGTATAAAAATATATCGGGATAATTTTTGGAAGTGTCGGATCAATATTCAAAATAAATGTTTACGCGATAGCGTTTATTTAATAGGAAAATAAACGTTTAATGAAAAATGCAAATCCATGCATGAACCGATATGAAATGATGTTATTGATGATATGTAGACCAAATCTAGTCTATATGAAATGTCCTTGATGATATTCCATGAATACGCAGCTTAACCCTCTAGGTTACGCGTATTTGATACTCGTAAACCTAGTTTACGAAAAATGATGAATAGTGAAGCATGAATAGTGTTTTGAAAAATGACCTGAAATTACGAGTTGTCACATCAATCCACACCTTTTGTGGAATAGGGAACTAGGAAAAACAAATTTTAAGATTAAAGAGTCATGCAATAAACTGGAAAATGGCTGCAAAAATGCTGACAACAACCCTTTTGGTTATTTTGACTTTTGTGAAACAGACCAACAGATTGTAAAATTGACCTAAGATTATTAAGCTACTGACTCAAATGGACTTATAAATTTTGTTTTAACACAAGTTTGAAACTGCAAATGACTTATTAATTTCTAAATACACAAGCACATATTTAATAGCTGAAAACCAAACAGACTTGACTCAAACATACTCAAAACATAAAAATTCCATTAGCAATTGACTTAACTTTATTGAACTAACCTAAAAGAAACTAGATCAAATAAAACTGAGCTACCAACAGCTCTAAAATAGATTTAATCTACTTGTAATTTATTGAACCAAACACCCCTTTACTCATCGAAATAGACTTTTAAAACAACTTTTTCATTAAACTTGAATTACTTCTAACTGAAAATGACTTTTAATAACTTAATTAATTTTATTAGAAAAACTTATAACACAAATTAAACTGAAATTTAGATGAGCTCAATATTTGACTTTCTTTGAATTTTTAAGAAAATGAGTGAAAATAGAGAACAAGCTCAGAATAAGCTTATCTGAGCTTATAGAACATTAACCAAACACTTATGAATCAACTCTAACTGCATTGAGAAGCATTAAAGGAAGATCTAGACAATGTATAAAGGTAAACTGATTTTCATTAAAAATGTAAGGAATACAATACTTGAGAATGTAAATACAACTGAAATTTAAAAACTTTATAACTAAATAAAACAGTAAATGACAATGAATTAAAATGGTTACAACTTTCTAAATACATGAAATTTGGACACCTAATCTGTGAGATTGATGGGGTTTTTATAGCTGGAGCTGAGGCTTCTAAGGTTTCATTGGAAGGCTCTAGATCCTCTTTTATCAGCCCTTGATCTTAACTTGGTCACCAATCCATCAATTACAGCCTTAGGATCATGTGGTGATGTGGCTTAACCAATCAGAAGCGCCCATTTGTCCACGCTGTCATTCTCTGATGTGTCAGCAGCCTTTGACATGGCAGGTTCTTCTAGAATCATTTAAGGTTGGGTGAAAAAGGGGAGCAGGGTAAATTGGAGATTGGGGGTGAATGAATAGTAACGTCTGGTTTAAAAAGGGCGCGTATGGTTTGTTTGACGTGGGTCTTTATGGTTTGACTTGGTAAAGTTGGTTAATAGGGAAAATGGGTAGTAAGGGTGGGAACAGGGTAATGTTATTATTAGGGGATTGGGCTTAGGATATTTGTTGGGCTAGGTGTAAGATTAGATTGGGTTAGATTTGTTATTTTTGGCTGGTGCTTCATTTGTGTATCCGGATTTGTAAGTGATATTACAATAAGGACTTGTTATGCCATTTTGTGAATTTCAAAGGACCCATTGTGTAATTAAGGTAAAGTTGGAGTGTGATTTGGCAATTTAGGTAAAGTGAGGGTTTGATTGGTAAAATGGGTAAACATGAAGGTATAAAGTGAAAACATCCCTAACATGATCCAAAAATCCGTAAAACTGATTCCCGGCTCCGGCTTTTGCTCTCTTTTCATTCTCGTGCTCGGTTTTCTTCTGTTTTGTCTTTTCTTTGTCCGTTTTGCGATATATGTTCCTACACATGCATAAACTCAAGAAACACACAAATATTAAGCATTAACGGCTCGTTTCCGTTTTATTTGGGTCAGTTTTGATAAAGAAAAGGTATATGTTTTCCCATGTACCAGGTCTATTCAGTACCCAAGTGTCCTAAAACTAGGATTTGAATAGAAAATACCCTAAGTGCCATATAACTGCAAACATCATTCAAGTCATTGAGTGAACAGTCACTCAGTGATTCATCTTCATGAAGCTCAGGACGAGTCTAGAAGAAAGACTTTCCATTCAGTGAGGCGGGACTCATGGAATGATACATGAGCCAAAGAGAAGGTGATGGGTTCAGGGAGTGATGACAATAGCTCACTGAACCCCAAGTCTCCTCAACAATAAAAAAGACTGAATACTTAGAGATTAAAGACTAAAGACTGAAGGAATGGCAGGATAAGTTTGAAACATATAATGGAGAGTCCTTATCAAGAAAAGGTCAAACTTACCCTAAATGGCTAAAGATCAGAGCAGTGTCATCACTACTATTCAGAAAGCAATGTTTTCCCATACTCAAAGTAGAATATTTTAATAGAGATAAAATACGCATGTATTTCGTCTAAACTAGCAGATGTCGTCTTTGTCTTCATTGTCACATTTGTCCAAATACTTGTACATCAATAGGGTCATAAGGTGGAGTAAAAGGTTGACAAGTTTGTGCAGTAAATGCTTAGACATTCACAAACACTTTTACTCCTCCAAGGACAACTAAGTCCCTGAAGTTAGCTCAGTTGGTTAGCATAGTTGTACTTAAGCTTAACTAAAGTTTGGAGAGGAGACTACACCATACTTTTATCCAATCCAAAGTGTTATTTCGCAAACACTTGGGTATAAATTCTTGGAATTAATTCAAATAAGGATTTAAACGTTGAAAAACTTGTGTTATTTACTTTAAGCTTTCTTTACATTTTAAACAAGTTTTTCATTACATCACTGAAACATGGAACACAGATAGATTAAGTCTATAGTTAAGCTAGTTGTGTAAAGGGAATAACAAGTGGTATCAGAGCGGTGGTTTTATAAACCGTTTAAAACATTTTTAAAAATCAGATCCTACCATGGCTGATGTACCCCAACTAGTAGACAAAAAGGGAGGAAGTTATTTAACTGTTGCTCCCCGACTTGGAGTGGGAAAATTCAATAAGTGGAAAAAGTGCATGCTTTGCTACTTAACAGGAATGAAACTAATTACATTAAATGCATTAATGAAGGATCATTTGTCTCTAAGACAGATGAAGGTTTACCCAAGCCTGAAGCTTAATGGACTCCTGATGAGAGAAGGATTGTCAATCAGGACCAACACCTCAAAATCATCATTATATCTTGTCTCCTTGACGATATAATGGAATCATTCATTAACTGTGATACAACTAAACAAACTTCGACTGAATTGATTCACAGCTTTGAGGGTCCCTCAGATACCAAGGAAAACATGATCATGGACCTGAAACTTGAGTATAACACTTTCAGAGCCAAATACTTTGAAAGTCTCTCTGAGACCTATACCAGTTACAAAACCTTACTAAATGAACTGTCCAACAATGGTGTTACCTTGTCCAAACATGAAATTAATGTTGGGTTTGTCAACAGTCTTCCTGAGAAGTGGTTAAGCTTCTCTCAGGACGTAGAAATGCAAACCACATACAAAATCTTGAGCTTTCTGAAATCTATAGGAAGTTTGTCTATGAAGACAACTTGATCTCTAGGAGATACCCTGATTTAAAAAAAGGCTTAAGAGACCAAAAAGTCCCTGACTACTACACCCATATCAACTGCTTTTTTCTCTAATAGTGTTGTTCAGGATTTTCAAGAAAACTCTGATGACGGCGTCAGAGACTCAAGGCGATGGCGTCACGAACATAAGGTGACACCGTCATAATGATAACGTGGCCAAGACGAAACCCTAATGACGGCGACCCGACGGCGTCACAAATTAAAGGGTGACGCCGTCGCATGTGTAATCTTATATATAGAAACCGAATTTTTTAGTTTTCAGTGTGTAGTCTTTTGGAGTAAAAACCTAAACCGAACCAAGGCTGTCTTGTACAGTATTTTAGGGTTCCATACCATATCTTACATCAAGATAAGTGTTTTACTTCATTAATTCAATTATGTCTTCCTTTGATTGTGTGTATGCTTGCATGTTCCCCATGTTCGGCTAATTTATTTGTGTGTTTGCTTAGGTAATATGAAACTTAGTTATTGAATATTGATTGGTTGTCTCTTATCTTAATTGTGATTGACCTAGTATTGCGATAGGTCATTCGGTGTGTTTGTAATGCTTGATTGATCTTTGAAGAACCTTAGCTTATAATTGCCTAGAGTAATTGTAGACAAGTCATTCAAAGAATACCTTAGAGTTAAAGTTTATAAATCCTAGAGATTTTGTAGCCATTAACCTTTGGTAGCTTCAAAGAGTTAGGGATAAACGCATACCCTACGACCTTAGAGACACAACGCGATTAAGAATAAGGACGTGACAATTGAACCACCAATATGAGATAACTAGGGAGTAATAAAGCCCAAGCAAATACATTTTTAACTATCATACGAGCACACAACAATAGACATAGACTACCCTCACCTTAGTTTAGATAATTAGATAAGTAGAAGTAATCGGTAGAAATAACAACCCCCCAAATCCAAACCCCAAGATTCGTACCTTTCCATTTCCTAAAAAACATAAAAAGATAAAAAATAATCTTCCTCAACCCCAACCTTAGCGTAGAAACTTCTCACTAGCATTCCTATTCCCTTAGAGAACGATATCAGTTCCCCGTGGCTTACCCTAATACTACACTACAACGATTAGGCTCACTGCCTAGGGTGTTGAAAAACTTGCTCGACGAAAAGGAAGTTCCTTTGACCCCGAACGACGCGTGTAGTGTTATCAAAAGGGTTCCACTGGAGATGTCAGGTGACCCGTCGAAAGTCCAATTGTTCTTAGTCCCCTAAGCCAAGTCATTAAGTACCGCTACATGCAAGATTTGTAACAATGAGTGTCCGGGCGCTAGCATCTTAAACACTCATCCCTGACTTTTTAAGTTCATCCAAACGGTAGGTGATTAGTTGGTCAAATCGCACAAGCGAAGAAGGGTCGTTAGTTGATCATATCTTACCCTTCCCACTCAGTCTACCTACTTAGGGTCATTTGGTCATATCTCCTAAGTAACTAGCCACTACCGCCATTCAAAACTACCGAAACAAGGGTAGCTACTAACAAACTATGCATGCATACACTAGAAATAATTATACGGAAGCAATGTAAACATAAACAAAGCAATTAAGGAATCATAACTAGGCTAGCACCAGAGGTGCTTAGCCGCTCATATTAACTAAAAGATCGATTCAATGTTTAACATTACGAAATACATGAATTGAAAGTAAAGAAAAGATAAAATGCTAATGCTTATCGTAGGGGAGTGATTTCTCCCTTGGAGATGGCTCCGTATGCTCCCTAATATTTGCTTTCAACCTTCTACTCACATTCACTGATGTTGTGTGTGTAATGGGATGATTTGAAATGCTGAAAATCGAGTGGTATTTATATGCCAGATCTGGTAACGGCGTAACTTAAGTTGAGAGTTACGCCGTAACACCATTATCTTCGTAATTTGCACTAAAAATGCTGGTTACGGCGTAACATCTAGAAGGAGTTACGCCGTAGTTGAGACAATAGTTACGGCGTAGCTTGCAGTGGCGCGGAGGCTCATTTGACCTAGTTAGTTATGTCGTAATCTTTGGAAGGAGTTACGCCGTAATCTTCAGTTGAGTTGGTTTTCTGAGCCTCGCTTCTGTTACGGCGTAATGTGAGAGGGGAGTTACGCCGTAACATCTTCAAAATGAGCATACTATCATATATCTTCAATAAACTCTCCAAATCCGTGTCTCTTTAGCTCCAATGCTCGTAATTTACCTGAAAGTGAAATATAGAGGAAAACAAGCGTAAATCCATATAAATGATATAAAATACGAGCATTATCGGGGGAAATTGACACTTAATATTCAAGACTATTTGATGTTATCAGGTTAAAAGGTCATTTTGCTAAGACTGTTTCTCAAAAACAACTTCAGAACCCTCATAAAAAATTTCAGGGTCTAACCTTTCATCTGGAACAAGCAAGTTTCAACCTAAACTACTTCACTCCTCTCATCACTTTCAAAACAAAACTGAACAAAAGAGTCCAAAGGATTTTGAAGCTAAGTATAGAAAAGCCAAAGCTAAACTTGCACTTTTTGAATCAACCCCATAATCTTCTCATACAACGCAAACCACTAAACCTTTTTCAGACAAAAAATAAAGGTCTAGTAGCTGTAACTTTTGATTGGGATGAGGAACCTGTCTCCTCTGATGATGAAATGGTTCAAGTCACTGCTCTAATGGCACTCTCAAAAGGTGAAAAACTTATTGTTGGAAAGAGTCATGCAAGGATTGGAGAGTGGGTCAAAATCACCATGAGAAAGGTAAACATTTTACTATCTATGGATGAAGATTCTGATTGGAAATCTTATTTGAGTCATATTAATATTGATCTTAAGTATGTAGAAGAGCAAAGATTAAATTTATTTTCAAAGTATAACAAACTCGCTTTGGAATTTAATAAGTGTAGACATGATTTACTTGCACTAAAACAAGCCAAATTAGAGTCTCTCACATTTCAAATTCAGAATACTGAGTTTGTGAAACAAAATCATACTCTTCAAGGACAACTTAAGCAAGAAAACTCATAAATAAGAAATGGACTAATAGCAATCATAAAGTTTATGAATGCATCAATGATCTAGTTCCTAGTACTAAAAAGAGAATACTATGAAGTGATCATCTCTCTGATTCCTCCAACAAGGATCAAAGTGAAAAGGCATTCACTCTTGCTGGCATATCTTATGAACAAGAAATGAAACCAAAACCCAGTGACTGGGTTGAAAGAGTGAACCAAGACAGTAAGTTACCTAACTTCAACCCTGATAAAATACTAGAGCCTGAAAGTCAGGCAATCAAAGATATGCTTGGACTCACTGATGAACCTAGTCATACTGAGCCTGTCAATGAGTCTAGATCATAATCTCAAACACCACTACCTCCCTTGAAAGTACTTCAGGGAGTTGCACCAAGTTCAGACCTCACACCCTTTGCCTACTCTTAGCACTCTCCAAGAGAGAATTCAGGATTAGGTAAAATGATTCTGAAAAGACCTAACCCAATTCCATGCTGGTGATTTTAGTGTCATCATCTATATATTTATGTAATTGTGATTTATTTGAGATCAAGGGCTTAATCAGGTTCAACTTACAGTCGAGTTAGGAGGTGCGAAGTGCCGCCATGAACAAAGAACGGGGTTCAAGGGGCAGAGCCCCTTGCTGGGGTCCAGTTTTACTTCCAGAATGGTTTTCCCACCAAAAGTCGTGTCTTTTCCCCAAACGTTGCAACCCTTCCTGCCAACTGATTTTAACCGTTTTTAGCTAACTTTCGGTTATGGTTTTCATTATATCATTGGTCTCTTCGTGCCTTAGAAACAAAGTGTTGTTCTCTGTCTTATCCAATTGAGGATTTCGTGATACCTGAGGCATATAGGGTCGAAATACTTCAATCTAAAAGTGATATCTACATGATTCATAGAACATATCAGGATTATTAACACCCACACACACCCAAGTTCTAACAAATATTGAAGTATTTATTGGTTTTAATCGTGATGGATTCTGTGAAAGATATGATGACAAAGTTTAGAAAGTTGGACAAGTTTGAGGGCAGTGATTTCAGGCACTGGCAGAAGAAGATGCACTTTCGTCTCAAAACTTTGAAGGTTGTGTATGTTCTGAGTGCCCCAATGCCAGAGTATGTTGAAGATCAGGAGACGTTGGAACAGACGAGGAAACGGATGAAGTGGGAGAACGATGATTACATATGTCGAGGGCACATCTTGAATGGTATGTCTGATGCTTTATTTGATGTATACCAAAACGTGGAATTGGCCAAGGAGTTATGGGATCAACTTGAATCAAAATGCATGGCAGAAGATTCTTCTAGTAAGAAGTTTCTGGTTAGTAATTTTAACAATTACAGAATGGTTGATACAAGGCCTGTGATGGAACAATATCACGAACTCCTTCAAATTCTGGGACAATACACACAACACGGTTTGTTTATGGACGAGTCTATCTCGGTGTCTAGTATCATAGACAAACTTCCACTATCATGGAAAGATTTCAAACACATGTTAAAACACAACAAGGATGAGTTGTCTCTCGTGCAACTTGGAAGCCACTTCCGTATAGAGGAAACTCTTAGGATGGAAGAAAGTGGCAAAGGCAAGGGTAAAGATATTGCTGGATCATCTTATGTGGATATGGTTGAAGATGGTAAAGACGGTAAGAATAAGAAAAACAACAAAAACTCCAAGGGAAACAAAAGAAAGTTTCATAATGACAATGCTTCCAACAAAAAGCCAAAGATGGCATGTTGGAAGTGTGGCAAACCTGGTCATTTCAAGAAGGATTGTCGTGTTAAGAAGTTGAATGGTGCAAACACTTCTGGTTCAGGACAAGGGTCTAAGGACCCTCAACAACTAGGTCTGAATTTTGATCATGTTATAATTCCTGTTAATAATTATGTATCACATATTTCTGAAATATGTTATGTACAGGATGATGAAATTGCTTGGTGGATTGACGCGGGTGCAACTTGTTATGCATGTAAGGATCGTTGCTGGTTTGATACTTTTCATCCGGTAGAAGATGGATCCGTTCTTCATATGGGCGACGAGTCAACAAAACCAATACTTAGACGTAGAAATGTTGTAATAGAATTTAGTTCTGGAAAAACAATTACTTTATTTAATGTTGTGTATGTACCGGGGCTTAGGAAGAACCTTATGTCCGGCCCCGTGTTGAATAAGTGTGGCTACAAACAAGTCGATGAATCTGATAAGTATATCTTATCAAGACATGGTGTATTTATTGGTTTCGGATACTATAATAATGGCATGTTTATGTTAAATCTTAATAAAGTTCCAAATAGTATTAATTCTGTTTATATGGCTTATTCTCATGTTAATTTTAAATTATGGCATGTTCGTCTAGGCATGTTCATTATAAACGTTTGCATGATATGTCTAAAGATAGTTTAATACCTTCATTTGACATGAACTTGGAAAAATGTAATACTTGCATGTTAACTAAGATCACTAGACAACCTTTTAAGGATGTAAAAAGGAATTTTGTTTTACTTGAATTGATACATAGTGACTTATGTGATTTCCATGCAACCATATCTATAGGAAACAAGAAATATGTTGTTACATATATAGATGATGCCTCTAGATTTTATTATGTTTACCTATTGCATGCTAAAGATGAAGCCTTAGATAAATTTAAGATCTATAAAACTGAAGTAGAGTTACAAAAAAATAGTTTAATTAAAACTTTACGCACGGATAGAGGTGGTGAATATTATGATCCTAGTTATTTCCAATATGTAGGAATCATTCATCAAACAACGGCTCCATATACACCACAACAAAATGGTGTGTCCGAAAGGAAAAATATAGCTTTAAAGGAAATGGTTAATTCCATGTTATCCTACTCGGGATTGAGTGAAGGGTTTTGGGGAGAGGCCATGTTAACGGCTTGTTATTTGCTAAATAGGGTTCCTAATAAAAATAACAAGATTAGCCCATATGAACTTTGGTATAAGAAACAACCCAACTTGTCTTATTTACGAGTTTGGGGTTGTAGGGCGGTCGTTAGACTTCCGGAACCCAAAAGAAAAACGTGGGTGAAAAGGGTATTGATTGCATTTTTATTAGATATGTTGAGCCCTCCAAAGCATATAGGTTCTATGTTATTGAACCTAATGATTATGCTTCTGTTAATTCAGTTATAGAATCAAGAGATGCAATATTTGATGAGAATCATTTCTCTTCAATACCTAGACCAAAGGACATAGCATCTAGATCAAATAAGACTCAAGCTAGAGACCTATTAAGTGAAACTCCAAATGAGATTCCTGAACCTCGGAGAAGTAAAAGAGCTCGGGTAGCTAAATCATATGGCTATGATTTTCAACTATATTTAGTTGAGGGATCAAGAGATGAAGTTGGAACTCAATATTCTTACTGTTATAGTATAGAAGAGGATCCAAAGACCTTTGATGAAGCAATGAAATCCCGAGATGTTGCTTTCTGGAAAGAATCAATTGATGATGAAATAAGATCAATAATGGAAAGTAATACTTGGGTATTATCTAACTTACCACATGGTTGTAAAGCTTTAGGGTGCAAATGGATCTTCAAAAGGAAGATGAAAGTTGATGGAACTATTGACAAGTTTAAGGTTCGATTGGTAATCCAAGGCTTTAGAAAAACGGAAGGGAGCGATTATTTCGATACATATGCAACAGTTGCTCGTATCTCCACTATTAGATTGTTGATAACTTTAGTAGCTACTCACAATCTAGTGATCCATCAAATAGATGTCAAAACAGCATTTTTGAATGGTGATTTAGAAGAGGAGGTATACATGAAGCAACCAGAAGGATTTGTTATGCCAGTTAATGAGCATAAAGTGTGTAAGTTAATTAAATCATTGTATGGACTCAAACAAGCTCCTAAACAGTGGCATCAAAAGTTTGATGAGGTTGTTTTGTCTAATGGGTTTGTGTTAAATCAATCGGACAAGTGTGTATTCTACAAATTTGATGAATCTGGTAAAGGGGTCATCATTTGCTTATATGTTGATGACATGTTGATTTTTAGTACTGATCAAAACCAAGTTGATAAAGCTAAAGAGTTTTTGCCATCAAATTTCTCTATGAAAGATATGGGGGAGGTGGATGTAATTCTTGGAATAAGAATTAAGCGTGAGAAAAAGGGTCTTACGATTACACAATCTCACTACATTGAGAAAATTCTCAAGAAGTTTAATTGTGAGGGTTGTGGTCTAGTTTGCACTCCCGTGGAAGCAGGTACTAAAATGAAGACCCAATTGGGTAAACCTATGAATTAACTTGAATATTATAGGGCCATTGGATGTTTGATGTATGTTATGACAAGCACAAGGCCGGATATTGCTTATGTTGTCGGTAAACTGAGTAGATTTACTAGTAACCTAGTAGCTATCATTGGGAAGCAATAATATGAGTATTCAGGTACTTAAAGAAGACAATGAATTATGGTTTGTCTTAGATCGGTTTTCCTTCGATTATTGAAGGTTATTCTGATGCAAGTTTGATAACCAATAGTGAAGATCATACTTCTACTACTGGCCGAGTATTCTTGCTAGGTGGAGGTGCCATTTCATGAGCTTTTAAGAAGCAAACTTGCATTACTGATTCGACAATGGAAAGTGAATTTGTAGCGTTAGCTGCTGCTGGAAAGGAGGCAGAATGGTTAAGGAACCTCATCTGTGAGATACATTTGTGGCCAAAACCAATATCTTCTATTTCTATACATTGTGCTAGTGCTGCCACTTTGGCTAAAGCATATATCCAAATTTACAATGGAAAGTCTAGACACTTAGGTGTTAGACACAACAAGGTTCGTGAGTTAATTACGAAGGGAGTGCTTTCCGTGGATTTTGTTCGTTCTCAACAGAACTTGGCGGATCACTTGACTAAGGGATTAGCCAGAGACTTAGTGCACAAGTCGGCTATCGGGATGGGTAGGTCCATTTAAATCTCTAACTGTGAGATACCCAATTCCCTTCTAATACAACGTTAGAAGCTGAATTTAATGTGGAAGGCTAACAATTAAAGATTGGAACACATCGTTTCATCCCAAGGTATGTGTTCAGACTGCAAGTGGGTTAGGTTGAAGTTTATCTTCTTAATAGTTCTTTTGAAAAATTGCATTGCAGGTGAAAGACTAAAGGAACTACCTATGAGAGCATGGAGTGTCACCGCTTCAAGAAGCTAGGACTTGGCTTTCTATACGCTCATGAAGGATATGGACACAAGGCTTTGTAATAGTGTCAAGTATATATCATTAGAAACTTGTAGAAACTTATGTGTATATTATATTCGATTATTCAAACGAGTTGATGGGTTCAATCCATGGGACACCCTGATTCTCGAATATTTGGAATGCGTAATATACTATGTGAAAATTCAATCTCTAAGACATTTTCATTTATGCATGAGTTGGGTTTGTTATGTTTATTTTAGTAAGTCAAGGATTACACTAAAATGGGGGAGGAATGTTGGTGATTTTAGTGTCATCATCTACATTTTATGTAATTATGATTTACTTGAGATCAAGGGCTTAATCAGGTTCAGCTTACAGTCGAGTTAAGAGGTGCGAAGTGCACACTCGTTCTAGCTAGCTTGGTGCCGCCACAAACAAAGAGCGGGGGTCAAGGGGCAGAGCCCCTTGCTGGGGTCCGGTTTTACTTCCAGAATGGTTTTCCCACCAAAAGTCGTGTCTTTTCCCCAAACGTTGCAACCCTTCCTGCCAACTGATTTTAACCGTTTTAACTAACTTTCGATTATGGTTTTCATTATATCATTGGTCTCTTACATAACATAACAAAAACAACAACTTTCTGTGTATTGCTTTGATTTCTCGTGCCTTAGAAACAAAGTGTTGTTCTCTGTCTTATCCAATTGAGGATTTCGTGATACCCGAGCCATATAGGGTCGAAATACTTCAATCTGAAAGTGATCTCTACACGATTCAGAGTACATATCAGGATTATTACCACCCACACACACCCAAATTCTAACATTCCAAACAAAGAAGATTAAGTTCCTACTTAAACTTCCACACATTCAGTTCCTACTGAAGAAACGACCAGTGACACTGATTCAAAATATGATTAGTTGGCTAAACTTGTTAAGAAACTGAGTGGAAAAGTGAATTCATCTGAAAGAACACTTGAATCTAAAATCAAGGAACCCCAACCAGCTTCCTCAAGCACCTCCAAACCAAAAATAACTCCAAAACCATAATAGAACTGTGAACTATGCAATTACATAAATCACTCAACTAATGATTGCTATAGGATTCTCTTTTGCATGATATGGAAAAAAGAAGATCACAAAACCTCTTATCACAAACCTCACTCAATCTCCTTGAATACATCATCAGACTACAAAACTCAGGCTTTTAAGTATGCCTCACATTCCAAGCAGACTCAAAGACTAAAGGCAAAGCCTTTTCCACCATGTCCACATTGTGGATTCAATGACCATCACCCTGATGATTGTCTCATGTATCCTTGCTGTGAGATTTATGGAGATCCATCTCATAACACATCAGGACATGATATGATCATTCATGCTAGAACAGGATAACCACTGAACCATCTCAATCAAATGAATCCTCATCTGATTCCAAATGCAAAGTATATGGAAGCAGTATCCACTCAACCATTTACCATGAATCAGAATGGTTTAAAAAGAACAACATACCTCAGACCAACAAAGCCAAACCCACTTCTAGAAAGTGGGTTAACAAGAGAAACTAACCCAGTTTGTTATTTGTGCAGAGACACACCAAGGAACCAATTTGGCATATGGATGGTGGATGCTCAAAGAGTATGACAGGTGTTAAGGAATATCTACACAAATATGTGGAAGAACTAGGACCCAAGGTAGTATTTGTTGATAATTCATCATGTATCACTAAAGGGTATGGTTCAATAAACTGTGGTGGTATAGTTTTCTCTATAATAGCTTATGTAAATGGTCTTAAATACAATATTATTAGTGTCAGTCAACTATGTGATGCTAAATACATAGTTCAGTTTGATGATAAACAAGGGACAATCTTCAATGCTAACAAGGAAGTTGTCATGATAGCTCCTATAAGAGAGGATGTTTATGTTCTTGATATGTCAACAATCAATCAAAATGGGACTTGTCTATTTGCTAAAGTGACTTTTATCAAAATACGGTTGTATGCTTTGGCATAAAAGATTGTCTCACTTGAAATTCAAAAACAAAAACAACCTTGCAAAACAAAACAAATTCCTTGACTTACCATATTTTGTGTTTGCAAAAGACAAACCTTGCTCAGCCTGTTAAAAAGGAAAACATCACATAGCTTTCTTTAAAACAAAACAAAACTTCTCAATCAAAAATTTCCTTCATCTTTTCACATGGATCTTTTTGGACCCATCAGTCCAATGACAATTAATCATGAGAAGTATACCCTGATTATAGTAGATGAATACTCAAGATATACTTGGGTATACTTTCTCACCAAGAAAAGCTAGGCAGCTGAAACAATCATGTCATTTGTCAGAAAGATTGAGAACCAAAATGACATAAAAGTCAAATAAATCAAAACTGACAATGGGACTGAAATCGAGAATCAAGACCTTGAGTACTTCTGTGATGAGAAAGAAATCTCTCGGAATCAGGACCCTGAACAAAATGGAGTAGCTGAAAGAAAGAATAGAACACTCATTAGTAGTTATGAAGTGCCTTATAACAGACTTAGTAGTTATAAAGTGCCTTATAAGCCGAATGCTAAAGTTCATATTCTTATCATGTTGTTTAGCGAATTAGTTGCATAAAAATACATCAAATTAAATTCAGATATAGTTCTAGCTCTTGCTTGATAGTCTATTATATTTTGAAGGATATTTAAATAATTTGACTAACTATAAACTTACATAAGCCCCTTTCAATGAGCTTGAGCTTATGAAGACTTATGGCTTATAAAAACTTCCATAAACCTATATGACAAATAAAACTTATTTTATAAACTAGCTTATTTAAAAAGTTTAAGCCTCTATCTTAACTACATTATAATGCATTTAGGCCATTTCTAAAAAGAAAGTCTTAAAAAAATAAACCTGTCTTACTATAAAAGAAATGCTTAAAATTCAATACATCTCATTATTTAAAATTAAATGCATACGTTTCCACTAAATTAAATACAGTTTCAAATCATTAACAGCCCATAAAAACATGCAACCGTTAAAAATCATTATTATCAGTAATGATTATTAAAACATACAACTGCATCCACTATA
The DNA here is from genome assembly GCA_910596185.1 of Chrysanthemum makinoi. Classification (NCBI taxonomy): domain Eukaryota; kingdom Viridiplantae; phylum Streptophyta; class Magnoliopsida; order Asterales; family Asteraceae; genus Chrysanthemum; species Chrysanthemum makinoi. The sequence goes on along the minus strand of OU343224.1, from coordinate 112,245,257 downwards.
TAAATACACACAAATCATTTTATATTTCTTTCATACATCTAAAACATCAATAATAAGGCTAAACGTACTCGTTACCATAAAATTTAATCACAAAATACCCGCCGTCAGATTACGCGAAAACTTGCTAGTAAACCTTTATAAGTCTCGCATCAAACATAGCAATAATCACTTTACTCTTTTGTCCTTTTTCCCTATCTATATGATAACATCCAATCATCTTATTATAGCCATTAAATTTTGGATAAAAAACTTTAATAACGTCTCACACATTGCACATAAATGTGACGTTAACATGATTATTGTACCAACTACACAAAACTCCTTTTTTTTCCAAAAGTTGGATATGGCACACAGATTCATTTCTATCACCACCTACAAACTTCTTTTTATCCTAAATGGGATTTAAACCCAAATTCAAGTAAAACATACTTTTATTACCCCATTAAAACTCCCGAAAAGACATGATTTTTATTTATCATTTGTACACTTTAAAAAGTAGACTTAACATTTGGTGCTACTTAAAAGCCACATTTTTATTTTTCTAAAAAGCCAAAACTTATATCTCCTCCACTAACCGAAATGATTTCACAAAATCAAAATCTTTTATAAAAAAATATATTAATTTTTTAAAAAGATCCAACAAAATACGGTCCATATTTATATTATTTTCATTTATTTATTCATGAAATAACAAACCCTAATATATCCATTTTCCCCCAAATCAAAAACACACACAAACACACACACTGAAGGTGAAATCTTTAACTGATCTTCAAATACAAGATTAATATCATTACAGGTTATTAGTTTTATTTCATTGATTTCAAGATTACTGTTTTTACTTTTTTTTTACATGATCTTGATTGTTTTTGTACTAATTTGATTGATATATTGTGTGATCTGATTAATGGGTATGTTTTATTTGTTATGATTATTGTTAAAAATTGAATCTTTTTTAGGTTTTTGTTGGAATTAAGGTTCATTTTTAGTGTTTTTTTAGTATTTTTTTAGGTGGGTATGTTTGATTTGATCTGATTAATGTTAAAAATTGTATCTTTTCTAGGTTATTGCTGGAATTAGGTTAAATATTAGTGTTTTCTAAGGACCCTTTTAAGGAAAGATGCAGTCGAGGTCGTATACGAATTTGTTAGAGTTAGCGTCAGGGAATTTCCCTGTAATGGGGCGAGAGCGAGAGAAGCGTAAAATGATGCCGAGGGTAATGACTGTACCTGGGAGTATAACTGAGCTTGATGATGATCAAGCGAGTAGTGTTACGTCGGATAATCAGAGTTCGTTGTCGATGGATAGGATGATACTTGTGGCAAATCAGTTGCCGTTGAAGGCGAAAAGAAGGGCCGATAATAAAGGTTGGAGCTTTACATGGGATGAGGATTCGTTGCTTTTGAGGCTCAAGGACGGGTTTCCGGATGATATGGAGGTTTTGTATGTTGGTTCGTTGAATGTTGATGTTGATCCGATTGAGCAAGACGATGTTGCTCAAGTGTTGTTGGATAGGTTTGGATGTGTGCCGACGTTTCTTCCACCGAATTTGATGGAGAAGTTTTATGATGGGTTTTGTAAGAAGCAGTTGTGGCCGCTTTTTCATTATATGCTGCCGTTTTCTGCTGATCACGGTGGGAGATTTGATCGGTCTATGTGGGAGGCTTACGTTGCAGCAAATAAGTTGTTTTCGCAGAAAGTTATTGAAGTGATTAATCCAGAGGATGATTTCGTTTGGATTCATGATTATCATTTGATGGTGTTGCCTACTTTCTTAAGAAGGCGTTTTAATCGTTTGAGAATGGGGTTTTTTCTACACAGTCCATTCCCGTCTTCTGAAATTTACAGGACACTTCCTGTTAGAGAAGAAATCCTCAAAGCTTTGCTCAATTCCGACCTAATCGGTTTCCACACGTTTGACTATGCCCGACATTTCCTTTCATGCTGCAGCCGGATGTTTGGTTTGGAGTATCAGTCAAAAAGGGGATACATTGGGTTGGATTATTATGGAAGAACAGTTGGAATCAAGATAATGCCTGTTGGAATTTATATGGGTCAAATTGAGTCGGTGATGAAACTTGCTGATAAGGAGTGGAGAGTCGGGGAACTGAAACAGCAATTCGAAGGGAAAACCGTGTTGCTGGGAGTTGATGACATGGATGTTTTTAAAGGTATCAATTTAAAGCTTTTAGCAATGGAACAAATGCTTAAAGTTCATCCATCATGGCAAGGAAGGGCAGTTCTTGTGCAAATTGCAAATCCTGCTAGAGGTAAAGGCGGGATAGATTTGGAAGAAATACAAGTCGAGATACAAGAAAGCTGCAAACGCATAAATGAGCAATTTGGTAAGCCCGGGTATCAACCTATAGTTTACATCGACACACCTTTGGGTATCAATGAACGAGTTGCATATTACACCATAGCAGAGTGTGTTGTTGTGTCAGCTGTACGAGACGGCATGAATTTAACTCCTTATGAATATATTGTGTGTCGGGAGGGAATTTCTGGGTCAGAAACGAGTTCGGATTTAAGCGGGCCTAAGAAGAGCATGTTGGTAGTATCAGAGTTTATTGGGTGTTCTCCTTCTCTAAGTGGTGCAATTAGGGTCAACCCTTGGAATGTTGAAGCAACTGCTGAGGCTATGAACGAGGCTATATCTATGAGTGATTCTGAAAAGCAATTTAGGCATGAAAAGCATTACCGTTATGTTAGCACACACAATGTCGGTTATTGGTCTAGAAGCTTCTTGCAAGATATGGAGAGAACATGTGCAGATCATTTTAGGAAAAGGTGTTGGGGAATCGGTTTGGGTTTCGGGTTCAGGGTTGTGTCTTTAGACCCTAATTTCAGAAAGCTTTCAATTGATGATATTGTATCGGCTTACATAAGGGCTAAAAACAGGGCGATATTGTTGGATTATGATGGGACAGTAATGCCTCAAAATTCGATTATTAAGACACCAAGTAGAGAAGTTATATCAATCTTGAATAGACTGTCGGGCGATCCAAATAATAAAGTCTTTATTGTTAGTGGAAGAGGTAGAGAGAGCTTAAGCAAAGCGCTTGCTCCTTGCAAAAAGCTTGGAATTGCAGCCGAACATGGTTACTACATGAGGTGCGTTTCCTAGCTATCTGTCATTTGTGTGTATATTTTTTGTAATCATACTTCTACAATTCCGTTATGTGGAAGTGTTAAAAAAGCATAAAGTTTCTACCATAAAATTTTGGTTATTTCCATCAAATTGATAAATTAGTTTACATTAGACCAGCACATAAAATGTGGCAAATTCAATCCTTTACTTATGAATGGGTCAGTTTAGGCTGTCTCTGATCTCAAACAGGTCAATATCATTTTCAAGCTAAATTGGAACATGTCAAATGAGTTGAACGGGTTGAATGCCACCCAAAGTCTAAAAATACATACAACCTCCGATTGTTTATATTCATAAATTTAGATTGTTATTGTAATAATATTATTTTCTTAATCATAATTAACATATTTATTTATGAAAAGCTTTCGGAAATGCACAAACAGTAGTTTTGCAGGTCAGCCTGAAATGTTTGAGCCCAAAACCAAAAACTGGCCTTGTCAACCCGGGTCTCTTTTATCCGTTTTCCTAATGGACCCATCTTTCCTTATTTACTATATAACTTTGTTTTCACTTTTTTGCACTATCTTTTACTGTTCATTTTTGGTTCACCCCAAGTAGTTTTGGATAAACTATTGTTCTTTTTTTGTTATTTTCCAACTCTTTTGTCTGATTATTGATCTCATCAAGAAATAAGTGATTGTGTGACTTCTAATAACCGAAGTACGATACGTTTTTTGAACACAAGCCTAGAGATGCAAGTTATTAGTATACGTGGTCTTGTCTTTTTAGTGTACTTATAGATTCTAGGGTAAAAGAAAAAAAGTATGTCAAATTGTAGCCGCTGTTACGAAAAAATGCTAATAGAACCTCTATATTCTAGACAACTCACAGTTTTCAGATATCTATATTTTGAAATGTGTGAACTGTATGAAACATATGATAATGCGTCAATTCCTTATGGGTTGTTGCAAGGTGCTTCTATACAAAGTGGTGGATCTTTGCTGTGGACATAGTTGGAATAGATTTAGTTTTTAGTTTGATAGGTCTATTTGGTTGCGTAATAAAGGAAGACATCCCTTCGATTCGGTGTGGGTGGTGTTGAATATATTCAGTCAGTCAACAAATACTATTTAACATTGAAGTGTTACATTCATTGATAAATTTATAAACTGATTAGTGCAAGAGTTTATTTCAACCTTTTTTTATTTGTTGGTTTCAAAATTTTTTGTTGGAGAAGAGTTCAGTATAGTAGAGGGCATAGAGTTCTAGAAGGAAACTGATCTGGCTTTACTTTATTTCTTAGCCTTTTATCCTTTTGCTTATTCAGCTTAGATGTGTGTCTGAAAGTGATAATGTCATGTTAATCAGTTCTGTTGCATTGCAACTACTTTGCAGCTGATTATCAGAAACTTATTATTTGACTTTCAGATAATAAGATATTTGCAGTAAACCTTGTTATACTCAAAACATTAAGAACTGATGTCCTGCTGTCAGTTTTTGTTCATGTACTTGATGTAATAACGAGTGTTGTATTTTAGGTGGTCTGGAGATGTGGAATGGGAAACATGTGGCCAGAGTAGTGATTTTGGATGGATGCAGATGGCTGAGCCTGTAATGAAACTGTATACAGAGTCAACTGATGGCTCTTCCATTGAAAAAAAGGAAAGTGCGTTAGTATGGCAGTATCGGGATGCAGATCCAGGCTTTGGATTTGCTCAGGCAAAGGAGATGTTAGATCACCTAGAGAGTGTCTTGGCAAACGAACCTGTTGCTGTCAAAAGTGGGCAATATATTGTTGAAGTCAAACCTCAGGTATGCCATTTTCTTGGTCCTGCTTTTCACTAGTCAAATAATTTGATCCATTCCTAGAAATTACAGGTGGCGATCTGATCCTTTTAGTTAAAATTTTAAATTAATCAAGCATATTAAAAGTCTGAAGGTTCAACCTTCTAACTTTGCTTTGTACATAAAAAATGAAAGTTTATAATCAATAACAATATTGTGATACATACTTTCTATATATGAAAAAAAAGACGAATACGTGTTTCCTGGTCATGTCAACCTGAACCATATCCTGTTTGACACATTACCCAACGCACCTGCCTGTCTTTTTTTCAATACATTGGAAGCTGTGATTAAGAACCCCCTCGTAGTTGCTGGTCAAACGACAAGTTTCCGCTCCTCCATCTTATGTAGTATTTGATATCTTATTGAAATTTATATATTATACTATATAGACAATCTATAGGTGCCATTCATGTGCAATTCGGGTCTGATTCGGCCTAGTGAGGCAGAAAAATCACTCTGACCGCCTACTGTTAACTGAACGGGTTAGATGGGTTAAACCAGACCACGACTTGAATCTTGTTATAGACCCAACCTGAACCTGTTTAATTTCTTGTCGGTTTCTGGCAATGTCACGATTTGCGAACCCTGTATCCAACTGTTACAGTTAGTTATTTAGGTTTGGAAACAAGGATTTTAGTCGCACAAACCTCTTTCTTTTGTAGAATGGAATTTTATTACTTGATAACGTTATTCTGCACTAAATGTTTCAGGAAGCGAGTAAAGGTCAAGTAGCAGAAAAGATCTTCACATCAATGGCTGAGAATGGGAAGCAGGCTGATTTCGTTCTATGCATTGGTGATGACAGATCTGATGAGGACATGTTTGAAATTATTGGCAATGCAATTTCAAGAAACATGCTTTCGGTCAATACAAACGTGTTTGCCTGCACTGTTGGACAGAAGCCCAGCAAAGCCAAATATTACCTGGATGATACCTCCGAAGTTATTTTAATGCTCGAAAACCTTGCTGAAGCTACCGACTCTCCGGTCACATCTGATGATGACTCTGAATAGGTCCCGTTAGTCATTTTTTCCTCATAAAATTTTCTTTTTGAATGAACCTTGTTGAAAAACATTGTTTCTACTCAAGTCAGGTTTTAGGTTTTAAGGGTGAAAGGCTTGCAGTACCTATTAAGGTTATTTTGACTTTTTGGCTGGAAGGTCATAGGGTTCGAGTCAGCTAAGGTTACCCGTGTTAACATCTTTGCTTGTGGTGTTCATTCTTCTTCTCTTCATAAAAATGAAAATATTTGTCTTGTTTCTCCTTGAAAAGAAATTTTACATTGAAGGACGGCAAGTTTGAGCATCTTATAAACTATTAGGTTGTGGTCACAACCATACCTTTTAGTTTATCGGAAATTTATTGGGTTAGTTTGTTGCTTCATAAGGTGTTATAGAACATACATGGGGTGGGGTGGGGGTTTTGTTGATCGTTCTTTGATGGCTATCTGCCGAACTTTACTTGTTTATGGGGTGGCTGAATCATGGTTTTGCAGCATCAGAATAAGCTGGGTGGGTGTGGCGAGGGGAAGTCTAGGGAAGTTGAGACTGGCATGGCCTTTTCGTCTTGTTAGATGTGCTCTTATTTTTTTCTTCTTTTTCTATTGTCCTTTGAACATAATATGTAAATTCATTTGTTTGGAGATTGGGATTAGTTTTGCAGATGGTTATAATGTTTAATACATGTTTCGTTTCTTAAGATCCAATTGTATGCTAGCATGTTTTGAATTTGTACTCATTGTGAGCGTCGCAGGTTATTTGTACTAAATTTCTTGGGCATTGATCACAAACATAGGGGGCCGTATCTTGCTAAAACTTATTAAACCTGCCCATCTCATTCTTAGAGACATGGGTCGAAGGTTGTTTGTACCTAAATTTGTTGGCATTGATCGCACACATAGGGGCCAACTGATATGTATCTGGCTATAACTTAATAAACCTGCCCATTTCATTTGTAGAGACCTGGGTGTGGTCACGAGAGACCCACGCTAAACCCATGTGGCACGGTCAGTGGCGGAGTCAGGAAATGTGATCGCAGGGGGCATCGAGCAACAAGAGGAGTTAATTAACCTGTCAATTTTTTTTTGCGCTTCGAAAAAAGTCGGGTCGAGTTTAACAAAAATGCTTTGCTACAAGCCTATAACGCAATCGACACTAATGGTAGCTTTAGGTGGTCTATGTAAAAAAACTAATTGGTGATTTCAATTGGTTTATCTTGAAATAAACTCATGAATGTTTTATTCATAGATCAAAAATATACATCGAACGAAATTTCTTAAAATGTGTGTCCCAAAACTTTTTACAATGTGTGTGGTTTTATTAACAAAGTAACTAAAAATAATGTGTTTATCATAAATAAAATTAACTTATAAAATGCATATAAGAGAAACTATGACGCTAACAAAATAGGGTTTTGGCCGTTAAATAGTTATATACTTTTCTAAATGTACTATTTTGGTACTCGTACTATTTTTCGTTCCACTTATGTAGTGTATTTTCATCTTTTGTTCCAATTTGGTACGTGTACTTTTTTAAGTTGTATAATAACAATGTACTTTTCCATAAGTGTTCCAATTTGGTACACGTACCAAATTGGAACACTTATGGAAATTATGACGTACTAAATTGAAACACTTATTGAAAGTACATTGTTATTCTACAACTTAAAAAAAAATACACGTACCAAAACGAGACACTTGAAAAAGTATATTGCTATTCTACAACTTAAAAAAAGTACACGTACCAAAACAAGAAACTTTATAAAATACATTGCTATTCTACGACTCAATCCCAACAAAATACAACAAGATGATTGTTAATAAAACTTTGCTTAAATCAACATATATATGGCTACCAAAATTTAAAAAATTATTAAAATTATTACCAATGTGAAATTAAACATACTAGCATACTGTACTACATAAGAATATAAGAACACAAATAGTCAAGTACTACAAATAATATTAAATAAGTTTTACCCACTCACCCACTTTCCCACTTTTCTATCTTTTTTTTTCTCCATTTTTTTCGACGAAACAAAAAGTAAAATCCACCGGATAACACTTTTTTGGCATTATAGAACACTCTAATTGTTGGCAAGAGTTGAAAACGACGAGGGCACTCACAATATTTGAGTGAGGGCACTAGACTTTCTTCCCATCAATTTGACATTTTTTCCTATATACTTCGCGTATTCGCAAGATCTTGGTTGGGGGCGTGTCCTCCCACTATTAGTAAGGTGGCTCCGCCCCTGGGCACAGTGCCAAGCCCAAGCCACCATACCAGACCTCTCAAGCGCCAAGGCGCGAGTGAAGCCTCTTGCTTGCGTGAACGTCACATTATTATTTTTATTTATTTTTTTAATTAATTAATTTTAATTGGTTTTTGTGCTGAGTTTGTGTTTTAATGAGTATGATGGGACCCAAAGTGGAGTTTTGACTTGAGTGATTAGTGAAAGGGTTTTTTGGTGTGTGAGTGATAAGAGCACACGGTACCGTGGTATTCCCAATTGGATTTAGAAATCAATGTACCGGATATTAGTTAGAATCGTGTAATCACTTTTCAATGGAAACTATTCGACCATAATATCTTGGTTACACGAATATCTCTTTGGGATAAGACGGTGTTTGTTTTTGTTTTAGGTACAAAGCAAGAACCCTTTCGCTTCTAAGTGTTTAGGTGTTCTATGTTTTTCCATGCAAGTATATGCTCCAATTTATAGGAAAACTCAAAGCCTAATAATGGAATTATGATAATTTACCAGCCTATTGGTTACGTCATAATGTTCCTCCATTATAGGAAATAGTGGTTACATGACCGTTAAACGTGGTCATTAAATTGCAGGTATAACTGCTCTTGAATAGGTTAACGTCATTACAAGTTAGTTTAAATTTAGTGCAAGCGTGTTTACTCGCTGAAGAACATGCTCACTGAAGGAGGTATTTAGTTCCTGAGTTTGCTTACTGAAGAGTTCACTCGTTGAAGAGATGAACCATCTGAAGAGATGAAACCTGATAAGCCTTCGACTTACTACTCAAAGAGTATGGAGCTGAACTCATCAGCATGAATACCGTTAAAATAATATATAAAAGGGTATAAAATATACATAGGGCCAAAAAATTTGGGGGGCCACAACCCCCTCGGTCTCTTCTAAGTTCCTCCCCTGGGTGGTGTGTCAAGGAGTTTGGCTTCAAAGATTGCTGGAAGATATATGGATAAAACATATTGGAGAGATGTTGTTTAATGACAATTTGTCCACTCTCACAGTGATATATATATATATATATATATATATATATATATATATATATATATATATATATATATATATATATATATATATATATATATATATATATATATATATATATATATATATATATATATAGGGGAGGGTTAATGTGAGATCAAACTTAAAGTTGTAAAAATAAGATCATGTCTAAAAAATCGCTAAAACATTTATAAATTACAATTTTAGCAATAATACACATAAAAATAATATTTTAATACAAATTAACATTTTAGTAACCAATAACCAAATGATACATGAGTTTGGATTACTGATACACCTGATACACATTACACTAATAAATATTCCAAAATCTGATACATACAAAAACCTGATACACATTACACTTCTAATCAAAGTGTATCACCTAGGTTTCGTAAATTTTAAAATGAAATTTATCGAAACTTTAACAATTTTATTTGTAGTTAATAAAAAATTTATTTTTGTTGTAAGGAGAGTATTGCTTGTTAAATTTTAGTTGGATCTCATTTTAACAACTTTAATTTTGATCTTATTTGATCTAGATTCTATATATATATATAGGGTATGATTAAAATGAAAAGTTTCTTATAATAAAAAGAATGAGAAGGCATGTGGAGGTGACATGTGTCACCTTTGCCACATCACCATGCCATGTGTCACCCCCCCCCCCCAAAAAAAAAATCCCGCAAAAAAAATTTTTTTTTTGGCAATTTTTTTTCCCGCCAAAATTTATTACTGCATCACAGTTATAAAAATGCCGCATCACAATCATAATTGTGATGCAGTAACTTCTAATCTTAATGCACTAAAATCATGATTATGATGCAGTAACTTTATAACCGTAATGCAGTAACCTATAATCTTAATGCACTAATAAGTTTTGGTGCATCTTTATTATAAGTTACTGCATCATAGTTAATAGTTAAATGCATCAATTATGATGCACTAAAATCAAGGTTATAACCTTAATGGACTAAAATCATGATTGTGATGCAGTAACTTTATAACTGTGATGCAGTAATTTATAACCTTAATGCACTAAAATCATAATTGGGACGCAGTAACTTATAACCTTAATGCACTAATAAGTTTTGGTGCATCTTTATTATAAGTTACTGCATCATAGTTAATAGTTAAGTGCATCAACTATGATGCACTAAAATCAATGTTATAACCTTAATGCACTAAAATCATTATTGTGATGCAGTAACTTTATAACTGTGATGCAGTAATTTATAATCTTAATGCACTAAAATCATGATTGTGATACAGTAACTTTATAACTGTGATGCAGTAAAAAAATTTGGCGGAAAAAAAAAATTTTTTTTGCCAAAAAAAACGGGAATTTTTTTTTGGCGGGGGTGGGGTATGGTGATGTGGCATGATGATGTGGCAAAGGTAACACATATCACCTCCACATGTCTTCTCATTCTTTTCATTCTAAGAAAATTTTCATAATAACCCAAACATATATATATATGGAAGGGATTCGGTGAGAAGAAAAACTAAAATAAGAAAAATAAGAAGAATTGATAGCCACAAATTTCAAATTGGAGTGAGATTTTTTAGGGGAGATGCATCAATATTTATAGTTGCATCTGAAATGTGTGGCTGTTGTTTCTTCTTATTCTTCTTATTTTAATTTTTCTTCTTATTTGATCCTATATATATATATATATATATATATATATATATATATATATATATATATATATATATATATATATATATATATATATATATATATATATATATATATATATATATATATATAACAGGAGGCATTTGGCATTAATGCCACCTCAATGCCAAATAATCAAATTTCATGCCACATAAGCATTTGTTGTCCAACTAAGCAATTTTTTCATCCATCTAAGCAATACTATTTATTTTTCGGATTTAATGTATTAATTTTCGAAATTCTTAAGCAATTATTTCTAAAATTCGAATTTAATAAAAAATGACCATGGTGAGATTCGAACTTGGGTCGTTTGTAGGATTAGTATAAATAACTTGTGTATTTACCACTACACCAACTCATTTTTTGGATTATATCTTGCAACCCAAAATATATAAACCTATACAACCAATTATTGATATGAGATAAGTATGGTAATCCTTAGATAACCTTAATAAAACATATAAACATACGTAAAATTCATTCATCTTTCTTATAACCCTAATTTCATCTTTTTCTCAGATGTGCTAAAGAACCTGGATGTCCCAACGTCAGAAAGCTCATATTGGATCGGTGCAGCTGTTCTTCTTGGTTTTGCAATTCTCTTCACCGTGGCTCTCACGTATTTAGAAGGTAAGTTTCAGGGAATTTTAAACTTAAATTTTTCTCAGTAACTAATAACCTTTTCTTATTCTTTTGTTAATTACTTATAGTCACTGGAAAACCACAAGCAATTAATTTGCAATCAACTCATGTCCGCTTAAAGACGAAGATGATGATGCTAAACACACGTTACACTTCTGCTGCCTATGTCATTATTTTGTTTATGTTTGCTGTAATCAGTTTCCTTGCTGCAGTGTATTAGCATCTGATGATCTTTTTGTACATGTAACTTTTATATAGTGATTGTCTCTAAGAATATGATTGCATCCGCCATCAATACTCATTCTGCTTCTAATGAGTTAAAACGCTCATCTCGACAGCTTGATATGATGCAAAAGAAGTTTCCTGTATCTTCTTGTCAATCTGTTATTATCCCTGATCATCTCCATGTTCCTCAGAATTGTAAAAGTGAGTTCGTGTTTGGAAGTTTGGCTGCTATTCGTCCCATAAAACCTTCTTTGAGTTGCACTGCTAAATCGGGCCAAGCTATATAGAACCAAGAGGGCTCTACGGAGTACTTTCAAAAGAAAAGCTTTGCATAAGATGTTGAAACAGTTGAACTTTTGATGAAACTCCAATGATAGCCCCAACAATTCATACAGCAAGGTGAATTTTAGTAGATATACTTTGTGATTTAAGCTTCATATTTACTATTTGTACATAACTATAGATTTCACTGCTTCATGACCATGGTCTGGATGTCGAAATTTCCTCTATAAAGACAAATTTATCTTTCATTATGCGTCAACGTTTTATGGCTTACATTTGTTGAAATGAATTTTCTTCATCCGACATGTTATAAGATACATGCTTGGTGGTTTATTAGGTAGTTTTAATAATTTGTTGGCTTGATGAAAAAGTTGAATACTTGAGTAGACTTCATACATCATCTCATATAATTTTTTACTATATAAATGAATAACTCTAGGTTTTTTTTCGTAAAATCGATTGTAGATTCACTTTTGTGATGCCAATTTGTATTATCGGATACTTGACATGGGATGGCGTTTGTTTCTAATAAGCTTATGTGACCTAATCAGGATGATTTCATGCCAAGAACAAGCATAGCATTAGAGGTAATATTCAAATCGTAAGCCTTCTAAGTTGCACAACAGCCCTTCAAACATCTATCAGCCACCACATGCCCAATTAGGAGGAGCACATAACGCTCTTTTTTTCTGGTTCATAACTGTCGCATTCCAATGTAGTAACTCCAGGAACTCAGTTCATGTATGAGTTGTCTAAACAAATTCAAGGTTATCCAGCTTGGAAACAACTTAAGGTATGTATTGTGCATCTTGACGGATTCCATAGTTTGGTTATTGTATGCATCCTAATGGACATGTCAATCATTTATATATAATTTATTTATTTATTTGGTTTGCAGTATAATTCGAATAATACTGTGGATTCCATAATTCGAATAAATATAACACTGCTATTAGAGTCTTCTAGTAAATTTAGTTAAGGTCCTTTAGCTATATTGTTCAATGTGTCTTTGTCTCATAGATACCAAGTTTCCAATTGTGTTCATGCCATGCTTTGACCATGTTTTAGAATCTTGATGCCGTGACTTTCATCATCTAATACCTTATGTGGTCATTCTGTATTTCTCATCTAACATAACAAATTTCCAAATATCTTTCATTGTGGATGTGTGTATTACAGAAATAAAATGGCTGACATCACCACTCCTGGCAACCAAGCTACTGTTGTTCCACCCAGCACACTTACAGATGAACAAATTCTCCCTTATGAAGACGGGTTGCTATTTCTAGAAGCAACTGATTTGTAGACGTGGACATAAACCAACCAAATCCCATATACATAATTGCAATTGATATACTAAAGAACACCAATTTCTTTGGTGCTCTGACGTTACGTTGCATAATTTTGTATATCTACCTACAACAGTTCTGGAACACAGTCCAATGGGACAAGATCACTGCTGCATACACTTGTCAACTTGAAGACAAGTGGTATGACATCTCTGCAGACACTCTCAGGGAAGCTCTACAAATCACACCAAGAGACCCTGCTAATCCATTCACCTCTCTACCATCCGCTGAAGAGTTGTTAGACTTTGTCACTGAATTGGGCTATCCAGGTGAGCTCACGAAGATATCTGGAATCATCACCAATG